>CM034624.1:34025898-34609086 GCA_020080225.1 Gynochthodes officinalis
TTTTTATTGAATTTTTCAGTTTAAGTAAGAGACAATATATTAGGGGATTAAATCTTAAGTTATTGTGAAATAAAAAAAAAATAAATTATGAAATAAATATTCTTATGTTTATTACTATTGCGCTATTAATTCTAATTTTTACTATCTTTCTATTTATAATTTACGTAAAAACAGTAAGCAAAAGCGTTTTCAAAGAAAAAAAGAAAAAGAAAAGAAAAGGGGTCACGCATTACATGTGTGTGACATGTGTCTCCACTGTTCCAAATGAAATAGGAGTAGATGTCAAAGTCGGCTGTGTGTGTGGGTTGGGGTTTGTTGCACGACCGTTGAGGATTTCGGATCTCAGCGTGCATCGTTATAATTAATCCAGCAACTTGGACCAGTTGACCATTAATTTGATTCTAATGTTGGGAATTGAGTAATCAAAGCGCGGCCGATGAGAAAAACATTAGGCACCAGCTGAGCGGCACCACTTAATGGACTTTGGACAGTATTTATTATTATAATACTAATAGAACCTCCACAGGCATCATGGCTAAGCGGATTATACATATATGTTTGTCGGGGATGGGATGTTATTTATTGTTGCCAAATCAAATCAGAGGGGTTGTAATTAACAACTTATGCTTATAATGGCGATTTAGTCTTACTACTAATATATTAAGGGAGTATAATTGGAGTAATAATTTATTAAATAACTTGTTTTCTTATACTACTCTATCTTATGCATAGTTCGTGTAATTAAAGTTGGCAACGTGGCTAAGCGGATTATACATATTTGTTTGTCGGGGATGGGATATTATTTTTTGTTCCCAAATGAAATCAGAGGGTTGTAATTAACAACTTATATTTATAATGACGGTTTAGTCTCACTACTAATATAATAGAGGAGTATAATTGGAGCAATAATTTATTAAACAACTTGTTTTCTAATACTACTTTATCTTAAACGAATCGAAATGTGTAGTTTATGTAATTAAAGTTGGCAACACTTCAGTTAACAGTTAATTTTGTTGATTCCAAACTCCAAAGTCTCCAAGATCTCATTCTCTCAATAAAAAACAATCCTGACCACGTGACCGTACCTCCTGCCTTAATTTCTCTTCATTAGCGTGTTAGGGTGTGCAGCCCCTTACCAGCGGTACTCTGTTAACTATAGTCGAGCAAAACTACAAATGTCAACATCTGATATTTTGTCTGGAACAGCACTGTTCTTTTTTCCTTCCTCCTAATTTTCTCTCCTATAATCTTTTCCAATGCTGGAATTCCCGAGTTTTTCCCTCCCTCTTCTTTTTTTCAACCATCTCTTTACTTTAGAATGTGCAGATGAAATGTTGGAGCATACTATTTTGGTTGTAAGACTTCTCAATACATGGCCCTAGGGGTGGTCATCGATTCGGTTTGATTCGGTTGATATTTGATATTTTGAACCACTAAAAAAACAAAAAAAAAAAAAATAAAACGAATATCCCGAATAAATAAAAAATAATTCGATTCGGTTCGGTTTAAACCGAATAAAACCAAATAAGAATTCGATTCGGTTTTATTTGGTTTCACAAACTGAATAAGGAATTTGGTTAACCAAATAAACCGAATTTCTTTTTTTTTTTTTTTTAAACTTCACAAATAAATTAAATAATTCGGTTTCAAATCAAGCATTCACAAATAATTTTTTTCAAATTCGGTTTCAAACATGAAACAAACATTCACAAAACATTACAAATTTACAAACTTCCTTAACTCCTTATGAGTTATGGCTTAGTACTCATCATTCATCAAACCAAAACATTACAAAATACAAACTATAAACAAAATCAAAGCATTAGCTGCATTATATTATCTAAGTTAATGCCTAATTAGTAATTTATCCTTATTTACTTATCACTTATCAGTGTTAACTAAGTTAGTATTAACTTATGTATATTAAGTATTATTCAACACTAAGTTAGTATTAAATAAGTACTAACTAATTTAGTGCTTAGTTCGTTAGTAAACTTAGTACTCATTATTCATTAATCATTATTAGTTTACTATAGCTAAGTTAGTATTAAGTATTAACTATGTAACATGTTAGTACTTCTTAGTATTATAAGTTTAACTAGGTTAGTATTTAGTTGTAATAATAATTACTTGATCAATAATAACTAATTATAAGTATTAATTATTATGATATTTGACTCGATTTAAATACGTATAATTAATTTGCAAATTATAAATAATTTAGAATTTTGAATAAATAACCGTTAGTAAATATTATATAGTTATAATTGATTACTCAAAAACTCAACACTCAGTCATTTAATAGTTAATACTTAGTAATCACTTAGTTAACAACAATAAGTTATTAATTATTGACTATTATATTGAATAATTGATGATATTATGAATATATGATATTAATTCTAATTAAATATATAAAACATAATAATCGGCTAATCATATGCTATATAGTTACACGCTTATATATTATATAGCTATAAGCCTTACACCTCTAGACGCGGCAACATTTTAACAACTTTGTCAACTTATGCATTATTTTATTTTTCTTTATTTGTAATTTGATATTTCATATTTGTTTAACTTTTAAATAAATTGATAAATTAAAATTACAGTATAAAGTATAAACTATACTAGTATATAGTTTAGTAGATAGTAGTATATAGTAAAATTATTTAGTATATAGTTTAGTATATAATATATAGTAAAATTGTTTAGTATATAGTATATAGTTATATACTATATTAATAATTTAATATTACTATATATTCATTATATTGTCCATATCATTATTCATTAATGATAATAATAAATATAGTTCTATACATGATAAATTTTATAAAATAACAATAAATTTTATAATAACAACATAGTATATTAATGAAAACAATATTAATGATAGTATATTAATGATAACAATAAAGTATATAGTTCTATACATGATAAATTTTATAATAACAATAAATTAATTATACAAAAATATATATACATAACTACAAAGTCTACAATAGTTTTATAAACTATAAACCATAACTATTCTATAAAATAATATATATTTATACTTATATATATATATAATATATTTATAAATTTTGAAATTCGCTTCTTTATTGATTCGATTTGCCTTCGGTTTATTCGGTTCAGTTCGGTTTTATTTCAAGACTCAAACCAAGCTGAATCAATAATAATCTTATTTGGTTAAAACCGAACTAAATAAACCGAATTCATTTTCGGTTTGATTTTTTTGGTTTTTCGACTCGGTTTTTTCGGTCGGTTTTTTCGGTTTAACCAAACCATGACCACCCCTACATGGCCCAAGGTTACACATTTGGACTCTCCTTAATTCCTCCTGCTGGAATGTTTTCCAAATTTTAGCACTGGGTTCTGTAGACAGGTCAAGAGATAGTTTGGACTGCTCCTGAGCCCAACGAGGTGCATGACCAGGGTGCTTAAACCATCCTTTAAAACAATATTTTCAGCTATCGTGTCAACCCAATAAGAAAATAATAGTACAAGTAATCTTCGGTCACGGAAAGGGGCCTCCAGCAAGGATGATCGACGGGCACTTGGTTAAGAAAGTGGAGTAGAAATGATAATAGTGTAAAATAATGATAATTTTTTTTATTATAATTGTGTTAGTTGGTTTGTATTATGGAATAATAATAATTATTATTATTTCAATTATGAAAAAATATTGTTTTCACAGTTTTGATTCAGGATTTTTTGTTTTTTTTTTTTGAGTAATTACCTTCATACTCTCCAATATGGGAGGAACGAAAGATATTTCAAATTTGGTATTTGAAATTATTATTCATGAAATGATACATCTCAACTAAGTATCAAATTTCATTTCATTCCCCCCAAACCCCTAAACCAAGCACCCATGGTATTTTTCTTAGTTAGTTATTGGTGGATTTAAGACCATGGTTTTATATTATGATTTCGTTTCCATTTGTCTCTTTAATTGTGCTCCCATCAAATTTATTCCAGAAAAATGTTACCAATGGATGACTTGAATCTTCACAAAGCCCAAATAGGATGAAAATCTGATGGGCCACCGAGGCTCGAAGCATTTTCCCGATGATAGATAAAGAGACCATGTACTTCTGAGTTGAGCCCATGGACTCTTCGAACGTTCAAGCCGTGTTCCCTTCCACAAATGACTCAATGTACTCAGGCCCGTTGAGTTCTCAACCCTGTCAACCTATTACCAAAAAAAAAAAAAAAAACAGTTTTTCTTCCAAATGAGCGATAATGTTTTTACGAAGACAACGAGAAAAACAAACAAAGCGCATAGATATGGATTTATACTAATACTTATGATTTACTTCAGGCCTAAAAGTCTAATGCGATTGTAAATTCTTGCAAGATTTCCCGTTATACGTCCATAGACAAATAATTTGGAACTCCACCCCCGCGCCCCCCCCCCCCCCCCCCCAAAAAAAAAAGATAAATTAATATTTTAACTTTTTTGAAGCATTCAACTTCTGAAAAAATTTATGACTAAAAAGAATTGGCAACAAAAATTTTCTTCGTTAAATTCAAAGGATGGTGATCTGAATGAAGAAAAGCTTAATACAGTAGTAGGAAGAAGAGCAAAAACAAGAATAATGATGATCCCTTTCAACATTAGAGACTGCAAAAGAGGGGGAAAGCAAAGAAGCAATGCACACGTAAAAGAAGGATTCTATCATTATGGCGAACATAATGAGCCATAATCAGATTTCCACCAAAAGCCTCTCTTCCCTAGGAAAGCCAATCATTACTCACAGTCCATACTCCATATTCCATAGGCCCTGGTTTTGAGAAACATAATCATGAAATTAACCTTCTCTTCTCGCCTTACATTATCTTTTTCGAATATTAATATTACCTTTTTGAATATTAATATTCCCTTAAATGTACTATCATCACTCTCCCCTTAATTACTAGAATGCCCACTTCTCTTGTGGTATAACATTTTTTCCCTGTTGTATGTATAACATTCCAACCAAGGCTTCAATCACCGTATATACGCACGCGAAATCCACAGCAGTTATGCTCCTTTTTTTTTTTTTTTTTAATAATAAAGTTAGTTCACTTCAGATGAATTTTTTTGAGGGGGAGGGGGAGGGGGGAGACTTTTAAGCAATAATTAAAATTATAGTTAATTATTATCCAAGGCATCATCCATGAGTTGGCTTGGTCACTTAAAAACGCAGCTAAATCAAATACGAGTGGTAGTATTTGTATTTTTAATAAAATTACGCACATTGTGATGCCCCAGTGCTCCTGAGGACTTGAATGGAGTGCATGATCTACTCGTGAGCCATGAATGGTAAGGCACGTATGAGAATGATGCCGTGGTGCGGGCTTCATAATCATTCTTCATTTTTTGTTGCCTTGACATGCTTCATGCTTCAATGAGTTTAGATCGTATTTTAAAATATTTTTATATTTTTAAAATAAAAAATATATTTAAAATAAAATTTAAATTTAAAATCCAAACCAAACAACCTTAATTCGGGCTCCTGTAGTCCTGCTGGTTAAACAGTGCTGCTACGCTATCACGGGGCAATGACACGTGTCAAGTTGTAGCTGTAACTTGCAAGCTCCTCATGTGTACATCTGCTGCTCTTTGGGGCCCTGGGATCATGAATTACATAATTCATTTGGGTTCCTTCGTGTTTGTTGACAGCGGCTTAGCCTAAGGCCAGAACTTGACCCATCCTTTAATAACAATAGCACAAGTAAATACTTATACCGTTCCAAATAAATAATTTATTTCAATTTAAATATAATTTTTTTATTAATTATTAAAAATAATACATTTAATATATTAATTATATATATAATTTTATTTTTTATTTAATACTTTTTAATTATGAATATACATAATTATTATTAGCAATAGTATTTTATAAATTTATTTTTAAAAAAAACTTTTTTTTTTAAACAAAAAACTTAACATTAAATAATTTCGTTGAGATAAAGAGAGTACAAAATATTGACCCTTAAGAAATATAACTATGTCTAGATGTTCGTTGGCCATTATTATTCAACTTATAGTTTCTTTCACGTAACTGGATATATACATACATGATCATCTATCATCATCCCCTGTGCTATGGTTAATAAATAATTTATTTTGGAATTACATATACAGACATTACATCATGTATACATATTTGTTAAAAACAGACATTGTTAATGGGCTTAAATTGTTGTAGAAAATAAGCAGCGCTCGATGGACTAATACTAATACAAGTGCGACCTTGCCAGACTTGCCAAGGAATCACATCGAAACTGACAGTCCACAAAAATGAACAAACAAACAATAAAGCGATTTATCCATTGTCATGAAAAATCCTTCTTCTAAGCATTGCAGGACTAGATCCCTACATGATTTTGGTAAGTTGGATGCCATTACCAATTTATGGCACATGAGCATAAAATGACAAATTAATTCCCAATTTTACAATAATTTTTACAAAAGTTTAATTTTTTTTCCAAATTTAATAAATGGTTGTATCGAATAATTAAATCACAATATCTCATCATCAACCCGACTACGCGCATAGCAAGATCAAATAAATTTGATTTGCTTTTAGATGTTGTATTGCAGTAGGGTTGTATTTTGCCTAATTAAACGTTATTTAGACGCTAGTGACGCGGTTTGTAAATGAGCACCAAAATCTCTCTCATTCATATTTCATGAGATCGAAGCTCGTGTTCTTCACTGACTTTGATTAAATTGTACCAATCTTACGGATGGGAAAAGAAATTATGATGATTATGACGATTGACAGGGCATATACATATATATATATAATAAGTGGAGGACCATAGGGGTGCCCTGGGACTGGTAAAACAGAGGACTCACAACTCACATATTTTTGAATCGATTCTCATAATGAACTTGTTTAACTAATTTTGCAATTATTAGTAGCTTGATTATTGGTAACTAAGGACAATTATAAGTATTAGTAGCTATTAAAAACAAGTATTAGTAGCTCAGGAAGAATTATAAATATTAATAATCCAAGATAATTAATTCCGCGCCCATTTTAACGGCTGATGCGTGAAAATTATTGAAAAGAATGGCTGTGACTTTTATGGGGAAACCCCGAGGGGAGGAAGGAGGGGTTGGAGGGGAAGACAATTGAGAAAGGACCGAAGTCACCGAACCGGAGGGACAAAGTGGCGTACACGGTCAATACTACTCAATTAATCGCATGGGTCGCTGACGTGGAGGAAGAAGAGTGGGCATTAAGAATGACAAGCCCCCAACCGCAACGCATACCCACCGTCTCAACAACATCAACAGCAACAATACTTAAGTGACAGACAAACTCGCCTGCGACGGACTTGTTCTCTTTCTCTTTTTTTTTTGGTCAATCAGAGTATGCTTGTATACAGTGAGTGCTTGTAGCTCTGGAGCAAAAACAGATAAATGTGTCGCAAAAACGACATCGATTACTAAGCCTACAAGCTGCAGAACACATACATACAGGAAGAGAGAGAACGTTAAGAGAGAAAGAGAGGGAGAGCTAGGGGTGGGTAGGTTTTGGGGCTGGGGGGAGGAGGGATGGTGGGGTGGAGTGGGGACTGAGCTGGGAAGAGTAGGGCATGGAAGGTGGGCTGGCCATGCTGAGGCAGCTCATCGGACAAGTTGAAGAGCTCTTTGAACTCTACGGCTCTCCTCCTAATTACTTCCTCCGTTTTCCACCGCCGCCGCCGCTACCGCCACCGCACCATCATCACCATCACCGTCACCATAGGTCTTTCTCTATCTGTCAATGTGACTGTGTTTCTATGTGCTTCCATGTTGTAATTAACCACTGATTGTTTAAATGGAACCTCGTGAATATACGATTGGATTGATTTCAATCAAAAGGGGTGATTTTTCCTTCCTTATTTCGGAAACCCATTCACGAGTTTACCCTAAAGTTTTGACCTTCTTTCCGTTTCAGAGTGCAGTTGACTGGGGCATATTCCTAACTTTACCGTGTTGCTTATTTAGCACTCCCCCCCTTTCACTCTTTCTGCATACCTTTTCCTTTTGTTTGCTAACTTGTAACTGTAGATATTGATACTTCCCTTCATCTTTTTACTTGTTTAGCCAAATCGTTTGATGTGTATCTTTTGTTCCTAGTGCATCAAGATTATCTGTGGATTAGCTGAGTTGTCTGCTTAGTTTAGCTCCACGAGAAAGAACGTGCGGACAATGAATAAACTTGCACACAATTTTGAGGTTTTATTGTGCGGTTTCTGCTCACATTTCCTATTGACCGAAATTATCGTGCTAATTTTTTTCCATCTGTGTTATAAAGAAGAATTCTTCCTTTGAATGTACCAAAACATTTTTTTTTCCTTATTCTGTTGGATAATTTAAGTGACTAGACTTTGTGACTATGCTCGGTGTTGTGAACTTTAGCAATCCACAGGCACTCACGTTGTCTGGAAGTTAAAAAGCAGACTTTAGAATACACAACTCAGAGAATTATACTTGTTTTAGTTTCCGAATGTACCTATTTAGCAACTAAGCGGAGCAAATTGGGTTTGTCCTCTCATTTTTTTCGTGTCAAACAAATGGTTACTGGTCCCAATGAATGTTCTTGGTTTTGACTTTTGACATATCGTTGATGATATTCATTTCTTGTTGGATTTTTTGTCTTTCGCGAATCATTACATAAAAGTATGAGCAAAGTAATGAAGCGAAAACTGCATATTTGTACTCTACTAAGTTGAAAGCTAAAAAAATTTGTGTTTGTTTGATTTAGATCAATGCCCTGTCTTGGTATGGAGAGATATTGTGTCTCAGCATGAAGAAAGTACTACTTTTCTTTGGAAAAGATAACAGCTTAACTCTTTATTGTCCCATTGCGTGAAAATTTGCCATCTTACCATCAAGATTTCACTGACATGCTTTTCTAGTTTCTTTAACTAATTCATATTTACATGGCTCTTACTGTTTTACGCAACGTTAAATGTCTTTTTGCTGTCTCTTTAAGGAATGTATTGACAGAACCTTCTGGATCTCTGCTTTACACATTTTTTTGGTTGGCTGTCTCTCCTGTTCTTGTCAGATTTGGTAAATTCTCTAACCCATACATCAGGCTCTAAAACTATTTTCTTGGCTCTTTTGTTTAGATGCTCGCATTGATCTATATGTTGAATACAATGGTTATTTGTCTTCAGAGATACAAATTTCTGATCACAAATGCAGATTTTGTATGTTGGAAATTGTTTGCAAAATTTTGATGTTCAATGGGACTTAAATTTATCTGCAAAGTTTTTGCAAAATTTGTGGCATTAAAGAAATATAAATTCTGTTCCCTTGTTGAAAAAGAACTTGTGCCTAAGCTAGAGTGTCATGATACATGTACCAATGGGCGCAAATGAATAAAAGTAGATGAACATCAGAAACAATGGCTCAAATGAAGTTGGATTATCCCAGTCAGTTTAATTATTTGGATACTTTGCTATATATCACTCATTTGATACTAGTTATGGCTTATTATAATATGTACATAAATATTACCTCGCATGTTCTGCATGGGGTGGAAGTAGTATTTTCATTGTTAAATTATGGTGATCTAGATTTTTTTTTAACACTGGAATGTTCCCTTCCCAAACTGGTCAGTTGAGTTTTCTGCAAAAAGCGACAAGTCACTTCTGTTTTGATTTGCTTTATTGTCAATTTCCTCTTCATTTTTGCTTCTTGAATATTGTCCAAAGCCTTTTTTTATGATAAAATTTCTCAATTTACCACATACTCTTTCATGCAGTTGGTGCCTTTTGAATTTCGATGATTCCTCTGTGACTGATAACTGCTACAATCTCATAATGACTGCTGGAAAATCTGAAAATCTGAAAATGTTGGATCCTGGCAAGCCACCACCTGTAAAGAAGGCTCGAAAGGAGCGAAGCCGTGGAAGACTGTCTGAAACAAGTAGTACTGAGGATATGGATCAGATTATCTGGAAAGAATTTCCAGAAGACCTCTTTGATGCAGTTATTGCTAGACTGCCTATTGCGACTTTTTTCCGGTTCCGATCGGTCTGCAGAAAATGGAACTCGTTGCTCACTTCTCAAAGTTTCTCTCAACAATGTGCTGAAGTTCCGCCAGCTCAACCTTGGTTTTACACTATTACACATGAAAACGTGAACACTGGAGCAATGTATGACCCAGCATCAAGGAAATGGCACCACCCAACTGTTCCTGCATTGCCAACTAAGCTTATTGTCTTGCCAGTGGCTTCTGTAGGGGGTCTTGTATGTTTCCTTGACATTGGACACCGAAGTTTCTATGTATGTAACCCTCTTACAAGATCTTTCAGGGAGTTGCCGGGTAGATCTGTTAAAGTCTGGTCCCGCGTGGCAGTTGGCATGACTCTAAATGGAAAATCCATCACTGGGGGTTATAAGATTCTTTGGGTTGGTTGTGATGGGGAGTTCGAAGTATATGACTCTGCTCGGAACAGTTGGATTCGTCCAGGAAGCATGCCCTCAAATATTAAGCTCCCACTAGCACTGAACTTCAGGTCCCAGGCGGTGTCAATTGATAGGACACTTTACTTCATGCGTTCAGACCCTGACGGAATAGTATCTTATGATATGGTTTCTGGGACTTGGAAGCAGTTCATAATCCCAGCTCCTCTACACCTGAGTGACCACACACTTGCAGAGTCAAGGGGAAGGATCATGCTGGTTGGACTGCTAACGAAGAATGCTGCCACATGTGTCTGCATATGGGAGCTGCAGAAGATGACTCTCTTGTGGAAGGAGGTTGACAGAATGCCAAACATATGGTGCTTGGACTTTTATGGGAAGCACGTTAGGATGACATGCTTGGGTAACAAAGGTTTGCTCATGTTATCACTTAGATCAAGACAAATGAATCGGCTTGTTACCTATGATTTATCAAGCAGGGAATGGCTGAAGGTTCCTGGCTGTGTGTTGCCGCGTGGGAAAAAGAGGCAATGGATTGCATGTGGCACTGCATTTCATCCTTGCTTGACAGCTCTTGCTTGATTTGTTGACTCGCAAGTTTTTGCGTTATCAGCATTTCAAAATGCAAGCTGTTTGAATGTGGAATCCATTTGGGTCACCACCCTTGGGATTTCAGATCGTTCTTATTTTTATGTTTGTACAAACATCTATGTAACGACAGTTTGATATTCAAACAATTCAGAATGGTGAATAACTATCCTCCCAGCTGGTTTGAGATGAGTTGAAATCTTTCAGAGTAGCTCCTAACTACTCGAGCTTGTGTTATTAGTCACTGTGTTGACTTTGTTCGTTCTTTTTCGCGGTACGAGCTTTCGCGGTCCCTTTTCATGTTCTATTAGTATTATGTCCTCTAAAACTTAATTCTTGGATGACTCCGCATGGCAAACTTAATTCTAATTGAAATCTTGCCTTCCCTTTCCTTCTGGAGTACCAAAGTGGTCGTCAATTTTTTGTGGAATGGAAAAAACTTGCCCTTGCAACAATTGCAGCCAGGGTGAAGGTCAACAAGTAGATCCAATTAACTGCTGTCTTTAGGATGTGCATTTATGCAAATGGATAGATTGTTGAACAGTTTTGGATGAGTTTTCTAGTTGATGACATTAGCTCGGCTTCTAATTTATTTATTTTGCCAAAACAGATGTCGTTAATTATTATTGCAAACAATAAAGTATGCAGCAGTCTAGATATTGGCTTGATGTTTGATAAATTTGATCAATCAAGTAGAAAATAAAAGATGCCAAAACAGAGGCTCGTCTTCTAATTTATTAAAAGGCAAAGATGCATATGAGCAATGGAAAAAATAAAGCGATGGTATTTCACCAAATTTAATCGTGTTCCGTTTAATTTTGTACAATGCGACTAGTGTAACTTATAATTGGGCCCTCAACTAGCATTTGAATGGAACATGACAAAGTTAAATTAATGAGATTTTTTAGCTTTAAAATGGATTTGATATTTAAGACCATCGCTAATGCTAAAAGCCAGATTAGCCAATTCAGGGCAATGCTTAACAATTCATTGATCAAACTCGGCAAATTTTTACGGGATATGAGGCGATCAAAACGCTGTGCCATAGCCAATTGGTCGTATATGGTACCAAAGCAGTAGGCATCTTGAGTCCTTATGGCATGTTTGAAACTATTAGAATCGAAAAATGAATGGGTAAAATACCCACAAAGACAAAACTTTCAAGAAAAACAAAAATGCATTAGCTACATAATAAGAAGAATAATTTGTGTTACCACGAGTTTATGAAACAAAGACACCAAAATCTAGTTCATGGTCCCTTTCATTTCTACATTTGGCCTAATAACAGGCAAAACAGACACTACAACCAGTAGCGACTCCGCAGCCGGTAAATTTAGCATTGGTTGATTTAAGCCATGCCTCCACTTGCTGCCGTCCTGATTATCTGGAATATAGCTGAACGAAAGAAAGCATTCAGATTAATCAACCCATATGAACTCTTAAACGGAAATAGATATGGGAGAATTAAGAGTAAATTCAAATTTGAGAGAAAAGGAGGATAAGAAAATCTTACATGACCCAATGACGACAAAAATGAAGAAACCAAGCAGGATAGGGCCAACAGGATAGCTGCTTCCCTTCTTTGCAGTAGTTTCTGGAACTGCACCTCTTTTAGTAATGTTCTTCTCGAACTTTTCAACCTTCCTATCAGCAAGACGCCTTGATGTTGTCTGCAAAGAATAAAATTACAGTCAACCTCATGTCAGAATACAATTTGCAATCAAGTCCTTGTTCATAAACAATATCTGGCAAAGCAGAACGACAACATAAAAAAATCAACATCAACAGCAAACGAAACAAACTCTAAAATCCTGTGCAAGATACACTCTATTGGCAGCAAGTAAGGATATTTTCACTGGGGTAATATAAGATCAAACAACCCCGCTCTAATAAGCAGTTTGCTTCTGGACATGCACTGGATTCCCATGCTTCAAAGTGAGAAAAAGCAGCCATCAACTATTTCATCGGATTGAATTCAAATTTATTTATCTAAAGCAAGAATTTAAAACCCATTCTACACAAATTACAAATATCCAAAGAAACTAGACAAAAGTGGATCCTCAAAATCCTCGTTTGACCCATTTTGATATAAGATTCTAAATCACTTATATCACAAAATTACGGAACCATTTGAATATTAATCCGCCATATGCCTTGTGACATTCCAGAATCAATATCTGGAACGATTGGTTAGATCATTCAAATAAAAAAAAAAAAAACTTGATCCCAGAAACAATTAGCTGTGATAATCAAAATTTGATTTTGAAAAAAGAGAAAAGGGATAAAGATCTTTCCTTTCTATTTCACGATTAACTGAATCAGCCAAAAAGGTCTTTCCTTTCTATTTCGCAATAAACCGAATCAGACAAAATTTGTTGGATTCTCTCTCTTTGCAATGACAAAGTAAAAAACCCTAAATTAGACAATGGAAAACATTGATAGATTACTTTTCGTTTTGCAGATCAAATCTTCAGACTATCCAAACCAAAGAAAAACACATATAAAAAACACACGCAAATGCAATAATTAATCAATTAAAACAAAGTTAGACCCGATTCTTGCATAAAACAAGCTACTATAAAAATCGATCAAGACATTCAATTAACTTCATATTAGAGGGGGGGAGAGGGGATGGAGGATCGGCGGAAAGAAAAGAAAACAAAATTTACCATTTTTTCCTTTTTCGCTGGGAATCAGACTGCCGATGATTATTTGAGAAAACGAAAAGAAACGCCGGAGATTATTATTCAGGTGATTTAAAACTCCGGCGATTAGTACAGGACCGAGGATCTCGTACTTCTCTGTCTCCCTCTTTTGCCCTTGTTTTAGCGTAACGAATTAGAAGGGAAAATATTTTCGGAGATTTATAGAAAGCAGAACGGAAATAGGAGAAGAGATCTTTGGTGGAGTTCACCAAAGTCGCGTCACAGTGTTTCTTGTCATTGGGCTAAACACGTTCCTTCGTATTACGTGTATGCATATTATTGGTACTTGATATGCATCGTCAGCTGTCCGTGGTTACGCTAAAGCAATAAAATCTTAATAGTATTAGGATACTTTGATAGTAGCACTAAAATTTGTGATTATTTTACGGGGTTGATCTAAAGGTCAAACTCAAAATGGAGGATCATTTTACGTCGTGGTCAATTTAAACGTTTTAAAAAAAATTTATTAAATTTTCTCCTTTTTTTTGTTTTATTTTTCTTTCTTAATTTATTTTTTGTGGATAAACGCTGCTAGTACAACTTGAAGCATAACGCCAAATTTGGTTAACCTTCCGTATCTAATGCGTTACTTAAGTTTCTGTTCCTTAATAAGTTGCTGCCAACCCTCCAATTTAGTACTCCCTCTTCATTAAAAAAAAAAAAAAACTTTGGTTATTAATTAATTATTACGTACAATTTATTTAATACATCACTAAATATATAATTTTATATTATTATTATTATTTTAATTTTTTTAAATATATATAATTATTATTAATAAATATATTTTAAAATTTTTATTTAATAATAAACACTTTTTTTAAATAATAAAAATAAAATTTTCCCGAGATGGGTGAAATATTTACTAGTACATGTGATTCGAAAATTTAATATGGGAATTGGTAATAACGGTGACCAAGTTAAGTGTTTCTGTTTGACCAATTCAACTTGAAACCTCCACTGTCAAAATCTGCCAATCAAATTTGTTTCCCCCAAATGGTCAAATCGCTTCACTTTTAATTCTGCATAATGGAAGGCAACAGCTCGAGCCTGTACCCTCGGCTTTAAAGCCGTTGCATCTTTTCCGACATCCTATATAGCTGATGTGTGATGATGCTTATAACTGCTCAAAATTGCATTTAAAAAATATATATTTTTATAAGTTTTATTTCATATACTTTATATTAAAAATGCAATTTGAAATATATGCGTCAGCTTGCTTGAATCATTGTTTCAATTGCACCATCTCACGCGATCTGCATCTGATCATGCATAAGTATGCCGACAAATATCCTTCGAGTTTCGATTAATGGGTTGGGGTGGGGGCTCAGTAGGATCAAAGATATGCCACCTTTCTCACATGTGAAGGGGTGTTTGGTTGGGGAAATGAAATGGGTTATTGTGATTCATTTTGGTGTTTGATTAAAGAAAATTAAAATATAATTAAATAATAATTGTAGAAAATTAAATAACATATTATTTCATAATTTTTATTTACTTAAAATTCAATAATTATTTTTATCTTATTATTTTAATTTTTCTTATAACACTAAATAATTATCTTTTTTCTTATTCTTGTTTCACTCTCATTATTTTATAACTCCACTTTTTTCCTCTTTCCATTCACTCCTATTTAATTAGAATTAAATAGATTAGAATAAAATTAATTATTTTATTACGATTTGAAAAAGTATTATAAAAAAATATTACATAATTGTGTCAGTGAAAAGTCTGCGCACTGAAAGCCTGAAACAAACAAATTACAATGCCCCTGGCATTTTATAATAAAATTTAATTCCGGCTGGCAGCCTGGCACTTAACCCGGTTTTCCAGACTAAGTCAAACTACCAATGGGCTCCCCGAGCCCGAGGTAATTGAGGGGATGTCTTTCCAATTTAGCTTCTTTTAGGGGCTTTGAGACGGCATTAATATTAATAAATTTCAGCCTACGGCTGCGACTTTAAAGAGTTTGTAAAAGACAGTAAGACGAACACGGCCCACCAAGCGTAACTGGATTGTTGCTATTAGTCAGTGGGCTGGGTCGCAAATCTCCGAGACAGTCAGTACTGAAATTTTAATGCATTGACAATTGATATGCCCGGTGCTGACCTCGATTGTCCAGTACGTAAAATTTATAATTTTTTTCCTTTCCTTTTCTAATATAGGTACACAAGAAGACATAAATTCGGAGTTCCATATATTCGGCGTTAATATACGTACGACATTCACAAAAGTTAAAAATTAAGAACAAGAATATGGGGGAGTTACATTAATTTTTCCATTTCTGGATAAAATAGTACTAGGACGTAAAATAGAAGTAAATTCGCTTGCTTGCAGTTGGCAAATTGCGAGTTGCAAAAGTTTGTTTGTAGCGATGAATGGATCTTCAACTCACCCCCTTCATCATTTTACAAGTGGGGAATCACATAGATGAATTATATAATGCTGGATCCTGGAACTGGAAGTGCTTCCTTCCCCAATCACACAAATTCACAATTCCAATTAGGAAGGAGCCCGTCTATTAGGTTACCCAAGTGTTCACTACTTTAATATATAATAATAAAGCTTTAATTTGCTCCTCTCTACTTACATGATCTTTCATTACCACGGACATCAGGACATGCTGCCTATTCCAACTTTCGAAGCCGTGATTACCAGCACGTACGCCACTTTATCTCTACTTAATGCTTTGCTGACATGCCATTTTAATTATTGCCAAGTTACTAATATACACGTACACACATACATTTATATATATTTTATTTGATTAAGAGAAGTATTAGCTTCTACTAGATTATAAATTAATACTGCTGCTACCGTGCATCGACCAATTTAAGAATCTTCTTACATCCTTTATCAATTGAGTTGCCTGGGTTTGATTTGGCTGGCATGAAGAAAGGGAAGAAAGCGACAGGAAGAAACGCAGTGTGTGTGTGTGTGTGTGATGGTTGATGGAAAGGATGAAACAGTACATGGATCGAAAGGATGGTTCGACATTTAATGTTGAAAATGATGGAGTGCTGTGTGTGTATCCGCTGGATCCACATGCATTAACTAAGGATTCAAATGATTGCAGAGTTAAATGCAAGTAATTACATGTAAATGCTTAGTTAAGTGCAGGTACTACTATTAATTTGATGGAATATATTAATACAAGAAAAAGCAAAATAAATAAAATACAAAATGATATTACAAATGATATTACATATGGTAAAAGCTACAACTTAAAGCTAATTTGCGGCGTTGAATAGCGTTGAATAAGCGACGCGACTACTTGGAGATAGTGCAATATTTAAAAAAAAAAAAAAAAAAAAAAAGAAAAAGAAAAGAAAAATCGCCCCTACTGCCTTTGTTGGAGAGAAAAAATGCCCAGCCTGGGCCCGCCAATTTGATGGATTTTTCCAAAAAAAATAAATTGATCATTCCTGAACACCATGTAAATGCTTAGTTAAGTGCAGGTACTACTATTAATTTGATGGAATATAGGATAAAGGAAAATTCAAGAATAAAACATGTTTAATGTCAAGAATTATATATATATATATATTAGCCTGTTTTGGGTGACTAATCAACCGCGACCTGGGTGGTTGAGGAATATTAACGTAGCCGCATTAGCTTAGAAAGGTGGGTCCCATCCCTTTTAATTATATTTGTTGTTGGTGCTTGCCCATTGGATGTTTAGCCTGTTTGGTTACAAAGCACTGCTGCGGAATGATTACAATAATTGGCCATCTTGATGTTTATTTCGGCGAGTATTTCACATTGAGGAAATGCTTTGTCACAAGCCCCTCAAAGTCAATAATGGAGGCATTATTTACTGTCTTTTTTTTTTTTTCCCTTCAATTTTTAATTTAAAGATTCCCCTTCAAATGTCCAAAAAGAAACTTTAAAACTGCTGATGCACGTCTTATTACTCTGGGATCAAAATAAAAAATATATATATACGTATATTTCATAAAATATTCCTACATAATATTCATATGTTAATTTTCGTATACATATGAAATTAATTAAGTAGGGATGTATATGGTGGGATTAGGCATATTGTTTAGTGGTTTGGTTTTAAAAAGAATGAAGGTTGGCGAGTTCCCACCATGGTATGATCGATGGATCAATCACGCGGATGGATCTATCAACAATTAATCGTTCCAATTAATGGGTGGAAATATGCAATGACCCGCCATGAATTAAGAATGTTTTTTAAAGGCAAGTATGTCCATTAATGTTATCGACTGATTAGTAAAAATGCTTATTAATTTATTAGTGAATTGTTTTCCATCTTGCATGCGCATTAACGCACTTAAGTATTACGTACGTATATTCATCTCTCTAATCAATTAGTCTAACCCTTTGTATAATTACACATAGGAGTTTTTCCTTATTTTATTATGTCTAATTTATTATACGACCGTTGTCTCACTTGAAAATAGCATAAGTTGTTGGTTTCAGTATTTTTTTACAAGTTAAGCCAAATAAAATCCTACAAAGTGAAGCCGTTATAGTTAACCCCAAAAAAATTTACTTTGTTGTTTGCTATTTTTTTAGAAATTAGCCAAACTTAAAAAATATTTTTTTGCAAATCAAAACCGCTGCCAACCGAATTTTTTTTTTTTTTTTGAAACCGAAGGTGTGGTTCATCCACAATAACCTTGGCTCTTGAAATATAATAAAATGTACCAAACTTGATTTTTGCAAAGAGGAAAAATTGTAATTTCATCTATTCATTACAAGAAATTGATTAGTTTTTGAGTTGGTGATGGTTCGTGGTATATATATATATTTTTTTTGGGTTGACAACGGATTTGTTTTGAAGAAAAAAAATATTTGGGGTTGACTTGACATATGGATGAAATAGGAAACAGCAAAGTGGCCGCGACCGTGATTTGTAAGATTTTATTTTAGGGTATCATTTGACTTGATTTTTAGGAAAATAATGAATGATAATTCTCTTAAATGAAATGACATCATATATAATTGGATAGAATAAGATATGAAAAAATTGGATAGAAGATTTAAACTGATATAATTAATACTTAAATTCTTCTCCCTCTCTCTCCATTTGATTCAACCAGAAATTTTTCACTTTTGATGTCCACGTCCACCAATCGTACAAACTCCATTATACAAGTGATGTGAAGCATCTTGCAGAAATACAAAAAGATGAAAATACAAGAGAGTATCACAACCTCCCCCCACAGAAAAAGAAAAACTCTTAAATTAAAATAAAATATATTCAATTGGGCACAACCCATGGAAAAGGAAGAAATACTAATACTTATTATTAATTATTTTATTTCTTGTTAGAATTATAATTGGATGTATTGCGTAGAGATTTCAGTTTCAATTTTATAAAAATTTAACATTTTGTGAATTAAATATCATAAATGGAGTTAAAATTACTCCCAAAAAAAGTATTATAAAATTTTACCAAATTTAATTAAAATGAAATTCTAATTCTAAAACAATTCCAATTATAATGAGGAACCAAACAGTAATATTTATTGTATCTTGAGCCCCTTAAACCTTGTTAATTTTGTTTTGCACGTGTGTGGTTTTCTAAACCTTCTTTGATGAATTCATTTTGATGTCTGGTGGTCGCCAGCCCTTCACTCCAATACGTGCGTTGTGTTGGGTGCGATGTCATATTCACTCTGATTAATTTTGTTATAATTATAATAGTATGATTAATGAGTAAGAGTATGATAACACGAAGCCAGCTTAATGATCTGCATCAACTTTGATAAATATTAAATGTTTCTCAGCCGGCTTAATTCCAGTTCCTGCCATTTTGATACATATTTTAATATCTCACCGGTTGTTGTTAAAGTCTTTCATTGGTTGCATTACTTAACAGATTCAGGTGGATATTTCGAATTATTAGGCATGCAATATGTTGTTCGCGTAATTTTTTAAATCTTTTTTTTTTATTTTCAAAAAAAAAAAAAACAAAAAAAAAACACTAAACACCCACACCCACAATTAGGTGTTACGCGTTTGTTCTCCTTGAATGTATTCGTGCTGTAACATCAACGCTCATATGCCATCCTACCTAGTTCTAAACTTCCATTGCATATTCTTGATGTACTTACTGATCGACCTGCATATATGTTTTTGGAAAATTAATTAATTGAATTATCGTGTAATATCTTGCTAGCTCCAAGTACAACATATTGCACTTTCAATTTTGGCCCTCTAATTTTGAATCGAATGGAGTATTTTGTTGAATTTATTATGTAATCTTCTCTAGGTAAATAATAAATTGCATTTTTAATTTTTTAAACTTTTACTTTAGGACGAAGAAGTATTTCGCTTGAACCTTTTTCTCCTCTCCTTTGGTGGAACAAACTATACAGAGTTCAGAGCAGTTTTTCTTTTATTTTCTTAAAAAAATGAATTTTAGGGTGAAAGGGAAGAGTGTAGGAAGTACTAATCCGTGTGAATTATGCAAGTAGTACATCGCAAGAAAAGAAAGCCAGCACAATTGACTAAATCGAGAGGCAAACGAAATGCTTTCTTTTAGACAAATGGCTTTGAGTTTCTTAGTGTGTAACAACAAAAAAACAGAGGAAAAGAGAGTTCTTTGGGTTTGGTTTGATTGAAATTTTGTCGTGCTTTATAATGACATGTTACAATGTTTCAACTTCAATGTCGGCATCGTTTGTTATCTGGAGCGTGGACAGGCTTCACTTTAAGAATTTCAATTAGTGACAGCTTACATAATGTAACCACAATAATTTTCGGACAACGTACGTAAGTAAGTACGTCCACCGTGATCCCTATTTCAACCGTTTGTCGATTTACTCAACAACTTTACTGATTTTTTCCCTCTATATTTGAAGTCATAGAAAAGCAGCATAATTTGAATACGATTCTAACATGATTGAATAGCCTTCAACTTTTATGATTTTCTCGTTTGTCTTTGGATGACCTTGATGTTGCAATATTTAATGTTAAAATAGTGCTCTCCAGGACAAAAAAAAAAAAAAAATGCAGCTCAGCCGAGATCCATTTGGTCATAAACTACATAATGGAAATTGTGAGTTAGGAAATTAAGGGCATGATTTGCTTGGTCAAGTCTTGGGTGTTTATTTATAATACCTTATTCGAACTATTTGTAAATAATTCCGTCCATATATTTGACTTTGTTGTTGTCGGCGTTTCGTCATTGACCCTTTTAATTTGGATTTTTAGATTACTCCATCAATTCATTTTCTTTCATATATATGTGGACAAGAAACATTGCACCTTGGCAGTTTTGTTAACATACGTGCATGCGAATATAGAATATATAATGCAATATGAACTACGAAGATGATAATTACAATAGTACGACCAAGCTTAAGTCATATGACAATATTTTGGCTATGAACATTATGAATTTGTGACAATTTATACGGTTGAATGCTCAATATTTTCTGTATTCAACAATTTAGAGGGGATCTAATTTCTGGAGTGTTAGTTGAGCCGGCTACATTAGTTAGTAATAATAGTATTTTTTGATTTATTCAAAATTTTGTATACCATTGTGGTCGCTTGTGTAGACCTTTATGATTGTCATTGCAGGCCCTTGTGGCCATCTTTTAGACACTTGTGGTCTTTTTTCCTTGGTGGTTTAGTTCAACAATCACGAAAATCATTTAACTTATTTGGTTATATATCTTTGCAATTAATATGCAATATACCTGACATTTCGTTAAAAAAAAAAAGAATGAGGGTTTTTTTTTTTTTTGAAATTTAAAAATCGACTTTGCTAAATCACTATTGACAATCTTTCAGCCAAATATAACGTACAAGGAGAGCTGAGGCTGTGAAACAAATTAATCACAGTTAATTGTGAAAAAACTTCTTTATGATCTCTTAATCCACTTGTGGTATTTCCGAATTGTCAAGTATCTTGCGTAAATAATGATTATACCGGTGATTAGGTGAGCTACATTTTGCCAACCCTACAAAATAATCATTATAATGAATAGTAGTCAGATTAAGCATGCCGCATTCCAGCATAACCCAAAAAAAAACTCTCAATTAGCATTTCCTGGATTTATGTTGTCTTAGATTTGCCAATTAATTAGTGTCTGTATCCTTTACGCCACAGTTTTGCTGTATTTTTCAAAATCAAATTATGTATTTATTTTTTTTTCAAAAGCTAACAAATAGCAAATTTCATGCTAACCAACTATCTATAAGGAGGGAGGGGATTCTCACTGGACTATAACAACAAATTATGCCACATAAACAAAATAGCTAGAGAAGGAAGCAATTATATTTGCTTTAGATTTCACAGTTTTGGCCGTATTCATCATTTATGAACTAAGTTGAACAGATATCTTATTCAACATTGGATTGTTTAAATACTATAAATCCTGAAGAATCAACTAATGAGTTTCAACTCAATGCCCTGTGAGTAGCTTCTTTTTTGCTGTTTCATGTAAAACCACCATCTGTCGTGCTAACAAGGTGTTGATGTATGTAAATTAGGAAGAGGGACACAGGTTTATGATTTATTTCTAAAGTTGAAACGAAAAGAATCAGAATAAGGAAATTAAGAGCAACAGAGGGCACATATGCTCCATTGCTCCCTCTACTGGCGAAAAAAATGTAGTAGTAGTAATATTACAATTGATTAAAGGCCGAACGAAACAATATGATGGCTATGTTTGGATTCTGATTTATTTAAGAAATTTTGTATTGAGATAGTATGAAAATTTTGATAGTTATTTTTTTTATAAAATAATATTTTGGAGGGAAAAATAAGAATTTTTTAAAATAAAAAAAAATTACGTGAGAAAATTTAAAATAAAAATGTATTTGAATGTTTTATTTTTATTTTAAAAAATTAATTTTTGATAAATAAAAACAAAATTGAAACATAGCAAATAACTAAAAATGTAAGAATCAACGGCAGTCGAGGCTGCCAAGTTGACCTTAAGGATCAATTCCGTGAGTTGATGATTAGCACACAAGTTGGGAACTTTTATTTGAACTCGCCCAAATCAACAACTTCAATTGCATAGGATGTGCTCTTTTTGAGGACAATTATCTATCACTTTGAATGACTCCACTGAGGCCAGATGGTGGTCTTTACGCAAGCTTATGATTACTTTAAAATTAACCCCCACATTTTTTTGATGTGTACATGTATAAATATGGTGCAAAAGTGAGGAAGACCTCTTCCTTTCGTTTGGAATTTTGGTTAGGGCAGCCCATGCATGATTTGAAAATTGAAATGCCACCCGCACTCGAAAACGTCACTCGAGTTGATAAGCACTAGACAAATTTTTTTATTTTTTATTTTTTTATTTTTTTGGGAGATGGAATAACAAGTGTTTGGGAGATCGTCCACTTTCCGCCACGTGGCAGACATTGCTTCTGGACCATCTTGCTACTTTAACGCTGACACGTAGCAACGCAACAGCCATTGTGGATATTACACGTAGGACAATGCCATTGGCTCCGGCCAGAGGACCGGTGCAGCGGCTGACGTAGGACGTCAATCAGTCAATGTCAAAGGGCTCACCCTTGAGCCCGCTGGACATTATATATAAATTTTTTTCCAAAAAAAAAAAAAAACAATTGGCTTAAAAAATAATGTAATTAATGGTTTGTTAAGTGAAAATATATAGTAAAATAAAAAAGTAGTTAATGTAGAATAAAGATATGATTGTCTATTTTAATTTTACATTATTTCATGAATAGATATGATAATTATAACTTTTGATATTTGCTAGGAATGTATTTACTTTATATTTTCACTGAATTTATCACCATTTTACAAAATAATGGCCTAATCACTCCTTGACAAACTGATTTAAACTTTACACTTTATATCAATTAACTATTTTGTGACTGTACCGGTGAGTACTGCAGTACTAATTAAGTAAGTGTTATTTCCATTTACTCATAACATTAACTTTGTCAATATTTTTCTCCAAGATCCAATTCCAATCCAGCTAAACCACACACAATTGTGAGAGTTGACTATGTAATCCGTCTGATGCGATTAGCCATTATTTTCTTCCCTCAAAAACTTCTTTAATCGGACACTATGTATAGTATACCTATTTTTTCCTCTCTTTTTTCGTCTTTGCTTTATTTTGCTCCCCCTGTTGTAATGACTCTTTCAAATGGAGTAGACAAACCTAGTATTTATAACATTTTAGTGTAATAGATTAGGGCCCGTTTGCTACAATCTTGTATTATTTTTAATTCTTTGTTTTAAGCAACTTTTTAATTGATGGTTTTTGTGTTTTTTTTTTCTCAATGAGATAAGATGCTAATCATTAAAATAGTGAGTATTACTCGTCGCATTTATTGGCAATTGTAAGAAATGCAGTGATGATCTAAACTAAAGAATCCAAAAAAACATGAGGGAGCAGATTAGATTCCAAAACAGGGGTAATTAAGCAAAACATAATAACACCTCGAGGATAGCCATCATGGGGCCTTGTTTCCACCTACTTTAATTGCATTTTTCGCTTTTCTTAGTCATATACGACTACTACTACTATCCCAGTACCCAATTGATTCTCTCCCATTTCCTACGGATTCCTTCCAACTAGTTGCTCACATTAATAAACTTATTAATTCCGCCAGATGGGAACCAATATCCAATAATATTACCACAAGAAACAAAAAGGCATTTCCTCCTCATTTGATGCCCCATATTAATTTTACTATAATATTTGGGTGTACCTTTTTTTTTTTTTGCATCTAATTTGTGGTTGTATGTTGTATGGCTGGTGAAAAGATAAACTGGCAAAGAAATAAGTAATGGAGTTTAAGAAGTATTTTCATGCTTATTTATGACATAGAAATTATTTAAGAAAACATAAAAATATGTGTTGAAAAGGGTATAGAGGGTTGTATGCTGAAAAATGAAAACCCAAAAAGGAAAAAGGAAAAACATGGATGCGAATTCTGAATATTTGTGTTTTTGGATAGATAGAGGTGTGAACAGAGGAAAAGCAAAAGTGGACAGTCGTGAATTGTGATGCCAAGGCTAACAGTAGCACTATTTTTTTTCTGAAGAGAAGTAGTACTATTTTAGTACTAGGAAAAAGCCGTGATTTTTCTTGTTGAGTGGAAGCATTTGCAGCGTACCTTTTATACCCCTTTGATTTCTACTGGTGAATTGTTACCTTACCCTTCAACAAAAATAATTATTGTCGATATTTTCTCCAATTATTAAATTCCTACGACAAATAATAGAATAAAGCATTAGTATAATTTTTCTTGAATAATAATTATTATTATTCATTTTTATGGAGTTGGATGGAGATAGAATGGATAGAGATAATGGCCTGTGCTAGCAGACATTTCTACCACCATATTCTTCTCATCTTTGCTTTCACAGATTCTTGTAGCATAGTGTCCATTGAATCCAGTTTTTTTGCTTTTCTTGTTGCCTTTATTCATTGTGGTACATTTAGTTACTATTCCATCATTAATCTTTTCTGAATTATTGCCTCCTCATGTCTCCAAAACTATGCACAACTCTGGCGAACTCGGAAGCGTCTTTGAGAGTCAAACTCACATACTAGGCAGCAATTACTTCCATAGCTTTGGTTACTTTCTTCCAGAGTGGAACTCCAGTATATGAGGTGTGGCATCCTATTCCTGTAAACTGACCTGACCTTGCTCTGCCATATTCTTTGTTACTGTGGGGGACTCACAGTAATTGTGTGCTTTAGTTTAGCCTATGTCCGGGCTGTCTCTGATTTGATTGCTATGTCCTTTAAGAATATAGTTTGGTTTGTTTTAGCCCATTTTCCGCCTGGGTTTTGATTGGTGGTGGACTGGATAAAAACCAAAATTCTCTTCTGTAAATGGAAAAAGTTGGAATCTTGGGGATTCCTTCATTCTTGCTTGGCTGTTTGGGTGGGATTTCTTATCTTCCTCAATTCTGGGTCCTCCTTCTGGCAGGCAATTTGCGTGGATAAGATAGAATCATTTTTGGCTTCTTAGTTCTTATCAGCCTAATTGTCTCCTGATTTATGAGGTCGGTGGGCTCATTTCCTTGTTATTCTTGTTATTAGCTTCCAAGTTTGAATTTTTATGCTGTTAAAGCAAAGTAGATAGCTTCTGAAGATTTGACAGTTGTTGAGTGGACGAGGGCGGGGGCTGGCAAAGTTGTTGATACTTCCAGAATTGTAGGAACTTCAAAAAGGTTGAATTGGATACTGTTTGAAGTTCAACTGTTTCCAGCTACTGCCTTTGGATGAGTCTACTCCATGTTATTGGATTTGGGCTGAAGGTGGGGCATCTAATTCTGATGCTATGCTACTGGTTTGTGTCTTTGATTTCCATGTTTTGGTTAAGTAATGGTGGAGTAATGACCTCAAAGACTGGTTTGCTTGCTGATGGAGAGCAGATATGGATGAAACTATGGGAGAAGATGTCAGGGAAGAGTTTTAAGATCCATTATCCCTACTCCCAGTATATTGGGCCCAAGAAAGCAAGAAGAAACTGGTGGAAAAAGATTTTGGTCGCATGGATAGTTTGTGGGATCCTAGCTTCTCTTGGTGCCTTCTGGTACCAGAGCTCACAAGCTGTGGAGAAGAGGAAAGAGACGTTAGCTAGCATGTGCGATGAGAGGGCTAGAATGTTACAGGATCAATTCAATGTTAGTATGAATCATATCCAGGCCATGTCTATTTTAATTTCAACATTCTACCATAGCAAGAATCCGCCTGCAATTGACCAGGTAAACGCTCATCTCCATTGATACTGCAGGAAATAATGTTTCAAGTTAATTGGGAACTGGTAACTGGTTTCTTTAAACATTTTTGTTCTCTTGGTCACATCGGGGGAGACATTAGTTGTTGTGATCAGATTCAAGTTATCTCTATCTAGCTACTCAATGTGAGCTTTAAATGTACACCTTGTTTTTAATCTGGCTATTTATTATTCATATTCAATCATTGACTTGTGTTCTCTTACTGTAAAGTTTCCATTTTTTCCCTTTGATCTTGGGAATCCTCCCGTGAAGGAACAATCTAACTTATTGAACTCACAGATGACATTCGCGAGGTACACAGAAAGAACTGCGTTTGAGAGACCTCTTACTAGTGGAGTGGCATATGCCGTAAAGGTGCTCCAATCTGAAAGAGAGCAATTTGAGAAGCAACAAGGCTGGACTATAAAGAGAATGGATAGCATTGAACAGACCCCTGTTCATAAGGATGAGTACAGTTCTGAAGTCCCTGAGCCATCCCCAGTTCAGGAGGAATATGCTCCTGTCATATTTGCTCAGGATACTATTGCCCATGTTATATCCTTGGATATGCTATCTGGAGAGGTAAACTTTATCTGGCATTATATTTTTAGTCTTTCCAGGTTTTTTTAATAAATAAATAAGGTAAAATTAGAGCATCATTTGCATAAATGCTGTCTTTGTTAGAATTCCAGCTGCACCTACTCTATCTTTTTTACATTGTGCCAATTGTAAAGTGATTCCTGTATACGTTCTAAGTTTTATCTAACTTTCTTCTTATAGCTTAGGGATGGAGAAAGACAGGATTTTTTGATTTCATGAATTCAATGCTTACAGGAAGATCGTGAAAATATCTTGCTTGCTAGAAAATCAGGAAAGGGTGTACTCACTGCTCCATTCAGGCTAATCAAATCAAACCGTCTTGGTGTAATATTGACTTTTGCTGTTTACAAGATGGAACTACCCTCCAATGCAACACCAGATGAGAGAACAAAGGCAACCAATGGGTATGTAATTTGGATTCAATTACTTGATTACGTTATGTATTCCAGTAATCTCAACTTGTATATTCTTAGTCCAAGTTTTCTAATTGAGAAATGGATGGAGGCCAGTAAATGTTGTAAGATGATTTTCCTTACTTTCTTTAGCACTAAACCTTCATGCTCCTCCAGCAGCTCAAAAAACTTGGGTGGTGGGTATTATGCGTTTAAACAAGTAAACTACATATCGAAAAGAACAAAAAAATTTTGGACTACTCTGACAGGATGTTGAAAGTTCTTTGATTGAGTTATCTTTGCTTTGGCAATGAAAACCTTTGAGTTGGTGAATTGCAGAAACCAAACTGAAGTCACCTACATTTATATTGGAGAACTAAATGAAGTTGTGTGTTTTGTCTTTAAGTTTGTATTTCAGACTGAATTTCATGAGGAAGTTGAATAACAAACAAGTTTGAAGTTCATACTTCTTCCAAACAGGTACCTTGGCGGTGTCTTTGACATTGAGTCACTTGTAGAAAAGCTACTTCATCAGCTTGCAAGCAAGCAAACTATTCTGGTAAATGTCTTTGATACAACGAATTTCTCCAATCCAATCAGCATGTATGGTTCAAATGTTTCAGATGAGGGTCTTGAGCATGTTAGTACCCTTAGCTTTGGGGATCCATTCCGAAAGCATGAGATGCGATGCCGGTAATTGTATCTTCTCTTTAGTCTTGTACTAGTCCTTTTCAGGTCACTGTCCCAATGTATGTACTCCTAATAATTTTTATATAATTCAAATGGAAGGGAATAATGATTTAGAGAAATTCTGCAATCATGTTATTACTGGAATCTGGAGTACTGTCTCCACCACATTAGAGAGTTTCTTCATGATTTGCCATTTTGACAATATGTTGTAGTCCTATTATATAATCTGACAAAGTTTAACTTCCAATACAGATTCAAACATAAACCACCTTGGCCGTGGCAAGCAATATCAACCTCAATTGGTATTTTTGTTATTGTATTGCTAGTGGGGCATATATTCTATGCTACGATGAATCGAATTGCCAGAGTTGAGGATGATTATCATGATATGATGGAGCTCCAAAAACGTGCTGTAGCAGCAGATGTTGCAAAGTCACAGGTATATGCTGCTTTTACTTTACTAGCTAAGCTTTTTGTGGGCCATGAGAATTTATCCAGTATCTAATGAACTTTCAATTTGGTGTAGTTTCTTGCCACTGTTTCACATGAAATCAGGACCCCCATGAATGGTGTTTTGGGTAAGACTGTTTGTTCTGCTATATTGGTTGTTTGTATATTATACATTAAGCTGGAGAATCATTTTGATCGGTATCATGTAAGAGGAAGAGAATGATCATTACTCTTAAATATATCTGCCTTCTAGGAATGTTGCATATGCTCATGGACACAGATCTAGATGTTACTCAACAAGATTACGTAAGAACTGCACAGGGAAGTGGTAGAGCTCTAGTGTCTCTTATTAATGAGGTTCTGGATCATGCAAAGATTGAATCTGGTAAACTTGAGCTCGAGGCAGTGCGCTTTGACTTGAGAGCTATTCTGGATGATGTCTTATCACTTTTTTCAGGAAAATCACAAGAGAAAGGTGTCGAGGTACTGTACAGATTAGCCTTTTGATTATTAAGCTGTCTATTTAAATTAAAGCTGTTACTAATTTCCTGTTTCTGAATGCTAATCTGTTATTAATCTGAATGCTAAGCTGTTTCTGAATGCTAATCTTGGTCACAGTTGGCTGTTTACATCTCTGATAAGGTCCCTGAAACACTAATTGGCGATCCTGGGAGATTTCGACAGATCGTTACGAATTTAATGGGCAACTCAATCAAAGTAAGTTTGGAGGGTGCATTTTTCTTTTGGTTTAATGGATTGTAAATCTATATACTATCTAAAGTACGAAGATAATGGTGGAGCACAATTCAGACCTGGTAACTGCCTATGCATTAACTGAAGATGAATCAAGATTGTCAAACTATTCCTCTCTGAATAAAAAAAGAAAAGGTCTTGCATGATTGATCATGTGACATAACTTATTCAAATTATATATTGAAAAAAAGAGGTTTTGGGTCTACTTATGATGCCATAAAAAGTTTTGTCATGTTTGTACATGATCTTTTCTTGAAGCTGATCAATATTCTGTCCACAGTTTACAGAAAAGGGGCACATCTTTGTGACTGTCCATCTTGTTGAAGAAGTAGTGGATTCTTTTAAGGATGAGACTGAATCACACTCAAGTGACACATTGAGTGGGTTCCCTGTAGCTGACAGACAACAGAGTTGGAGGGGATTTAGATGTTTCAGTCCAGAAGGATTTTCTCCTACTTTCCAATCATCCTCGACTGATCAAATCAATCTAATTGTATCGGTAGAGGACACTGGTGCAGGAATTCCTTCAGAAGCTCAATCTCGTATATTCACACCCTTCATGCAGGTTGGTCCCTCAATTTCCAGAACGCATGGTGGTACAGGCATTGGACTGAGCATTAGTAAGTGCTTGGTCAATCTCATGAAGGGTGAAATTGGGTTTGTTAGTGTACCAAAGATTGGGTCCACTTTCACTTTTACTGCTGTTTTTTCCAATGGTTTGTGCAATGCAAGTGACCATAAGAGCCAGCAAATCAATAAACAATCCAGCTCTATATCTTTAGAGTTCCAAGGCTTGAGCGCGTTGGTTATTGATCCAAGAGCTGTGCGAGCAAAGGTCTCAAAATATCACATCCAGCGGCTTGGGATACATGTTGAATTGGTTCCTGATTTCAACCATGCCTTTTCTAGAATAAGCTCTGAGAATGCTAGTGTAGATATGGTTATCATTGAACAGGATGTCTGGGATAAGGACCTTGATGTGTCAACCTTTTTCTGCCACAAATTGAGAGAGCTCAACATTAGTGTTGTTCCAAAACTATTTCTTTTAGCTAACTCTATAAGTTCTTCACGAGCTTTTATTTCAGCTTGTGGTATTTCCACTTCAGCAGTAATTACAAAGCCAATTCGGGCAAGTATGCTTGCTGCATCTCTACAGCGTGCCATGGGTGTAGGTATCAGGGGAAATTTGCGCAATGGAGAACTGCCTAGTCTGACTCTAGGCAATCTGCTCTGCGGGCGAAAAATTCTTGTGGTAGATGATCATAAAGTAAATCTTAAAGTCGCAGAATGTTTCTTAAAAAAGTATGGTGCTGATGTGGTACGAGCAGAAGGCGGTGAAGAAGCAGTCTCTTTGCTGCAGCCACCACATCAATTTGATGCCTGTTTCATGGACATTCAAATGCCAAAAATGGATGGGTATGCATGTCTTGTTCTATTTATTACTTGTATTCTAATTTCATTTGCATTAGCTTATCAGTTAAATGCAGTATATATATGAGCGTTGTGGAGATTGTTGAAATTTTCTTGAGTTTTAATAATCTGCATCATCATATGACTGCTGACATCAGTATATAACATTGAATGCTGTTAGAAAAGACACATAAATGCTAAAATGATAGTTCTCTAGAGTGAGTGAAAAAAAGGGGAGCCCGGTGCATACAAGCTTCCCCATGTGTGGGGTTCAACAGCTTTTACTGTCGCTCCAAGGCTCCCCATCTTATTAGGAGGGAATTGATTAAAATGTATATGACATGAATTTGCACAGATTGAAAGCTACAAAGATTATTCGTGATGTGGAATCTAGAATCAAATCTCACATCCAGCAAGGAGAACTATCTATTGAAGCTTATGGAAATGTTTCAAGCTGGCACGTACCCATTTTGGCAATGACAGCTGATGTGTTCCAAGCTACAAGTGAAGCATGCCTGGAGTGTGGAATGGATGGCTATGTAACAAAACCATTTGATCCGGAGCAACTTTACCACGAAGTTTCCCGCTTTTTTGAAATTGGATCAGATAAAAGCTTGTAGGTAGTAAGCTGATGAATGCACGCAGTGGTGGGATACTTGAAGTCATCTTCAGCTGGATAATAAACTTGGAGGATTATTCCCCCTGTGAGTACCTTCCCTACCAGAGTTAATGGCTTATTGCTCATTGTGTTTAACAACTCAGTAATTGTGGCATTGATCTTGCTGTAGTTATGTGACATTCTCTATTCTGTTGTTGAATATGTGCAGGAAGTCTGTTTAGTCGTTGGAGTTGGAGTGTGTACGTGGATCCATGTAGGTAACTTGGGTTTGAACTTTAATTATAGAGAGTGCAGACTGACCCGACTCGAGGAAGTTTTTGAAGAATCGAGTCTATCATCAAAGCTCTAAATTTATATCCCATATCCTTAATGCGAGAATGAAGATCACTTTGAAGAGGTGTGATTATCGATGATCTTCTTCCACAAATTTGGGGGGTGGTTTTTTGGATTGGGGGGGAGGGGGGGAAGGATTTTAATTTTACAATAATAGATGTCCAATTAGTCGATAGTGTGCAGCGCTACGAGTATTGATAATTATACCTTAGGATAGAGGAATGATGTATAGTTTTGTAAATTGGGTTTGTAATAAAGCAGCGAGCCATCCAACCCACATGACCACAGTGACCATTGTTTTACAAAAACCAAACCAAGAATAAGTAGTGTCCGTGTAAAATTGTAAATAGTGATATTGCAGAGAGACAAAAGCTGGTTTGATGTACAATTGCAAATTTTTGGTCATTAATTACAAATTTTGTTGTCAATTTTTTGTGCCCTCCAAACTCCACACGAGAAGTGCCCAATGTAGTAGCAAAGCAATTCTCCTCCAATTTTGTACTGTCAAGTCAACCATGAAGATTGAACGAGCTGCATAGTAATTATTATGCCCCTGTTCTTTCATGCATGGCAAGGAGAAAAATAACTTGCTGTGTTTTCCCCCTTCTATTTGCATTTTGTAACCAAAAAAAAAAAAGGTTTTGTCCATTGGTTGGATGTGGGAATCGGTGTGGTTAAAAATTAGAATGACAAGACATGAAACCCACTGGGCTCATCCAGCTCTGACGTTTGACGTGGGATTAGGGCTCTAGTAAAATTTTTAGAAAATGTGGGTGTTCTTTGTTAAGTAGACTTTGTAGATCAATTTGTTAGCAAAGCGGTTAGGGATGATGTCGGTGAAAGTTAGCTTATAAATACAGCAGCATGTAATCTGTAGAGGTAGGTTGATTGTTGTGTAATTCCTCTTGCCCAAATTCTCTCAATCTAATAAAACTCCACCCTTTTCTTCCTCTCTTCTTCTGTTCTTGTTCTTGGCCTTCTTCTCAATTCAATTTAGTGCTCCAGTCAGGATCTTAGTCTTGATCCTGACAAGGTTCAGGTGCTTCTGCCGACGATTACTATTTTTGTTTGGGCCATTTATGGACGTGCCCAGTGGAAGGAAGTAGCGAAGCCACTTTACGCAATGGCTTAGAAGTTAGAATAGAATTGTAAGGGATTTTTGGTAGAGATAATGTCCAAAAAAAGTTTCACATTTAAACAAATGAGCTTTTTAGTTCTTCACATTTAAAATAAGACAAAATCATCCCTAATATTACATAAATGAACCATTCTCGTCATCCGTTACAAATCTGTTTGATTTTTTGTCAAATGAGTCACATGTACTACACGCGACCTTTTACTAAGAGCAAAAATGAAATCCAAATAAAATAACTCTACCAACAACTCACGTTTTTCCTTTTTAGCCATTCTTTTTCATTTGTTTTCTAAGCTCCCCGCCCTCCTCTCCACTATCCACTCTTTCTCTCCACTCAAACCTTGTTTTTTCCTCAATCTCTGCACAAAGAAACTTGCAGAAAATGTTTGAGAAATTAGTATCAAGCTCTATACCTTCATTCTGAGCATTCATGAACAGCTGGTTTATCCCTGCTGTGCTTTTCATTCTCCTCAATGTCATGATAGGCATCATTGCTTTTACCTCAACATTAGCCAATCAAAAACACCACCACCAATATGCACACGGCTCTCTCCTAGGTGATTCCTAGGCGACCTTGTTCGTGGAGTCCGCATTGATGCTAATCTTTGACACTAAATTTTTTAGTTCTTTATAGGATATAATCCCAATTGGATACCGATTTAAGTTGTTGAATATTGATACGGAGGATGAGTTAAACGATCAAGTCTAGTAAATTGTGAGTTTTGTTCGAATCTGAAACTGGGTCTTTGAAGATCCGAGTCTTGACTTGGCCAATTGTTGCTGATTTCCGAAGATTGAAGCTGCATTTAGTGGCTTGGATTCTTGCTTGTTGTATTGAAAGAGGTATTTGATGATCTACAACCTTCTTTGTGCTTGTTTTTTAGTAAATTTGAAACTACCTTTCTGAAATTCTGAAGCATCGATTTTTCTAAATTTGCGGCCTTCTTCTATGAATTTCCAATGATTTAAGCTTTTATACAAACTAAAAAAACACCACCACCAACAGCAAAACTCTTAGAGCGACAATCTGCAACATCAACAACCTAAGTTTGCTAGATCACCCTCTGTTTTTCAACGCCTTAAGTCCATCAATTTCTCCACCTACAAATTCCAAGAGCCCAACTCAGTTGCTTCCTACTTCAAGACAGCCGCAGGTTGAGACTCATTCCAATTTTGAGTAGACCCATCAACCCTAAAACCTCGAGTCACATTCACAATACATTTTCGAACAGCCCCATCATGAAAAAGAAGCCATTTTTAATGAACAAGTTCAAGAAACGCAATCCCGTTACTATTTTGACCAAATCCAAGCAGAAAAACCTCAAGAAATCGAGGATCATTTCATTTCTGAACAAACCTAGGAAGAACATGCTCAAAATTCCTTGGGTTTTTGGTTTGGGGGGCGCTTAGAAAACAAACGAAAAAAAATGGCTAAAAAAGGAAAAATACGAGTTGTTGATAGGATTATTTTATTTGAATTCCTTTTTTACCCTTGGTAAAAGGTCACGTGTAGTGCATGTGACCTCATTTGACGGAAAATCAAACGAATTTGTGACAGAGGACAAAAATGGTTCATTTATATAATATTAGGGATGATTTTATCTTATTTTAAATGTGAATGACTAAAAAATTCATTTGTCCAAATGTGAGAGACTTTTTGAGATATTATCTGTTTTGGTATCAGAAACCTTGAATTGTAGCCACGGCTAACTGAGTGGTCGCAGCCTAACACTGACCTGAACCTTTTGTTATTAGGTGAGGGACTCGACTCTACTCACTTTTGCCAGCATTAGAGTAATGGCCGTCATTTTGGAAGGACATTGAATAATAGGCTTTGAAAATGTCCAATGGGCTAACCAACAATCAAATCAAATTGATCTCATCATACATTTATATCCGACAACAATTATTCCCACGCACAGGTAGATCTCCAGATGAAAGGGAAAAAAAAAGGACTAATTAAAATGATTTCAAGAATATACATACACACGACACTGTAATTTCTAATATTTGTATTGAGTAATGATTGGGATAATGACAAATTATATTGACTTTGTATAGTGACTGATGTGGCAACCATGAAAAGATAAAATTATCCTTCATTATTTGTGTTTTGTCAAAGGATGAATTGATGATTTTATCTTTTTATAATTGCCATATCAATCACTATATAAGGTTACTATAATTTGTCATTATCTCAATTATTACTTTATTTGTATTATATTCTTAAATCAGGATCATTCCGTATTGGGCCACCTGATTTGATTTCAGTGGAGTCCAGTAGGTAAAGTATCTCAAAACTTCAGGCCCGTAATCTAATTCCTAATCTATAATTGGGCTATATAAGAGAACAGTGGGCCCTCAAGCATAAGTCTAGGAAACTCCATTGTCGTCTCTTCTCTCCTTCTCCATTTGATGGTTGATACAGGAAAGGGGACTCCCATATTGGTTTTGTTGCGTCTTCTTCCTCCCTTTCCTGGGTGACGCGTAATTCCTAAGCTGACCGAACCCTGACCCGTACCCGGAGTAAGGGATCGGCAAAACCCCGAGATCAATGGATCCGGATCGGTTGGCGAAGGCGTTTGTGGAGCACTACTACTCGACCTTCGATACCAATCGTAGTGGGCTGGGGAACCTGTATCAGGAGGCCTCAATGTTGACGTTTGAAGGCCAGAAGATTCAGGGGTCTCAGAGCATCGTTGCTAAATTGACCGCTCTACCCTTCCCTCAGTGCCAGCATCACATCTCCACCGTCGATTGCCAGCCCTCCGGCCCCGCCGGTGGTATGCTCGTCTTTGTCTCCGGCAACCTTCAGCTCCCAGGCGAACAGCACCCCCTCAAGTTCAGCCAGGTATAAGCTAGTTTGCATTCTCACTATTGTCCCTCTCTCTGTTTTTTTTTTTTTTTTTTGGTTGGGGGTGGGAAGGGGAATGATTTGCTCCTTCTGGGATATTGTAATTGAATGGAGGAATTTTGTGAATCTATTTCTGAGATTGAACAAATCAGCTGCATCATACAATACAGCTTATTCTGCAAATTCGGTTGCGTTGTTTCATGTAGGCAAATTCAGCGATAGCCCTATATTTGTTTGAGTAAAGATGACTGATTTGTTGACGGTTTTGGAAGCCCATGCGGTTTAGGTTCCTGCATTGTCTGCGTGAAATGGACCACTAAATATGTTTAACAATTACTTATTTAGATTGATGGAGGACTGCTTATGTTGCTTATCTGCTTTATTACTTATTTAGAGAGCATTTTCAAGTCATATACAATCCTCCAAACAAATCAACGGCTTTTTATGAAATATAAACTGCTTCACCAGTTTTCAGTTTGGATTGGTAGAAATTGGTGCCATTAGGCTTTCTTTTCGTCCTTTTCGAAGTACTTTCTAGTCATGGAAAATGTTTGGATTACAGGAGTCGTAACCATAAGAGCAACTTGGTTTTGAGTTCGAGCTTGAGCTTATGTTGTAGAATTTCATGTCGAGTTGTTCTGGAGAAAACTTTTGTTCTTTCACTAGATTAGAGCTGTTCCTTGAGGACGTCTCACTTGGGGCTGATTAGAGCTGTTCCTTGAGGACGTCTCACTTGGGGCTGGTTAAAATGAGTTTTTAGCGGCGGTGATAATTCTGTTTAAATTTTTTGAGAACAGCTTCGTCTTCTTCTACTTCGTTTTTAAACCTTCTTAATGCTTTTGCTTTAACTTGAACAGTGGAGATTCACCCAAGGGAATTGGATTTAGGATTACTTTTACATTGCTCTTTGTTTTTTTTTTTATTTGCAGTTCAAGAGTTATATTTACATTTCATTTACAAGTGTAAGACTGCGGGGTGACTTTTGATGGTTTTTTCTTGGATTGGGTTTTCTCTTTTACTCCTTTCTGTTAAGTTTTCCATTTCTTCTGGTTATATCAGCTGTGCATAACATATTACTTATTTTTCTCTTGCAGTTGTTCCATTTGATGCCAACCCCGCAGGGCAGCTTCTACGTTCTGAATGACATTTTCCGGCTGAACTATGCATGATAGAACTTGTCTATCTCATATATGAAGGGGAATCATTGTCTCATTAGTACTATTGATCAAACTAGTTTGTGATTTGTTTCCTAATAATTTGAATGTGAGAAGCAAGAATTTTGGGGATGTTTTGTGATTCTTACTTCTCTGTGAATCAGGAATGGTTTAGATATACTTTCTTGTGATTTAAGTGAATAGTTGAGTTTGGATTTGTTTTGAAGTTAAACTCTGAGAATCTTTTTGATGATTGGATGACATGGTATGTGAACAAATTGGTTAAAAATTGTTTAAATTTGTGCTTTCGAAACTTTGTGCTAGTAAGTTTGTGGTTAATGTAGAGTGAGGTTCACTCGTATGAGAGACAGATTTGCACCGGCTTGAAGGCTTTCTAGCGAAGATATTATCCATCTGCAACGGGCTTGCTGTTCGATTTTTTATTCAAAAGAACCGCATGAATCTTATTTTTCATTAATATACGAGATTAATAATTTGATCGAAGTCTCTAAGAGGGAATCCATCTTAGCTGGTGTGAGATCTATATATCGATCCAAATAACAACAGAATAAGAATTACTGTTCTTGATTACAGTAAAGAACAAAGCAGACTATTGACTACTCTTCTTCGTTATCCAAATCAAAAACTGGAATTTCCACGTGTGGGAGCTTAGGGATTTTGAGACCTGGTAGAGATGAGGTTTTAAGCAATAGATTTTGCTTAGCAGATGCTTGCTTCTCTACTTCTTGAACCGCAACTGTCGGGCTTTTGATCATCCCTTTAATTATGCCACCTAAGAATTTGCCTGGGTTGCTCAATCCTTCTTTAACCTTCAAGATGAGTGAGACCTCAGAGAGTTGCCATCCAACAGTGAGAACGATCATGGCTGACAGAAGACAGTGGGTGATAAAATTTTGTCTCTTGATCTCCTTGAGCTCCCTAACTATTTCTTCTTTTCCAGGTTCAGTGCCTGAGCTGCCTGCCTCATTCGCCGCCTCATTCTTCTCACCAACTTCAGGGAAATCCACGTTTTGAATGTCGGTTGAAGGCTCAAGTTCCTCGGGCACTCCATCATCATCTTTTAACATTTCCAACTGAGGCACGCGTGACAAAGATGATCCCTTAAGGCCAAATTTCCCTACCACTGACATTCTTGGAAAATAAAGCTTGCGAAAATTCATGTTTTGCAAAAGTTTTAATTTCCCAGTTAAAGGTGTCCAACATTCAAAGCATGAGAACAATCCATCTGTTAACTCTAGCTTCGATATTCAATAAAGAGCGGTAAATTGCGAACCCACCTCCAAGATTATTATAATTAGTTTGCGGATTAGCGATTGAACCAAAAGCGCAAAAGAAAATCAAGAAGCTAATTCTAAAACTGTTAGAAGGGGTCACCTGCGAAAGTAATTTGGAGAGGAGGCTGTAGTCATCAGCATCATCTCCATCTTCGTCTCCATCTCCATCGCTACGGACTGCAAGAAAGCTCTCATCGTCGGAGGATGCTCTTTTTAAAATTTTCTCTTTCTCGTCCTCAATTAGCTGCTTTATGGCTATCTGTAATAGCTCCACCTTCTTATCTTTCGATTCCATAGCTCTTCGGCGATTTCCAGTAACTTCTTTCCAGAACCAAAATAAGGAATCCGCTAACGTCAAGTCGTTCATCATTAATCGGTCGGCTTATCCAGTCCCTGCCACGCTATCATGTCCCCCATTCCAATTATTTACTTGAAGAATTTGCCATTTTTTAAAATGCGTTTTTGTGTGGGTGTAGCGCAGCAATTAATCACTCGGCAAATTGCACGTCTTTCTTTCGTTTGAGCCATTTTTTTTGTATATTTCATGCAAGATTATGCCGGCACCATCGCCCTACGCCTTTACTGCTATAATAGGCTGTTGCTCTTCGACATTTTATACATTGATTTCCATCTTCTAGACAATGCATATACAACAAAGACTCTCTAGTCTCTACTTCTTCAAATGGAACCTATTCTGCTAAAGTTGCAATTGCAATTTCATCTTTCTTCCTTTCCGCCTCTTTTGGTCTGCCATAAAGCATAGCTAAGGAAATGTTCAAACTACTAAAGTAAAATTACTGTGTTCACCAGGAACTTTCCAGCAGCCACATCACCACTTCATGCTTAGCTGAAGGACATGACAAAGCTGTTTTACGCATAATGTTTAATTAACATTTACACCACACTACTACAACTAACCCTTTATCCACTGCGTCAAACATCATTTATGCCACACTATACAGATAATTTACAGAGAATCAATATTTCCAAAGCATAACCAATCAAAATACCTAACTTCGAATCCAAACACATTTTACCAGCATAATCCAACTACCGTCCATCCCAAAATGAAGACTCTAGAATAGAGAAGAACAAAGCTCTACTTGATCAATGCATCTGCTCAAACTAGTACATGTCATCATTTTCCAAGTCAGCTAGGCCATGAGAAGTTAACCTTGTTTCCCTCCCTTCACCAGCAAGCTCAGCCTGCAAAATCAAAATGTGAGAAGGGTACGAACCATATTGATTTTCGATGTTCATTTTGAAATCACTAGAAGATTAAAGTTCCGTGTTTTGGAAAGGTAGTGTTGCTAAAAAAACATATATAAGCTCGCTCGAAAAACTTGGGAAAATTATGCTTGTCTACATCCCTGCTTTTTTCTGATTCTATGCCACCAACATCAATATTATAGTGAAAAAAGAATTGTTGGTGCCGAGACAACTATCCGCATGTTGCAGTAAGAGGAGCAAAGAGTGTAACAAACTAAGCTGCAGTTACAATATTACAACATCAATATTACCTTAGCTTGACGATACTTTTCAAGAATGCGGCGATATTGCTGACGTGCTTGCGGAGATTCCACCATTGACAACACCCTTGAGACAGCCTCATCGATAGTTGCATCAACTTTCTGCTTACGGAAGATTCTAAGAATATCTTCATCCTCAATTTCGTCAATACATTCCATCTCATTCCGAAACCCCCGAAGTCCAACTCCACGTCTACGCCACCTGAGTACTACCTTCTCTAGAATACCAACAGCCCAGCATAACTTGTAATACTTTCTTACCTGATAGCCTCGCACATGCGCCTGCCATGAAAATACTCAGAATAAGACAACTATTTTAAATCTATCATAACCGAGCAGCTAGAAAACTTCCGAAACTAATGACCTTATGCTATTATTACGCAAGTTTTACAGTGTGCTCAAAACACCAATAAGAGAAAAAGCAAAGAAATCTGGGGCAGTGATTATCTTCTATACTGAATGCCACATTACGCTACTTGTATGCAACTAGGAATTTGAAGTACAAAGATATATTCCATATGCAAAACATCAGGCACCTGTATCTTTACTACTTTCTGCCGCAGTGCAAGAAAGTCCTTACGACCTTTCCAACCCCGATACTTCTTCTGTATAGATAAAGCAGCTAAGTTGTAATCCCTCCAATTGCGGAACACCAACCTCGATGCTGTTGTAAGCACCTCAATGTCATTTGCAAGGATTCCAAACTCGTCTCCACTTGTGCTAGAAGCAGTAGCAGCCCTCTGCTGCCTCTTCCTGAAAGAATGTGCACGAAATGCAGATTGTATTCGTGCAGCAGCCAGTGCAGCATTCCGAACAGCAGCTAAGGTGTCCTGAAGAGAAAGCTGGTCTTCATTTGTACTGGGACTTGCAGGCAAAATGCTATTTACAGTCCTTTCTGCTTCTACACTGGCAGATCCTTTAGATAGCTCACTTTCTTCCAGTGTGAGGGAGGAAAGATGACTAGTTAGTTCCACTTCTGAAAGATAACCAGCAAGCCCCTTGTGTCCTGAGGTGGCAGCTACAAATGCCGCAGTTTTCCCTGTAGGGTCCTGTGAATTGGGATCTGTAACTGCTCCAGCCGATGCCCCAGATGCTATGAGGGCAGCAACCATTTTTTCCCTGTGACAAGTAAATATCTGACTGATCAAACCTTTTCAACAGGATTTGGAATTCTTACACAAGCCAACACATCACCGACCCCAACTAGTTTGGGATAAAAGTGATGTTGATGATGATGACACAAGCCAACACATGAATAAATGAATGGATGCAAAATGCGAATCTACAAAACAACTGAAGCCATGATCTTCCTAAACACATACCATGGTAAAAGGTTCTAATAATAAGAAGAACCATACTAGCTATCATAGTTGAGTATAATGATGTATAATGATGTGAACATGCATGTTCTGTATCTCTGTAAAAGTGCCATTAGACATTCACCTATAAGCTTAGGAGATAAGGTGATCAAAGAAAAAGGTAAAAGATCATGGAATTATTTAACTACCTTCCAAACCGTGCAGCCCAATGAAGGGCAGTCCAGCCGTTGATGTCACGAAAGTTAACACTGACTCGAGACTTCAGAATTGGGTGCAAGGCCCACTCAAATCCTAATCCAGCAATTATGTGTATAACCCCTTGTTCTTTCTTGGACAAGAAACTGCTTTGCTGGTCACCTTCTCCTTGTGATCTTAATGAAAGCCAATTTTGCAACTTGTCCTTCAAGAGTTCTTCTACGAGCCAGTCTGTCGTAATAAATGATGTAGAAGTGCCAACCAATAAAGCATCTATGACCTGACCCCAGGAATCTTCATCTGTTTTGGATTTGCTCAACAAATCAACTCCCGAGTCAGAAGTATCTCCCCTTTGCTGTGAAGGATTGGACAGAAGCAACTGTACAAGTCTGACAAGTAACAGTAGCTCTTCTGGACTCCTACTAGCTACTGTCTCTGGTTGTCCACAGTGACTACAAACAGCTGGTTTAACACGATATTCGAACTCCCTGACTTCACTACAGGACTCTCTGTTACCAGAAGTGATATAAATAGAGACTTTTCCAGGCAAATGAGGAGGAGCATGACAACAAATGATGCCTTCCTGAATGATCTGGGCTGAAACTTCAATGTCACCAAACATGCAAGTCCATGCAGACTCTGATGGATCAGAAAGAAATGATCCAATTATGAAAACCTGCAATATAGAACTTGGTATTTGTATTTTAAAACGGAAAGCATGAAACTGACTGCAGTAAATAATATAACAGGCTAACCAGGATTCAGGTAGTTTAGCGAAAACCATAAGCATAAGATGTCAGTTTCAATTATAGACATGGACTGGTGAACTAGATATAGAAAGGAGATAATTTGGATAGCCTATGTTGAACAGAAGACATCAATTGATAGAAGTTGGTTTACAAGGATATCTCAAATAACAGGACAGAAGACAACAAATTTTGAACCCCTGTCCAACTACAATAGAATTCACAAGCTAACTACTCAATTCAACAGCAGAAGGCTATCTTTCACTTTAAGCTACATGTTAACATATCTTTTCTAATAACCACATTTAATGCTATTGGGGCTTCTGTCGTGCCAAAGCACTCCTCCAGTTAACCTTCAGAATCAACGCCTACTGAGGAAATTTCGCATTTGTACATGTTTCCAGCCAACTCATTCTCTCGGTTTCCTTCCATTGTCCACCTCCAGGTATAGGTAGTTCATTTTTCACCAAGTTGGGTTTGCTATTTGATTTTTTCATTTAAAACCTGACCCAATTCTTGCAAACATTTATTAAGCTTAAGGGTGAAATCATCATGAAGTACTCAAAATTACAACCACTTGGCCCCCCCAAAAAAAAAAAATGTTTGTGCAGGAGTGGTATCACATAAAAAAAAAATTAAAAAATAAAATAAAATTGGCCCACCACAATTTCAAACCTAAAAAGCAAAAGATGGACACTGAATGTGCAATGGATCAGTAAAGGAACACAGCCATTCAAGTATACCACAACTAAAAAGTGCTAGCAAAGCAAAGTTTTCCACAAGATTTGCTATCTGAAATGTTCCCCATAGACTGCAGTTTCCAATAGGACAAGGATTAAAATTAATCCCAAAATTACTACATGAAAATGTGATTGCAAATATTGGTAGAAGTGCATGAGAAGCCAAACACGTCATAAACAGACACCCTACCAGAAGGCATGTATTTTCCAGATTAAATAGCAAATTATGGTATAAGAAGCAGAGAGCAGAATTGATTGTTAACTTTGTTGTAATAAGTTACTTAATTTGTACAGAATTTAGGGTCTGTTTGGACATACATTTCCCATTTGCAAATAAGTAAATTCTCAAACAAAAACAAACTATCCAAACACATTTTTATTTCAAAATTTAAAATTTAAATTTTCCCACTCAAATTCCTCTCAGATAATTTTAAAAAAATTTCCTGCTTATTTTTCCTTCCAAAAAACTTTTTCTATCAAAAAAAACCCACTAAAATTTTCATACATTCCAATACAACTTTTCTTAAATAAAAACAATCCACACGGAGCCTTAGCTATCTTCTATTCCTGTAATTACATCATAACTCTGGCAATTCTCTGGATCCCTTATTTTATATAAAGAAAGAGAAGATGGCAAGATTTGATAACTTCCCAATCACATTTAAATATGAAGTACTATGTGAACTGAAGTTAGTGGAAGACTCATATAATTGATGAAGCAACCAATCACTGAAAGATTCTACTATGCTGAATAAGTAGAGATAACTTTTTTCATGTGAAACACCAAACTTGTAATGACCACCATTAAGTATTCCCCATTAACATGTTTGCAGCCTCATTGTTTGACACATAAACATAAAGCATAATCTAAAAGAAATTGCTACGGTCGAAGAAAAGAATGACCAAAAGCAATGGCAATTTGAACTTTATGACATGCACCTTAGTTGATTCTGAGGCATAGCCCCATTCTGGAGACATCTCTCGAATAGTGAATTTCTGCTTTTGGGAAATAGTTATGCCCAAATTATCTTCAGGAGAAATTCCAACATGACCTTGGTTAAACAGCAATGTATAATTGTCAATATTGGGAACATAAGCACTTATGCCAGGTGCATATGCAGGATAAGTGAAATCTTCAATTTCCCCAGCAACTGACACTGAAGCTGGCAGTAAAAGGATAAATAAGGAGTTTCAGCATCTTCAATATACAAAAATCAGGCAGCAAAAAGAAGCAACTACCAGAATTAAGATCTTACAATTTTGAGCTTCCACTCCACCAACATTCCACCAATTATAGTCATCTTGCTCAGCCACAGGTTCTTTCGTCCATTCAGTAAGTAAAATACCCTAAAGCAAGCAAGAAAAATCATCTCAATGAAGTGACAGAGACTGCAACAAGTTTAGAAATACACAATGTGTGCAGTGCAGTGGTCATATACACCTTACAATCAAGTCAACCAGATACCATGCAGCAAGTCACATTAGAAAATTTAGAAAATTGTATCATATCATATATCTACACACAGATGCCACAATAATCAGAGAGAAAAAAAATTTCGAAGTGAAACTTCTTTCTCACATTTTCATTAAGTTTATTTACATCTCTCAGTTGTGGAACATCTTCTGAACTCTTACAGCCATCTAGCACCTCTTTCCAATCATCATGCCCCAACAATTGCTGATGATGTTCAATGTTGTAACCTATGAAGAAAAAACTCATTAGCTGCTGTTTTTTTACTACATATCCAGCTTCTGTTATAACTGATATTTCATGTTTATGAGAAAGAAACACTGTGAATGAGAAATGCAAGAGTATTTATATTATGTTCGACAACAAGTAAATGTATTTTTTAGAATTTTAAGTGATAGGATCCAGACAAATAAATGATAACAGATAAATTTCCAACTTTAGTAATCACTTTTACTATAAAATTTATTTTTCAAAAAAAAAAAAAAAAAAAAAATGAAAATGAAAATAAACCAACCAAATTCAACCTTCATGCAATAAAAGTGCTACAAATCATGTTTTCATTAATGATATAACAGGAAGATAGCACATTATGTGAAACACCACAAAAAAACTACCCTCCCATCTCCATGTAAAGTTTTATTATTCAAAAATGCAGAAGTTCATCAACTATGAAGATACCAAAAGCAACAAGAAATATGAAAATAGATGCAATAAGTGTGATTCTACTGCTAGGTGGTGAAACCAATTACAAAACGCTAAATAGATTCAATAGAAAAGTTCTTCAATCACCTTGTGCTGTAGCAGAAGAAGTATGACTTGATATGGTATTCTCTAAACTATGTGAGTTTTTATTCTCTGCATACAGTGAACTAATTTCTTCCACATTTTCATCATTTAAACTTAATTGCTCCTCCAGCCTTCGCAATGCTTGAGTCATTTCAATCCCCGATGAACTATTTATTTCCTGAGCTCTCTCTATATTCTCCAAGTTTATCCCATTGCTCCTGATGACCACACCAGAGCTGCTTTCGACAGATTCAGGACTAGATAGACTATGATATTGTTCATTAGATTCACCAATGAGAGCAGAAGAACCTGGCTGCTGAGTGTTATTGGAAATGGGGCTCTGACTGAAAGTAAAAGGGGATACTGGGGAAAATTGTGATGTGTTTCCAGCATTGTTCCTTCCCTGAAGCAAATAAGAAAACTCCAGTGGCATCAAATAGAGGCTCTATTAATCAATTAGAAAACAGCTCCAATATTACTAGGTACCACAAACAGACACAGTAATCAAGAAAAAAAATCTGCTTTTAGCACAGAAGATATAATTTACAACAGTTAATACAGGAATATGGAGGTCAAGAAAAAATAAAAATCTAAGTACCCCAAAGATGTGTCCAACTCTATCAACAGATCACAAAATAACAAGTACCACTTTAAACAACCTTTCATGATAGATTAATGAAAAGTAACAAAACCCCTCAGTAGTTACACGAATCAATGCAAGAAGCAGATTAAATTACATAGAAAGCAAAAAATGGAGCGCAAAACATCAAGACCTGAAGAAGACATGCAATTGCATCCATTTAACAAGAGGTTTTCTGCAGTAACCTTAGCTAGTATTGCTCCAATCTGATACAGAATCACTCACCTCAAGTATATCTCGATAGTGAACCAGAACAATGTGCTCATATGCCCTGCACAAAAAATGGAAAACAGGATTACAAGTGACATGAATTTTTATATTAAAAAAAAGGTAGGTGAATTAAGGAATAAGCTCTAATCTGCTAAGTACAAGATACCGCTGCAAGTTTTGTAAACTTAGTTAATCACCTAATCTTAATCTTCTACAAGATTATTCCAAATATTTCATCACATGCATACATATATCACTAATATTCTATCATGGGAGAAATACAAACAAAAAGCATAAACTTACGGGTTTAACATCCAATAGCTACGTCTCTGAAAATTAGGATTTGGATCTCCATGTGCATAATAGCAATTTAGAGCTTCAACATTTCCAACCTAGCCAACAACAAAGCGCAAAATCAAACTATGTAATCTCTGCCAAAAAATAAAAAAAAAGTCATTTTGGATGAATTGTCATGCAAAGATGCAGATGGCACTAGACTGCAACAAAACATAAGCTGGGCAGGCTAGTACTCCATCAATCAAATATCATAATTCTGTATAAACAATCTACAAGTTCAAAGGACATGCTTCTCCCACTGAATAAAGAAGTTTAGATCATTGAAGTTCAGAAGAAAGGGGGCGCCAAAACTTCTCTTTTCAAGCAAATAGAATCCCCTAGAAAAATGTTCTTTGACATAATAGAAATGGTCCAAGTTACAGAATTTGAATAGTTAGATGAAGGAATTTCTCATTAATTGATAAAGTCAAGATTCTTAGATTTATAATCCCAATTTAATGAAGTTGGGAAAAAGTAATCACTTTTTACCAAAAGTTGAGAAGTACAATGAGAAAGGGAGAATAAATCTATACCAACAACAACAAAGCCTTTATCCCACCATGTGGGTTTGGTTAAAGGGAGTATAAATCTAACGCAAATAAGATTGCAAATATTCAACCTTAAGCCGTTCATGAGCTTCACCAACTGTTCTTCCATCTTTCTTTCTACGCCAAGTATGCCCATCTTTACGAAAAAACCTAAGGACCCTCTTGTTAAAGAGAAATAGAGATCCGCCTGTCAGAGCAAGAGGTATGTTAGTCAAACAAAAATTTCAACACAAGGTGTGAAGGTCTGAACAAATGTATAGAAAGGTTAAAATCACAAGAAGATTACTTGCAGGTTTCTGAGGAGGCTCATGAGTGATCATCTGGTTTTCATGATTTTGTAGTATGAAATGCACTTCAGCAGGCTTCAACCACCTAGTTTGAGCTTCTCTAACCAGGTCATTTATATGATAAACTGAAATCCAACAAAGTAGCAGACCGTAAGATCTTAGCAAAAAGTTTTGTACAATACCCAAAAGCAAACATAGCTGACACTAATATAATCATCAAGCGAGTAACTTAACCAGCTCTACATTTACCAGTCTCTACTCCCAGTCTGAGAAGAAGACAGTAGGGCTCAAACATAATCATAATAATTATGAAAAATAGTCACCGTATTATTGTACAATCTCGAGCATTCAAGCTCCGGAGCAGACATCACACATAACAACTCATAAAAATGGCAAAAATTCTCACCTGATTGTGACATGTTTAGGATTTTGCATTCACGACGCTAGAACTTGACATAAAATCGTCAACGCAATCTCGGCAAGCACGGTGTCAGCAGGTTTCACTAGCAGATAATTCACAGCTCGGCATTCAGCTTCAGTATTCAGACAAAATTCAAAGTCAAAATCCAAATAAATATAGTAAAATAGCGACAAAAGATAGACCCTAGGACGACGTACGATCGAATTTTGTCAGGACCACAGCTTTCCGACGCCAATTCAATTGCCACCACGGCGCTTTTAACCCTCGGGCTACCACCCAGCAACCGGGAATTGGAACGAATGAAATTTATTTAATTATTCCAACCAAATAAAAAAAGTGAAGTGAAAGACTCTTGACTTCAAATTATAATAGTCATTCCATATTGAAAGTCGTACTTAGACGCGCTCAAGTGCGAAGGCCCCTCTCGAGGAACCAGAAATTCCTGATTTCCAATTGAATTTTTTTTTAATAACATTGTTAAAAAGACGTGTGATATTTAGTGTATTTACCGTGATTGGTTCTTGGATGGTGCAGGCCGCGCCATGATACATTGTGGGCAGTCTCCGCCTGTATCACATGTAATAATTTGTTTATTTTGGAATACGTGCGTATTTTTTTAAAAAAACTGCGGAAGACAATTCAATCAAAAAACAAGTGGAGTCGAATAAAATCTATCCGCAAATGGATGATGAATTTGGAATTGAAGGGACTGAATATTGGGTAGAGCTGTGTGAGGACGGAAACAATACGGGATCAAGGAGATTCCAATAACCATTGAATGGAATCGAATATGGGAAAAATTTTGGATAACGCCAAGGGATTGAGTTTTTTTCACCAATTGGAGCTTTCCCTTTCCCCGTCCCTCTGGGATGGTCTACAAAACGCTCAACTAGTTAATGCTTATATTCGTTTTTATTTAAACTTTTATATTTCATCCCAACATTCTTTACTTGTTCGACTATTTAGTTTTTGAATATCGAGTAGACCTTCATAAAGGGTAATTTTAATGCGGCCGTTTGTGCAATTAATTATATATTGCATTGTAAGGGGTTATTAATGATAAGTGCCATGCATCCCTTTTTGGCATACATAATGCTATAACATAACAGATTTACTATATCACCCGGATTGTATTTTTATTTGGAGGAATAGTATTCATAGTAAATTTTTATAATTACTGATGTGGTAAGTATAAAAGGATAAAATTATTTTTTTAAAAAAATAATAAATAAATTTGATATTTTTATATTTGTTACTGATATCAGTAATAAAAAGCAAACAAATCATTGCTCAATCATTCCCGTATGCATCCTTTAAAGTTACTAAGTTTTGAGTAGACGTGGATAAACACAAAACACAAAAAACAAAAAAAAAAAAGGTATTCAATCGCGGGAATCACGTGTTTATTTTTAATAATAAAAAAAATATTATTATTTAGTAACCTAGTGGAAATGCTCTCACATGACCCAACCAATGATTGGTCAAACTCCAGAGCAGCGAAGACGAGATTCTTTGAGAACGCACTCATTTCGTTATCAGTTATCACTTACTGAAACGATTGATTCAGAAGCCGGGTTTGATCGTCGCTGATTTCATTTGTAGCAAATTACTTACTGATTAATATGCGTTGCAAATTGTCTGATTCAATTATGGGCGATTGCAAGTGAAGTAAATTATCCTTATCAAAGTAGGATGTTTTTTGAGTTGCATTTGCATTTGAGTTTGAAGCCACTAGACAACTATAAAGTGCCATCACGATAGATTTGGTCCAGAAAGTGTGTCAGGATCAAGACTAAGATCCTGACTGGAGCACTAAATTGAATTAAGAAGAAGGCCAGTGATAAGAACAAAAGGAAGAGTTTTATTAGATTGAGAGAATTCGGGGCAAGAGAAATTACACAACAATCAACCTACCTCTACAGATTACATACTGTCTATATTGTATTTACAAGCCAACTTTCACCCACGTCATCCCTAACCGCTTTGCTAACAAATTGATCAACTAAGGGGTGCTTGGTGTGAGGGTTTGGGAATGGAGATATGGGTTTGATAATTTTTTAGGGTGGTTGGTTGAAAGAAATGAAATTCTCTGACCCACTTAACAAGATATTTCATTTACTAATATTAGTATATCCTCATATCCCCTAATATTGGGGGGTATGGAAGTTAGGGATATGGGTTTGTTACTTAATTAATTTAATAATTAATTAATACTACTTAATTAATTAATTAATTAATGTAATTAATTATTAAATTAATTAAGTAGCAAACTCTTATCTCTAATATTAATTATTATAATGAATATAAATTAATTTATTATTAACTTATTATTATTAAAAGTAATAATAAATTAATTAATCAAGATTAATTTAATTAATCATTCATTTACATAATAATATTAATTAATTAATTAATCTCACTTTATTAATATTAATTATTATAATTAATGTATAATTAATTTATAAATAATTAATTGATAATATTAATTAATTCCTAATTATTACTAACTAATTAAGTAACTAATACTAATTAATTAATTCAATTAATATTAAATAATTACTTAAGATTAATTTAATTAATAATATTTTTATTAATAATTAATTAATTTAATATTATAATAAAAAATTAAATAATACTAATTAATTAATTAATATTAATTATTATAATTAATATAAATTAATTTATTATCAACATATTATTATTAAGTAATAATAAATTAACTAATTAAGATTAATTTACTTAATTATTCATTTAATTAATATTAATTTAATAATTAATTAATCTCATTTACTAATATTAGTTATTATAATTAATATTAATTAACTTATAAATAATTAATTTATAATTAATTAATTACTTAAGATTAATTTAATCAATAATATTTGTATTAATAATTAATTAATTTAATATTATAATAAATAATTAACTAATATAATTAATTAATTAATACTAATTATTACAATTAATTTATAACCATTTCCATTCCCTAACATAAACCAACCATTATTATTAGTAATCATTCCTATTTCCCAACACAAACCAACCAGCAGAATTATAATGAAAGACCCTACTATCATTCCCTACTACTATCATTTTCATTACCTCACGTGAGCCAGGCACACCCTAAGTTTGCTTACAAAGAATGCCCACATTTTATAAAAATTTTACTAGAGCCCCAATCCTATGACAAAGTGTTGCATTCGCTTAGCGAGTTGAATCTGGGCCCATCAATGATCCATGATCGTCGGATAGGTGCGCGCCCACCTAGAAGTCTCGGCTCTAATGCAACCCAATCAATGTACTCTGTAACTCTGATATGGTCTTTTTGCTGCTATGCCACAAGTAAGAGCCCAGTGAGTTGATTTTAGGCCCATCACGATCCTTCATGGATCTTCATGGACATGGTCTTGGCCTACCGTGCTTCAAAAACACAACGGTAAAACCGTAAAAGGATGGTATCCAACCCCAATATTAATTTATTTCCTGTGGAGGAAATGCATCGATGTAGAAATCCACAACACATTGAACACAGTTGTGATGAAGAAGATGAAGTTTGGTTTGATGATTGACGAATGATGATGCCAAAATCCAAAAGCAAATTAAACTAACGGGGCACTGGGAAATTGGGACATAAAAAAAAAAAAAAAACAAAGAAGTTTAAAAGCAAATTAAATATATAGGAAAAACCAAACAGGGGTTACAGGGCATTGGGAGGGGTCAGTTCAAGTTCACGTGCCTCAAAGAAATGCAGATGGGACGGCTGTAGAGTATCCAAGTAACTTAGAGCCACTCCCTTCCTCCATTGTTCCCCCCCTCGGCATCTTCCGTTGCTTGTTTTTTAATAGTGTATTATGGAAAAGCCTCTCATTTACTAGTGGCTCCTTCCATCTTAAGCCTCTCTCTTCTTCTTCTTCTTCTTCCCTTCCCAGCCATTTTAAAATTTAAAACCTGCCTGCGCTACTAGTTGCAGACATTAATTGCAAGTCTTCAATTTGTGAATTAGTCCATCACAATTCGTGCACTTTCAACCCACCAATCCATCCCAAATAGTAGTACCGTACTGTACCGGTATTTTTGGATTCGAAAAGAGATGTCAGACTGGGGTCCAATCTTCGTGGCGGTGGTACTATTTGTTCTGTTGTCGCCGGGGCTGCTTTTTCAAATTCCAGGCCATCAGAGATGCGTGGAATTCGGCAATCTCCAGACTAGCGGGGCAGCCATCATGGTTCATTCTCTGCTCTACTTTGCTCTCATTTGTGTTTTCTTACTGGCAATCAAGATCCATCTGTACCTTGGTTAATTGATTATTTCTACCTCCTCTGCTCTGCAAATTGGAGGGAGGTAATCGAATTCGATTGTGTACTCGGTAAATCCATTCATCCAAAAATAACCCCCCTGTTGGAATTATAGTACACGTGGATCACTCCATTCGTATTTATATATTTTTTAAATCTGAAGTATTGTTATCAGAAATTTGCACTTTTCGCATTTGTAATTGTACTTTAAGCCAATCTCGTTTGTTTCTTGAATTTTGCTGCGACTAATGCCAGCACTTGCTTACATCGATTCAAGCCGCGAGGCATATATATATAATAATTATATATGCATGTTCAATTTGCGTAGGTTGTGTTTCAGCCAAATGAATTGATAATAGGGAACCCTATTGATTTGATTTTCAATCTCCCATTCCGTATTATTGAGAATGAGGAAATGTCAGCAAGAAAAGCTGCTCAGAGTGAAGAAGACTCTTGAGTGGACTGCCTACATACAGGGGCCTCCATTAACAGCATTAACAGTGTCAGTGGTGGGCCTCCGTTAGTATTGAAAATTTGGGCCAACATAGAGATCCCTATATGTCGTTGGGTTCCAAAGAAAGAAATAGACTTGCGTAGGCACTTCTTTTCTTTCGTGGACCACACAAAATGAAAACCGACAAGTCCGCGTCGACAGTGATCCAGGGCGTTGGATGCTCAATTGGTCGTCATCCCCGAAAACGCATTCCCAATCCAAATCAAAATTATCATGACGGAACGAAAGGCCTCTTGATCCCAGTTTAAACTTGGATTATAAAGCCCATATAATATAATTGTTCTTCCTTCCATTTTTTAACTTTAATCTTGGATTATATCGTCTGAATCCCAAGTCCCAACACTCACTCTCACCCATTACGTTCATCGTATGCCATTTTTGGTGAACTAGTTGGAACGACATCTTTGTTCATGTTTATTGTAGTTTAGTTGCCACTAGTTCAGTTAATGATCGCTTTAGTAAGTCTTTCTAGCTACTCAAAGTAGATTCTTATTGCATTTTTTTAGTGTTTTTTAGTTGGCATTTAGTGGTCATTTGTTTCATTCGTGGTGTCAATCAAATTTAATCAACTACCACAAAATCATTAAACCTTTGTGACTATGTATATTTTGCCATTACCAATGCAATATATCAAGTTTTTTTAGATTAAAAAAAAAAACATCATACATCTTTTTTGTTATTTATTTTTATTTTTATTTTTTATTTTTGGGAGAAAACATTTTACTTGTATTTTACCACTCACCTTATTGCGGTCATCTTCACTTTCGGTCACCAAAAAGAAAATAAAAATAAATAAATAACAACTTCCGCCTAGGAAAAAGAATCATCCAATAAACAAACTATGAGCACCTCCCCCCACCTCCCACTAAAAAAAAAAAAAAAAAAAAAGTTATGGCCTCGTTGAAAATCATTAACTAAATATACTTGGCGTCAGCATCAAGATAGTAGCAATAACAACCCCCCGTTCCCGATACGTCCACCCGTACTAAACGCTTTTGGCAGCTGTCCACCGCACCCGTCCACTCATAAATCATTATTCCTTTCTTTACTCACACCTTCAAGAATACTTAAAAAGCAGAAGTCGGTGCGACTGCTAGCTAGTTGTCGCTATTTACATCGTCTTGCCTCTATATAATTTTAATCTTCACTGGAACTTATTGGGTTAGAGTAGAGGAGGAGATTTAGACTCAATACTGAGAGGGGAAATTAAGATGGCAGATTGGGGCCCGGTTGTGATAGCGGTGGTGCTCTTCGTGCTCCTGACTCCTGGCCTGCTGTTTCAGTTACCGGGGAGGTCGAGAGTGGTGGAGTTTGGGAATATGCAGACAAGCGGGCTGTCTATATTGGTCCACACCATCATCTTCTTCGGCCTCATTACCATTTTCCTTATTGCTATTGGAGTTCACATCTATACGGGCTAAGTCCAATCACTTGTTTTTATCGTCTTCTCTGTTGCTGCTGCTGCTGTCGTGGTCTACATTTTTAGCTCTTGAGTTCCTAATCTTCTTGTACCATCAACTTTGAATACTTCGCTAGTAATTTGCTTTTGACGGTGTTGAGCCCAAGGGAGGGATTGATTGAATCGTTTTAGGGGTTTTTTTTTTTTTTGTCAGTGATGGTTGTTTATTTGGGCTTTCCTGCCAGGTGAGACTGATTGTTTTCATATGTGTACTTAGGAATATATAAAGGACTTACTTCAAGGCTCTCTCTGATCTTTGTTGCTAGTATGCTTGAGAAACTGACTGTAGGTGCTTTGTATTGACGGCATGGTTGGTGATTGTAATTTCCAAGCATACGAATCCTATTCTTGGAGATGCAATGTTTATGTTCCTTATTGAAGTATTCTTCGACTCGTAGTATGCGAACCAATTTCCACGTTTATTAATTTTCGGCACCTGCGATCAACAAGTTTTAGTGAAATTTTAACTAAGGGCAAGGGACGTTTGATTTTAGACAACAACGGCTACTCGTTTAATCTTCAATTGCTGCTACTTTACCCAGGAAGTTTCGCCCTCTGTCCTGCTCAAATAATATAGATGATAGAACCCCAGAAAGGTTAGGCCAGAAGCATTGAACTCGAGCGTTATGTAATCAGCCACATGAATGGATTGTTTCTTCCTCTCTCTCCAGATTGCTCAAAATCTAATAAGAGATTCCTTTCTTTTTTTTGTTTTTTTATCCCTTTCTCAAATTAGTTTCAAGGACTCAGAGGTTGGCGATTATGATTGACTTGTTCATTTTTCAGTATATCCTTCCATTTATGACATAAGTGTGGATAACTGAGATTATGACATAGCTGGCCAGTGTATGAAATCAAATCTACTACTGGAAGAACCACAAATGTGTATATGCTTGAGTTGCTGATTCATCATACCAAGAAAAAGCATGATAATCAAATTTGGTAAAAATATCAATGCCTATAATTCTCTGTCTTTTCTGTTCCCGACCTCAAGGCTAAAAGTACCTACCACAGATAAAATACAACTGCTAATACAATAATGCTTTTACATATTCAAAAGCACAAAACAATAGTAGTAATCTTTTGTGCCGAGTTGTCAAAATAATTGAAAACAGATACTGATTTTCCTGATTCTTTTTTCTGTAATTACTAAATTGCCAAACCCCCTATATTCTTCTTCCATTACTCCAAGTAAAGATGCCATATCAACAGGTTGCTTCACAAGATACATCCAACAAAGGTACCATTGACCGTGGTAATCTGTCTGAAAACCAGGCAAGCTTCCAGCTTCCATCTCCTATATTGCTGAAAGCAGTACCAACAAAAAGAAAAATCACCATTGCTCGATCAAGCCATGCATATTCCCATCGTATGAACTGACTCACGAGAGTTTCCACGCTGCACCAGATATTACCCGAAGGAATCTCAGTAACTCTTCAACATCTATGACTTGTAGAATATCTACCATCTTATGTAATCATAGACAACATGGTAAAGTTCACAACTTGAATACATGAAGAACATTTGTTCCAGATATAAACAATTCTTTGGAGGTAAACTCAAAAGAGTTAGAATTCAGGGAAGAGGGGTGTGCTCAGAACATGCAGAAGGCAAGAATACTGAATACAAATCGAAGCAAAACACAAGAGACTTCTAACAAAGGCAGATAGAGTGCAGATAGAGCAAACAATTGCATTTGTTCTCCTAAGCAACCTTTAACATACTATTTCAGCAAATAAATCTGGCAGTCCAAACTCACATAGCAAAAATATAAAGCATCCAAGGTAGGTACGCAGAAAACCCCCAAGTATTATTTTCATGTCACAATCTAACTCATTACCAGAACTGATGCCGTGTTCCCCACATGGCTTACACCATTCATGACTTTACAAATTTAAATATCATCGTCCTCCATGGGTAACCACATAATTCCTAATTTCTCTGCAAAAAATGGTATTATTAACCACAAGTACTTACACATAAAGGTGCATCCTGTATTGAAAACCAATTACAGACCAATAGTGCCCACTTATGCTTCTATAGAGATAACTAGCATGCGAGTTTTGGCATTGCCAAACACAGTCTACATTTAGCCTTGGTTTGCATGCTATGACCTCAGTTGATTTCGAATGTCATGCTAAAACACTTATCTCAATATTAGTCTCACAGCTCACATTAACTGGTACTGGAATCAATAAATTGCTCAGCCATTAGACTTGAAAGAGGTCACGAAAAGTTGTTAGACTACATGAAATGTTTTGCCAACAGTGGCTAGTTTGTGTTTCTCTAAGCACAAGTCAACCAATCTGTGAGGAAACTCTCACAATTCAATGCGACTGTGTGTACTCAACAGTAATACTTGCTTCACAACCCAGCCACATCAAATGTAAATAAACCGTTATGGAATTTTAAGTCATAGCTGCTGCTTGCGGAGAATGCAGGCATGACAGCCTTTTGCGTATATGGTCGTAAATTCGCATCTAACCATATGGCAACCATGAAAAAAGGCAGAGACGTCATTTATTTGGAATAATTTCTTCTGATGGTGAAAGTAACAATCTTCCTAACTTAAACACTAGATAAACAGAGTATCTAGTCTCCAAGTTTGATAATTTCATATCATCAGATGTAGGAATTCATTAAATAATACCACCTATAAACAGCAGGATTGAATATTTGTATATCACAACCAAAAAAAGGCTCGAAGCATGATTAACCACAGACCAAAATCCGACAGCAGACAACAAAATTACCCAATTTATAAGCATAATCATTGGGTTGTGCAATAAGACACGTCAAGAGAGAGAGTAAATCCCACTTCACCGAATATTAACAAGATTAGTCACTGTGCATAACATAAAGAAGTAAGAGAAGAAAAATCTTACAGGAACAATCCTTTCTCGGAGAAGGCGGGGGAGAGCTGTGACAAAGAATAGCGCGTCCAAGCATAGACAAGCTTGAAACTAAACCAACAACATAGAAAACCATGACCAAACCAATAACCCAGGGCATCAACATGAAGCCAATGAAGAAAGTGACGGATCCACACAACATGAGAGCCAGGGATATCCCCAAAAGCAACGACGCAAAGCCAGCTGGCGTAATCTGTCGCATATCCATCTGCCTCCTCCCAAGCCCGAAGCCACCGGCGGCAGACGAGGACTCTCCAGCCGACATCAGAATCGGAGAATCGTCGGAAAACTCAAGCGGGGTCGGCGGAGATCGTAAGATGTTGAGGATCATAGCTGAGAGCTCATAGAACAGCTTTGACGACTGTTGTTGATCTTGTTGCCTCCTCATCATGAATTTTGGGGCTCAAAATTCGTAAAAGTATAAAAACCGACGGAAAAAATAATTTAAGCGGAACTTGAATGAATCGATGGTTGTAAGCCGAGAAATGGGAAAGTGAAGAAATCTTGGATTATTTTGAGGGAATCGAGGCGAGTGGATAGAGTTAAGAGGTGGGATTTTATCCTTTTTATGGTTTTGTGTGTGTTAAAAGGATGATAATCATCACGATATGTGCCTTCCTTCGTTATATATACCCAACCCAAACCCACACGCCGAGTTTCTGTGTACTCTAAAAATGAAGGGTAGGATGTCTATGGCAAAGTCGTCGTCTTCTCATTTCTCTTTACGAATAAAAAAGTGCAAAAAAGAGTAAAATTGACGAGTGCTGTTCTTTTCAAAGAGCTTGGCGGACGCAAGGAACGAGATAATTTGCATTTTAGTCCTTTCTTTAGGTCTTGTTAACAGAAAAAGTGATGCTATTTTGACTTTTTTTCTTCTTTCTTTCGTGGCTAAAATATAATTAAGATCAGACCTTTTATACTTATAAAATTGAATGAAAAGCAATAATATAATAGAATACCATTTTATTATTAGTTTAAGAGAACTCTTTTATTCTCAATTATTGATTTATATTTTACTCATGGCATGGCACTCTTCAGACCGGAAATAATTTTCTGTCATCCTAGTTTTGCTGGTTGCTCAATTAGAAGATAATAAGGTTATAGAATTTAAACTGAATTCACAAAAGGACAATGAGTTTAAATAATTTAAGGATTTATTAGGATAATAAATTCACACTATATTTTATTTTTGTTAAAAAAAAAAAGAAATTATCCAAATATATTAACCCGATCTAAGACGAGATTGGAAGTACAACACTATAATGACCGTAAAAGGTGGAATCCCACAACAATCAATAGTGGATATTTATTGGCGTGCTTTTTGTCTAGAAGAGAAGAGGATAAATGATTGCTTTGGATAGCTAATAAGAGACGGTAAGGCTGACACGTTGTATGAGCATCAGCGATTAGCTTACACGCGCAATAATTGTCGGTGGGTGTCTGAGGGTTGATGAATACTGACGCGATTGGTCAATATTCTTGGCTAAACGCCTACGGAGGCGCGTGGTAAATGACAAGCTAAGGGCCCCACAATTTTTGTTTTTACGCTAAGCTGTCGTCGCGTTGGTGACTTGTGAGGGTTTGACTGTGGAATTTTTGGCAAGCGTTTCGACTTTCGAGAGGGACCCATGACTAAATAACTAACCGTTTGTTCAACTGGGAAAGCCATCCTAATGTTCTGACTTTAAGGGCACATTGCGCTCAACCTTTTTCTTTTTCTTTTTATTTTTTGTAATAGTGTAATATATAAGATATTAAAAAATATATGTTAGATCTCAACCCATTATTTTCCGCAACCCTCCGAGAGAGATGTCGTTATACATATTCTATATTTAGGTCGTCTCAAAAAAATATGTATGAAATTTTTTTCACCTAAAATGTACTATGGAAAGTGTGATACGAAAGATATAAATACAGGATTACTAACATATATCCGCATAATATGCCGGTCATTTTACCATGATAAACGATATCGTCGCAAAGCATGAAGGTGATGAATCATTGGCATGTTGATCACGTTCTCGTTTTCTTGTGGTGGAAAAAAATATTATTTGGACCTTTATAACGCGAGATCTATGATCTCCCGAGAACACAGTACTAAGTTTACATCCAGTCCAGGTAATGTGTATATCGGGATTCAGATGCAAGGCTAGGCACAGTTTGAGATATTGAGGTACCTAATATGAAATAAATGCGATACGCGTAGGAAGGAACATTTTCTGATTAACAATCTTGACTGATAAGCATGCATTCATACAATATTAAGTTAATAGTCTCGTACAGTTACATGAATTATTTGCGGTGGTTATAACATTATGGGCCAGTTTAAAGGTGGTGGAGAATTATATGGGGTTGTTAGAACTTGTCATGGTCCATATATTTGAGAATCTTGGAGAACAGCAATAAGATATATGGTCCCGACTCAACTCCTGGTCATATTATGGTAAAATATATGCTGGAAATCACGGGAAAATTTGCAAAAATAGCACTTTTTAGAGTCAAGTTTACAAATTTAGCATCTTTCAAAATTTGTTTGCGTTTATAATAGGTCAAAAAAAACTTCTTTTTTGTCGAATAAAAGATTCATATTTAATTTGACGTCGAATTTGATCTATTACAACAAAAATCACACAAAATCCTATCGCAATCGTATTTTTTCTAAAATACGTAATTAATATGCAATTTTTTCTCTACGACGGTGACCTTTTTGCTTAAAAATGCTTGTCTTCATTGTATATGTGCCATTGATGCAACGTCGAATGAATGTGATGTTAAATCGATAAAAAATAATTGAATGGGTAGGAAAATTTGAAGTGAAAAAATAAGTGGAAAAGTGTTGAACGATACTTTAGGATCGATGTTTCTAAAGAAAGGGACATTTAGATCTTTTTACAACATCAAACAGTCTTGATTTGCTATAAACGCAAATCAATTTTGAGAGCAGTTATATTTGTAAACTCAATTTCAAAAGGTACTATTTTTGCAAATTTTCCAAAATCACGCGACAAAATACAAATGGTCCGTTTAGACAAGACATTTCTATTTGCAAATAGAAAAAATTGTATTGGAATGTGTGAAAATTTTGGTAAGCATTTTTTGATATAAAAAGTATTTTGGAAGAAAAAATAAGAGAATTTTTTTAAAAAAATTATGTGAGAGAAATTTAAGTAGGAATTTGAATTCTAAATTTTAAAATAAAAATGTGTTTGAATAATTTATTTTTATTTAAAAATTTTCTTATTTGTAAATAAAAATAGTTATCTAAACTGACCCAAAATTATATGTTTGTTATAATTAACGAATAGCAGGCACGCACGTTTCAAAATAACAGTCGTAAAGAGACGCGAAAAGAATTATTGAAACTCGGTGACTTAAGGACAAAGTTGATGGAACACAGACTGGTTGTTATGTACGAACGTGATACCACTGTATAAGTAACAGATTAAATTAACGCATGAAGGTTGTTGTCGTTAGCGAGAACAAAGAGATCATTAAACGTGCCATGTATGCAGACGAATGGGGCGATAGGGTGCACTTCCAAGTTACTGCATTCGATATTTCCAAAAACCATTCAACCGTTGAAAATCCCGCAATCATTTATTTATTTTCCAAAAAACTCAGCAGCAAAGCTGAATACAGCCATAAAATATAATTTATATGGTCAACACCGAAATGAGAGACTAGAAGATTGGAACAGAAAACGGTCAGGTGTTATCCTCCGGCACATCGCAAATAATTCCTTTGGCATCGGTTTCTGGACTTATGGGGGACGCAGAAATCCACAAAAAATTAATTTCCGGTTAGCCGCACCTTGATGGAATGGTGCAATGATTAGATTACCAACACAATCCACAAGCCACCTGGCCTGCTGGCCATTATAACCAGTCACTCATTCTGCTTAATCTGAAACGTGATTGAGTAGTAACAAGACACAAGGGTGATATCTCAAGTTACGAATAGCTATCCACCAGCGCAAAAGACAGTAATAAGTAGTGCCCAGAAACAGTTATTTAGTATGTTTAGATTGCCTTAAGGGATGCATAAAAGGCTCCAACTGGCTGCGAAAAACTTTCAACTCTTAAAGTAATTTAAGAGCCACCAGCTGCTGCCCAGAAATCATTCCACCATCTGCAAGGTCCCTAAATTTCTCGATGATGACATTGCTCTTTCCATCTGGTGCACTTCCGCAGTCTGCAGTTTTATATGCATTTGGTAATTTCATGCGCTCTTATTTGCATTTGATAATTTCATTGGAGTATATTTATATAAAAGTACTTCTTACAATTTAAAAGAGAAACATTTTTCACCTTGTCATGCAGAAGTTTGTTTTCTTCCTTGAGCATCTTTTCCTACACAAGGAAATTGAGGTGAGTAAAAGCTACACAATCCCACACACATACACATATAGGGCACCGTAGATATATTTCATCCACTTATTTATGTCAATGTCATCAATAAGTTTCTTGTGTATATTGAGGCAAGCCTTCAGGTGATAAGTTGACTCAAATAATGTAATCGGATTGCATTGCAAGTCCACAAAACAAGGTACGGCATAGTAGACAAGACATTTTCTTCTTGTAAGACTTTTTTTAAAAGGTTTTATGACCAAACAAACATGGAAGGTGATCTTTGTTAATGAACCTCTATAATCCTGAAGGCATCACAAAGTTAACCTCAATTCCTGCAGATTAAGTTTTAGGTGAAATTTTTTTCCTCAACATGATCTGCAGGAGGCCCAATTAAGTTGAGTCACTGTGTCTCATAACTATAATGAACTACAGAAATGTTCAACAGATGCAGATTATCAGGCAAAGTTATGAACAAACCATATTTAAGTCATTTAATTGCTAGCTATCGAAATTAAAGGAAAAACTGAGGATCACACTCAGGGTACTTAGGCTAAAGATCGATATATACAATGCAGATGTTCCAATTCCAAAAGCAGGTACAGTTTTACCACTGCTACTATAGTTCCAATTACAAAAAAATTTCACTTTAGATCGAGAAGTAAACAATTATATGATAACCTTTCGTTTGTCTTGCTTGTTATGCTTCATCCCACCTCTTTGTCAAGTTCATTTCATACTATTAAAGCTATACATTCCTAGTGATCATATATTCATATATATGAACATTTGTTACTAATAAGCTGAATGCAGGGGAAACCATACAAAATGAAACTCAAATGCAACAAAGTCCTACTTTCCTCGACTACAATGGTGTGCAGATAGTAAGTCTGTCTTCTTATCTCTCTCTTTATTTATTTATTTTTATTTTTTGAAAAAATATTTCATGGATTTTGGTCATTGGAAGTAAAAACTGCGTTGAGAGCAGATACAAGATTTTCCTGTAGCTTGTTTGGCCCAAATTCTGACACCACGCACAATCTCAAATATCTCAGTTTAACTTGGAAATTTGTGAATAGTATTAGGAGATATAAATTCTCTACCATGCATTGGTTGGAGATAATATGCGAGTAGTGCATTTAGCTTCAAGTGGAAGGTCTGAAGGTTTTCAGAATAAATGAAAGAGCCAGCAGCTTTGCTTAAAGGTAAACATTTAACATACCATTTCACTTAAAGCTGCTATAGATTGCATCAACAAATGTGTCTGCATTAAAAACCAAATCATAATCAATAGATCGGAAATACAAAATGAAAACATGAACAGGAGAGCAGCTAGGAAGCATGAAAGCAGGACCAACTGGAATAGAATAAAGGATAGAAGAGTTGTAGAAACTAGAAGGGTGCATATATATTTATATATAACTGCAACTACCCTTCCATCACTTAAGCTCTGAGGAAGAAAGGCTGACACAGAAGGATAGCACATAGCAATATATGCAAACAGTGAGGGTAATTCTCTCTATTCTACTTAGACATGGTAAAGGACATATGGGACTAACTTTTGGAAATGAAAATAAAATTCTCATTGTGATCACTTCTCCAAATAGGCTCCAGCAAACTAGTCTAGAAAAATTTCAGATAATGACCATTCCTATTTTTTACCTGCAGCAATAGTCTTTGTATCCTACAGAAGCTAAAAGTACCAAAAGATTGTGCACCAGTAAGTGAAAGATGATTTGCTGCTATATCTTCAAAAAACCGTTCTTTATGTTTTATCCAAATATTCTCAGTCTGAAACCTCTTTATTTCCCGGTCATCAGTGAAGATTAGATTGAATAAAACTTACAAATATACAGTTAGTAAATGTATTTTCATCAAATTACGTGCCCAAGAAAACTAGCAGAAATAGGTGACCAGAGTCATGCTTTTGTAGTGACGTGCTCCAACAAAAGTTTTTGTTTGTTCCAGGCTGTCAAAATGTGGGGCTGCATAGCTTGAGAATAGCTTCCATATATTTTTTGATGTCTGATTTTTATTTATCAAGAGAAACCCAACCTTTTTAGATCTTGTTTGAGAAAGAGCATCCTCAAGTTGTTCTTCCAAGTGCACCAGGTCACTCAGGTTTGGCTGATCAACATCTGGCGCCTCAAGAACCCTGTTAAGGGGAGAGGGAGAAAAAATCAGACTCCACGCGTGGTAAAGAAATAAAGGATATCGTTACTGCCTTTCAACGGATTCCAGCATCTTTCTGATTGTCGAGAGACTTTTTTCTTCAGAGTCGTATGTCTGCCATGGAAACATAAAATACTAATAAATCAACAAGTACATGAAGCTACGTAAATTCAAACATAAAGAAAGACATGCTTTTGAAGTAAAAAAACATAAAGAGAACAAGCTAGCTATGTTTAGAAGGTTCCAGAAACAACCCTATTTATTTTCAAATAGTCTATTCACCATGTTTCCCAAAAAAAATGATCTAGGCACAAACTCGGTTTCATGATAAGCGCCTAGATGCTCTCCAAAGGTTATTGGCCAAAAACAAAAAAAACAAAAAACAAAGTGAACAATACATTACACTTAATTTTCACTAAAGTTCACCAAATGATGGCCATTAAATATGGACTTGTGGCACGGGTGAATACATACTGTATATACCAGGTGTAAAGATGTCAAGTGTCGTCAACTAAAGTAAATGGACTGACTACATAGTTTGGAATTTAACTACTGCTGATGAATGCTTCCAATTGTCTTTCTTTCATGGTCTCTCGTGAATCGTTTGAGTAGATATAGAACCTGGATTATGAGAGAAACCATAAAGTACAAAACCATAAACTTTTGTACCGCACTACATCTCTCACATGATGAGACAGGAACATTGCAACTTCAATGGTGAAACAATAAGTTTTGTTTAATTTCCATGTCAAAGCCCTAAACTAGTTAAAAGTACTTATATACTAACCTCCGCATGATCTCCGGCACACTCCTCTCCTTCCATTTCCACGTAGCTGTGATACCGACGAAGGATTTTAGCCAAACTGAAACAACAGATTTTGTTAGCTATGGCACACTCCTCCGCAAGATCCAAAATAAACAGTTCAATTGTCTACAGCACGGGAGATTTTTTTTATCAGGAACAATGGAAATTTTCCAGAGAGCAAAAGGAAGGTATTTTTAACACGAACTTTATGATTTGTTCAGCGAGGGTGCCTATGTTGGATAAGGCTCAAAATTCACGCACAGCTAAAAATTATTAATTATTTACTCCTAACGTTTTCATTACATTATTATTAAAACTTATAGTCTACTACTTATGTATTATTGTTAATTTGATATATATAATCTTATATATTTTAAATTTTATTATGTAAAAGAATAGGAATTAAAATTTGATAGTTTATGTTTTATAACTTCTATAATTGAATTATATAAAGTTATAATTAATAAACATTTTCATTAGAGTGCATTATTGGTAACTAACAATTCACTAATTATATAGTTATATACTATAATATATATAATATATCGTATATACTTCAAGTTTTATTATGTAGAATAATAAGAATTAAAATTTTTAATTCATGCTTAATGACTTGTACAATTGAATTATATAAAATTACAAATAAAATAAATTTATAAAATGTATTCCAACCATCAAAATTCACACACATATATATGTATAATTTTGATTTAATTTTCATTTTGCAAAATAATGAAGTAAAACAAAACAACAATCCAACAACTGAGTTATAGAAGTTTAAGAAAAATTGATGATTATCATTTGTTATATTAATCTAGACTATATTTCTATTTTTTTAGACTTTTTTTGTTATATTTCATTTTCATGATTAGACTTTAGAATTCAAAAAATTCGAATTAGATTATTCGGCTTTTTTAAAATTTATATGTTTAATTAGATTATTATAATTGTTAAAATTATATTTTGACCAAATGTATTTTTCAGTTAGATTTTAGTGTAACTTTTTGTTATTGTATAATTTGAATATTAAAAGTTTAATTTTTAAAAGGCACCCATGGGGGAGGTGGGGTAAGACAGGGCGGGGGTGGGGAAGGGTGATAGGACGAAAAGGTCGTGAGAAAGACTACCTTGCACTCAAACCTATTCAATTACCATCTCTACTTGACTCCCCATGTACTCATTTGAATTTTAACTAATGATTTTCTAACTATGCATCTTCGAAGTATCGATACAACCAAAGCACACATGATATCGCTTGAGCTAACTGGCTCAATTGCACTACGAACCGCATAACGTGTTCCGTAAGCCCTTGCATGATGTTCCAGATACCATTTGCAGTTCCAATCGGAGGTAAAGAGGAGCAAAATCTGATATTTAAGAATGATTCCCCTCCTCGCGCTAAAGTTTGCAAAGTTTAGCTCCGAAAATGGAGACTGTTTTGATTATTATATTTTCATTTCTTTATTTTTCTTCATAAGGTGGTGTCCTTTTATCTGAGTTCTAACATTTGATTCTTTATCTCCTCATCGACTAGCTTGTACTCTTTTAGGAAAAGGCTGCATAAAATCATTTAGTTATTTTATAGGAATATTAGGGAAAAATGGACAAGATGAGTAGTGAAAAGGTCACCACTAGAGAGGATCTCCCTCCCTAATCTTGGATAAGTTATTGATGCTTTTGGTTACTAAACCTTCGCCATACAAGGTACAGTTTTTGCAGGTTCCATTCTCATTAACTACAAATCGATGCTCTTAAAGGCTAGGAAACTAGGCAAAAAGTCCATCTATCCTTGATGAAAGATTCCACTACTCAACTCTGTAGTCTCGAAGGCTTGCAGACCTGCCTTTGGCCGTAATAGCCTCCTTGAAAAAAGCAAGTAATGATTGTCTGCTCAAAAGGATTTTTATGGGCATAATGATTGTCTAGGACTAATGTAGCTAATTATTTCTTAATTATGGTTAGAAAGAAGTGTACAACTACATTAATTATTTTAGTAAAATCATCCTAATAATATTATTTAAGTTCAATTTTCACTTTCCACGCTTTCAGAGTGTAAGTCTTTATTCCTCATATAAGGAGAGTTTTGTTCTCATCGTCTCCTATTTCTCTCCCTCACCCTCCCCCTCCCCCTCTTACTTCTAATCCGTTCCCTACAAGAAATTTTTAAAAAGATGTTGATAAACTGTGAAATAGCAATCCATTGCGTTAACTGTGCAAGTAGTGAAAATTCAAGGTACAAGGTTCAGTTGTATTTCTACCAACGAAATTTATGAAACCAAGTCATCTTGCAAGCAGAATGTAACGCGACTGTCTCAATAACTTTTCAATTTCATTATTGCTAATCCAGAATGTTTAAACTAAATCATTAAAAGTCTATTAACCAAAGTTTTATATATACTTTTATCCTTTTTCTAACTTATTTAGCTTTCCCGGTGTCACAAGAGATTAAGAGGCGTATTAGTGGAGATGAGTGTATACTTGGAGTTTCTCAACCTAGATGAAAGAATTTTTTTTGATATTTTAATGTCTTATAAAGAAGTTCTAAAATTTTTTGGTCTTCATGTCAATATGAAATATGTGGAATAGAGTTAAATCCATTCTTCACATACAACAATAACTAAATTTTTATCTCATTGTGTAGAGTTGGCTATATACATCATATCTCAACATTATGTTTTATCAAAATATATATTTTCATTTAAAATTAGATATATAATGTCTTCTTTATTAATTTTTTTCAAATCTTTTTAGGTCTTCCAATTTTCTTTTCAATTTGAGTTAATAATTCCTTATTTTTCACATACAGTACTGGTGCATCTAAAGGTTCCTTATGCATATGTTAAAACCATTTTAAATATATTTCTCTTATTTTCTCATCGATTAGAACTACCTCCACTTTCTTTCTAACGTATTATACATCCATATCAACATTTTCATTTTTGTTACACTCATTTTTATTTTCTGTTCATGTTACTCTCATCCTCACCCCCACTAAAATTGTTATTTTGCAATTTTTTTTCTTTACTTCTAATATGCATTTTTGGAACTCGCATATCATGAAGATGTAAGCAAAAGATGAAGCCATAAGCATAAAAATGTTAAGATTAATCCCTTGTTAAATGGATACTTTTCTCTAAAAACACATGATAATATGCATTAAAATTTTAATGCAGTGATAAGCTAATCAGCCATAATGAGCGAAACCCTAATTTGTTATCCTTAGTTTGGATGTTTGAAGTCCAAAAGTCAACCTTAATGAGAGGGAAACCCTAATTTGTTATCCGTAGTATGGATGTTTACCATGCAAGGCAAAATATAAATAAAACTTGTGCAAAATTTTGGTTGCATTGATCTACAAAATAAATCTATACTGAAAAATCCTAATTACCTTGATACAACTTTTGATATATTAATGAAAATGATTTCTAAAAGGAACACACCTTAATATTTTATGACAAGAAATGGAAGTTTGGAAAAGTATGTGGAATCATCAAGCAAAGATGCCAAAAAAAAAAGTGAAATTGCATGCGAAAAACAAGTTGTTAACCCCAAGGATTAATTGTGCGTTCACACACTATGATAAATAGGATGAAGTCTTCCATGATCCAGAAGACAAATATTGTCCCCCTTTTATTGATGTTGCAGACTAACTAAAGCAACAAGAACCAACCTATAATTAAATCTTTAATTGAGATTATTCGCCTCATAGTCAATCCGATAATATTTCCAACTCAATAAATTACACTGTTGATTTAAATTTCCCAAAACCTAGTAATTTAGCAGAGTTACGGCTTTGCGCTTGGTAGTAGCATCTGGATGCTATAATACCTCAGCCATGGTAGGTGGGTCTAACAGTAGGACATTGGCAGGCTAGGATGCGTTGTTCAAAAATTTTAACAAAGCAAAGCGTACATAAGATGCTCCAATGAACAAACTACTCCTAAGGGATAAAATATTTAGCAAGCGAAGGTAAGTCTTAAAAACGTGTCATGTCTAAAGGGGTAAAATATATAGCAAGTGATCATGGCTAGATAGTAACAAAGACATTGTGAAGGTTGATGCATCTCCACGACAAGCTTGATTTTGTTGGAGTAATTCCACTGGGATGTGTGCAATGCACCACCATTATAAGTACACCTCCACCAGAACTTGATTTTGGGTGGAGCAATGAATGCACGAACTAATATATATTAGTTCGTATCCATGATATGCACTCAAGCTCGCGAAGTACTAAATGTACACCAGAATGCATGCAATGCCCCAGTTAATATAAGTACAGTGAATAAGAAAGAGATTTAAGAATTTAAAGTAGGCAAGATTCTCACAATTAGGAAGGTCTGGGGAGTTTGCCAATGCATTATGATCACAAAATGTACACAATTTAGTGAGCAAAAAATTTTCTCAACTTTGTGAGGGAGCACATCCTAGCTAATGAAAAATGACAGTAGTTTCCCCACAAAGTGAAGTTTATCTTATCCCAACATGCTATGCAGCATTGGCGGCGGCAGCAGCAGCAGCAGCTAGCCTTTAGTATGCAAGGAAACTGTGTGACAGAGATAAGCCGTAAATACAGACTATCCCCGGAAAAAGTTGACACGTATTCCCCCTATCTGGTATCTCGGCACAGAATCCCGCCACTCGTAACATACAAAATACAAAGAAGGCACTACTTTACAAGCTCGAAGTTTCAAGTTCAGCTTGTTTTATAAAGTGCCGGATAAATTAATGCTATCCTAACCCAAAAATTAAAAAAAAACAAAAATCTAATCACAGTGATTGAAATGTTTTTAACATTATTACTTGTAATTATTATTAAAAAAAGAATGATGTTCTCAAATCTTTAGATATTAAGGCAAAAAGCATAAAAAGCTTAACAAACAGAAACAAGTAATGCAGTTTGAAGAGAAAGGCAGGAAGAGTTGTGTAAAAATGATGAAATATTGGAACCTGTTGGCGCTGCAGAAGTTGTAGAGCTTGCCGCTGCTGGAGACGACGATGACAGCGACGTCGACGTCGCAGAGAACTGAGAGTTCTTTGGCTTTCTTCATCAATCCATTTCTCCTCTTGGAGAAGGTGACTTGCCGGCTGTTCTTGTCCACAATTTTCTTAATCTCCACCTTCCTCCGCCCCATTCCGTAGCACACACAGTGTCACACGGGAGAAAGCCTGTATGAGGAAAAGAGAAGATCGGTAGAGCGTTGGGTAGTTTGCCCTAATTATCTGGAATTTGGAAATGCGAATGGCTGCGTGTGTCTCTATCCGCATACGAAAAGAAAGAGTGAGAATTTCACAGAGACGGCCGTCGAATTCCACTGCAACAAACCACGCCAAATTAAATTACACCGACTATTATTACGGTATTATTTTTCACTGAGAGACTTTATCTGGGAGCCACTGGTGTTTATTTATTTACTGGGTCAGGCGGTAACACATTTTTTTTTTTTTTCAATTGGAGGTATTCTCACCTTTATTGATAGAAGGTGGATAACTGTCGGCCCTCCTCTCTGTTACCTTTTCCTTATTTAATTGGCTTTTGGGGTGGGGGGGGGGGGGGGGGAACGTCAAACGTGGCGTTGATCTATGGTTTTTATTTTTATTTTTTAGAAAGGAATATAGGAATGACGGCGAAGTTGCGCAATCCCCGTTTGGAATGGCCGTCGATATCAATACTCCATATCCAACATAGATGGAAGAGTATGCACAATGCTGTACCGGCAGCAAAGTAACAATGGAAGGAAGTTGATGCTCGGTGATTATTTTTAAGTCATCATTTTCAAATCAATTCATTCTTAGGTTTAAGCTGTTGGAACAGCTCAGAAAGAAAATGAAAAATTGAATAAGCAGCAATTATTGGGCAAAGAGATTGATACTTGATGGTACGACAAACCTAAATTGAATAGATTCTGTACTGAGATTAGTATTAAAAGGTGCTTCCTCATAATTGATTTCCCAAAGATCCACGCATCCTTTCATTGCCGGCTAACTCCGACAGAATGCGCGATTGGGATCCCCATTTTGCATCATTCATCATCCCACCAATGAGATGTTGCGGCCGAGTCAGCAGCAGCCGGTGTCCTTTTCCTTTCGTCGTATGCAGGCCCAAGTCCAGAAGGTCAAGAATCTAAAACATGTCCCAAGACAATGTGGCCCAATAAGAAATAAAATACACGCATTACTCAAATTACGGCCCAGGCAGTCAGCATTATCCTTCCCGCTTCCTAAGCAAATCGACTAGCCCAAAATTTACTGGTTCATTTTTGATGGAGTAACTAGAGAAAAATTGCGCCCCAATACACACACCCCCAGCCCCACCCCCAAAATTAAAAAAAAAAAAATTAATAATAATAATAATAATAAATAGAAAGAAAGGGCAAACAGGTTCAAGTGGAAGTGCTTCAGCAGGGTTTTTTTTCACAATGTGGAATTACAATAATATTGGTCTTATGAAAAATTCACACTATTAATTAATTGCGTTTCTTCGAAATATTGCACGTAGAAGGGGAACATCGAGGTTCAATAAGTCTTAATCACAACCGGCGGTCTAGTGTAGGAGCGACTGCTCTCTGTCTTCTTATCATGGTAACCAACCGGCCATGTAGTTATTAACACTGGGGCCTGGTGCTGCCACCGTCATGGGATCGGTCTGATATCTGAATTTCAATGCAAATGTCAGATTTTCCTCTTTTTTTGCCTTAATCTTTCGTTTTCAAAAATCAACACACACACACTCCAGAAGCAAATACAGCTTTAGCAACCTTGAATGCATGGGAGCATATATGAACGTTACGTATGCTTAGAAAAATAATTTAAAAAATCCTGACTGCGTAGAACAGTACGTACCCAATTTGTAATGTTGGTTCGCCACAATCCAATGGATGGAAAAAGCCATCACCCTGAGTTTGACCCGCTTGTCGGCCATACCCAACATCTTGTGCATTTGGATTCCACTGCAGATTTACGTGGTTCCCTTCCATCAGCTGCGAAACACAGGTACGAATCATTTTGTGATTGATATGTTGCACTTTTCCAGAATATATACTATTACATACTAGTATCTTCTGTCATATCCAAGCATGTCATCACGTGTTCAACTAACAGCATAGGATTGACATATATCTACGTATTTGTTTTCAAACTCTGAGATTGTGGGGAAACATCAACGGAGCACAACCTGGCAACTTACCCTCTGTTTCAAAGTTTTGTTCGCTTCGTTCAGAGCATGTTCCTGCAAAAGATCGATGATGATAGTTAAAAGAGCATCGATGATATATGTATCTGACAAACTTACAATGTGGACGTCTAGCTTGAGCATTTTCAGAATGTTTTAGTACCTTTCTCTGAAGATCTGAGAGCTGATCCAGCATTAACTGGGTCTGCAACACAACCAAGTTATATATGCGAGCATAATTTTTATCCATTGCATTGAAAAACTTAGAGATTAGTAAAGCACTGGATTCTGTCTTCTGCTTATGTACCCAGGGGTTTTTATACTGGTTCCCAATCCCCTGATGTCTAGAAAGATATGGGATGGGATCATTCTTTTGTTAAATAAGAGGTGTGTCTCTTCCCATTTCCTAAGGTTATCCTAGTGCTATAACACCCAGCAACATCAGAATCATTGTTTTCTTCAGATAGGAACAACAGTTTGGTCCTTTAGTTTTATGAAGATAATCCCTAAACTGAGAACGTGCTGTTAGTTTGGTGGAGATAATCCCCAAGCAGATGAGAACATGCAGTTGATCCTAGGTACAAAAACATTTATCTGCTCTGATGGATATTTGAATTACTGTTCAAAAGCTGAAGTGAAATTGTGAAAATAGGCTATTACGAATTTTGAGCGATTAAATATGCTTCATATATATAAATGAAAGAAAAGGTCTTTGCTTTTTCTTCGTGATTATAAGTGTATCCTGGGAAATTTTAATGCATGAAAACGACTAAGGGCTGTTCAATTGGACCTTAGAGATATGATGAAAGCACTGGTCCATTTAGCAATTTTGAGCTCGATATCTAAGCTCAACTACCACATTTTGGTGAAAACATATGCATAGGAAAAAGAAGCATATTTGAGTACCCTTGTTGCTCTGATCTGCTTCAGTGACACATCAAGCTGCCTTTCCAATGATTCAAGTTCCTTGCTGTTTAGTGGACCAAGGTCCTCACCCAAAAGGTTCCTAACATCACAGAAGCGAATAAGACTGGTGTTAGTGTTTTCCACTACTTTTTTTTTTCTCTTCGCATTTATCATATATATGAAGTCCGTCTTTAATCAGAGGAGTACACCTTTGTGATCGTTGTAGGGCTTCATAACGTGCTTTAAGCTTCAAATACTCCTGCTGGCTACTTATCTCCTACAAACAACATGGCAATGGTGATTATTTGCGATCATATCAAATAAGAACCAATTCACACACAGAGGGATTTGGAGAAAGAGATTCGAGACCAATAGAAGATGAACATCATCCCCAACAGACAGATAAAGACATTCATTTTTATATATTTTAGGTCTTTTCATCATTTATACAATCCAATAGATTCGTAGTGGGTCTAACTTTGCACCCAGCAGCCTAGCTAGTAGCGGGAAAGTTCAAAAGCATCTAGAAACTTTTTGTCATTCTTCTAATTCTAGTTATGACTGAGCAACTTAAAATGATCAGCAATGGCAAGACAAGATATCCTAGTAGTGAATTATTAAGTTCAAACTAAAAGTATCGATCCTTAAACATGTAGTGCTTGTAGATTAAGCAGAATTTGCATGACAGATGTAAAACAACAAGGTTAGAGTCATTAGTGAACTTTGTCTCACAGTTCTTCCTGAAAGTGTAGAGGTCCAGCTAGTTTATATGCAAATAGGATGGAACAATGAAAAGCTAGATCAGATGATATATTATCCTCTTGAATTTCCATGCTACAACTTATGTAAAGGATGAGATAGAAACTTCATTATTTGTAGTCTATTTTATAATAAATCAAATCAAAACATAATGCAACATGTAATTAGACAAATTTCTCATATGATGGTATGCACAGTGTAAGTGAGTTTGCTTGTCTTCGGGCAATGTCTGGTTTCCTCTTAAATCTAAGTTTCTTATAAATATGAGTATAAACAACTTAATTACACTATGAATTGAAGTGAAGAAACCTTCAATTAAGTCAATTGAGGTTTCTGTAATTATTATATTTTAGATATCTATTAAAGTGACGATTTTCACTTATCTGTGTGGGTTGTCATCTCATTTTATATTTTTACATTTTTAAAAACAAAACTTGTGAAATAAAAATTGTCTCAGAAGGTAAAAATACATAATGAAATGTCAATCCATATTAAGAAATTTGATTTCATTACATGTGAAGCAACTGATTTTGAAATTATTTACACCAGGTCAAGATTTATTCAAGTTTTTTATTTATTTTATTTTTTTTGGTTTGCAGAGACTGGTGGGTTCGTAAGGGATATGGGATGGGAGAGATGGAAAAGAAAATCGACATGGACAGTAATCACTTCTCAAAGAACAAACGAAAACAAGTCTCAGTTTTATATTTCATTGATGGGATTTATATGCTGTAGTAAAGATAACAGTTACCCACATACCAGTGCCTCTCTTGTGGATACATTCGTCTCAGGTGCTCCATAGTTGCATTTCTGATACCTCTCTAGAGTCTTCAGCATGCTGTCCAGCATATGAATTGGCAGAAAATTGGAAAAATTAAAACCAAAAAACCATACTGGAATTTAGAACCACGCGGATAATTTTGAAGGTAAAAAAAAAAAATCTTGGTATGCAGGGTGTTGTCAAAGAGCCTTTAAATTGTAGTGTGGTTCAGTTAACACTAGAAAAGGGAAAAAGAACACTATACTTGATCCCATGTAATATCCATAGGTACTTTATGTGGAACATCTTATTTCTGTTGGTTCTATAACAGCTTCTGCTAATAATAGTACTTCAGGACTATTATTGATGATGGTTTGGGGCAATCTAATTCACAAAATGAAAGTAATAATAGTACGTTGAGGACATTGATGTGAACAGACAAATTGAAGTCTTTGCAGGCCTTGATAATATTAAGTAAAATAATAAAAATTGAATCTTTACAAGGTAGAAAACCAGAAAGTTGTGATTTTTAATGATCAAACAAAAAAAAACAGAAGAAAAAATAACTGCATATAATACAAAGAAGAAAACTGAAATGTATAACAAGGATCTCCCATTTCTCACCAGAAATGAACAAATTTGTAAGAACCAAAACCCTAACTCCATCAAACCAAACCCTAATCCCAAGTCGATGATTGTCTGAAGACTTTACCTCTCTCCCACAATCATGACACCAAGAAAAATTTTAAAATTAGACTTTCATGATCTATCAATAATATTCTAATAAACTTGACGGGGTTTTATATTACTCAGTGGCCAAATGATAAACAAAAAAATTGCAAAAAAAAAAATCTTTAACTGCATGAACGATTTAGACCATGGAATCAGGCTAAAGGAGAAAAACACAGAAAGAGGAAAAACTTGTTTTGCTGTTAACAAGTCAGTAGACGAGAAATTGAAAGCTGATTTGGGTAGAAAATAAATAAAAAAAACCCTAAAGATTGAAACTTTGAGTGAGCATAATTCATCAGATCAAAAAATAAAAATTAAAAAAACCCTGAAGCTTTTTTATTTGAAAATGAAGCAAAACTTGCAGCTTGACAAACATCGACCCCTGGAAGCTATGTGGGAGATGCTTCCTTAACTAAGATTAAAATGATCATGATTAGCTCCAGCAACCTGTGTATATATTTTGATAAACCTTGGATCAGACAACATTTTTCGTGAAACAATTCAATAGTGAAAGAAAAAGGGAAATCAAACTCTTTTTAAGTGTTAAAGTAGAAAGAACAGAAAAGAAGGTAGAGTGAGTTGGGAGAGTAAAAACTAATCAGAAAAAAAACTCAACATAAATATGGAAATGATCTTCTTTTCATGGTTTCCCCTTGCAGATCTAACATCACCCCTAAGCACAAAGTCCTATACACTCCAAAATATTCACCAAAACGGCAACTCTTCCAGCACCAAAAAAGAGAAAAACAACAACCCTTCTAAGAATCCTTAAAGACTTCCTTCTCCTCCTACCCATTCAGATCTCGAAACCAAAAACAAACGCACAAAAAAAAAAAAGAAGAAGAGTATATTAAGAAAAAACCAAACAAAAGAATAGAAAAGAAAGAGGGAATCTTGAAAATACTAGTACTAGTAGTACTAAATGTATAAGTACTGTATAGGGGCGAATAAAGTTTGGTTGTTTTTATGTATAATCTAGTAGTATACCTAGAGCTACTGCAAAACTCATAGAGCTTTCCTCTATTGGAGAAGATGATCAAAGCAACCTCAGCGTCACATAGAACTGAAAGCTCATAAGCTTTCTTCAAAAGACCATTTCTTCTCTTTGCAAAGGTCACCTGCCTATTGATCTTGTTTTCTATCCTCTTAAGCTCAACTCTCCCTCTTCCCATTCTTTCCTATCACTGGAACTCACAAAAAATACAAAATTTCCCTTTCTTTTTTTTTGCTTTTTTTGAAATTTGTTTGTACTCACTACTTCTTCCTTGAATATCCCTCTTTATATGCAAATCCCACGACACAAGCAATCCTCATATATGTATGCATAAAGTGATGAGAAAGATGAAGCTATAGGGCCCTTTGTATACTATGCACCCCAAAGCAACCAAGAACTCTCTCTGTGACCTCTGGTGATTGTTTTGTGGGGATTCTGATTTTTAAAGTCACTAACAATGATAATGTTCTGTAAGCAAGTGTTGGGGGAATAATTGTGTGCGTTGGAGGTGCATGGTAAACTGCGGGGCCATGGAGTTGGGTGGGTGTAAAAGGTAGATCAGACTGTGGATGGATGGGGATGGGAACATCATCAGACATGAGAGGAGGATAGTGGGATGGACCGATGGAGGGTAACGAGTAATGAGGTAGGGAAACCTTAAACCCAATCAGGTAATCACTGTTGACAAGCTACGTGTCAACGTAAGAGTTTATTGTACATCTGACCGAGGGTTTCAGTTCAGTTAATAATCTCCTAACTATTTTTTTATATACCTGACAAAACCTTCGAATCGTAGTCACTCGTCGGGCTTCTTCTTCTTCTTCTTTTTTTACATGTGAATTATTCACACATTTACTGATATTATATGATTTGCTTGCATCTCACACTCTTATCACTAGATTATGAAACTTGCGAATATATCCCACATGACCTGTTTGCATCTCACACTCCTATTATTACTAAACTATAGAATCGTAGCATACCCCACAAATTCAGGTGCACACTAATCCTCTTGGATAACAACTCTTGCCCTTGAACAGCTATTGTCACTCGTCGGTCCTAGTTGGTCTTTTTATTACACCGTGTATATATATATATATATATATTCAGACCAAAATGCCGTTCGGGTGTGTGTACGCACTCTGTTGCTGGCTAGCCCAACTGGACCACTTTGCCCTTGATTGATTGTAGCTTTCGATTTTGTTTCTATTTGTGAAATTGCTAACACATACTAATATGTGCCAAAGTTATGATCCTGATCAGAGCCAAAATGGCTTGTTGCTCAATAATTGAGTTACACTTATACATATATAGTGACCATATGACATGTTTTGTTTGCAATAATCTTTTGGAAGAGTGTTTGCTTTGCAAAGACTATATATATAATGTGTGGGAATTATCTTTTTTGTTTCAACTTTGTTTTTCCTTTTTTCCCTTCCTTTTTCTTTTTTGGCTGGGGGCACTTGGTGGGTGGCAGAGGGGTAAAAAAGGGTTCCTTAGGTCAAGGTTGTACTCATCATATTCATTTTGAGAAGAATTCATATGAAAACAGGTGCTACTTGTCTTGTTTAGACAACTGATCATATGAGTAAATTAAAGCAAGCGCTACTTAATTATCCCAAGAAAAAAAATGACTTAGAACAATTAATCTACAAGAGCTTGCTTTTTCAGTATACCCTATTTTATGAAAACGTTTGATGCGCCATATTAGGTTTAAAGCTTTTCTAGTCACGAATTGTCCCTTTGTTGTTGTGACCATTCAGGATATATAAAATTGACATCTAAATTGACTTTATGCATGTAGATGAAAACATAATGTGTAAACTTCATATGGCCCCTACATGTCAAGTGATTTAATTAAACTGGGGTTCAACTAATCCTATGCATGCCGCCATAAAAAAATTTCTTACTAACCTCAACCTTCTTTCAACACGGGTTTATTTTGTTGTCATGGTTTCTTCACATGCAGGAGGACATTTTACTGTTTCATATATAATTAATCTCCTACCTTACACAGTTTTTCATTTGTAGAAATATTGTTTGCTACATTTTATCAAGATAAAGAATGTCCAGTCTCTTTAGGATATCGGTCAAATTTAATTTCTGAGACTATTATGTATACCTCTAAAAGTATATAGTACGGTAAATATTTGCTTTAAAATGAATTGGGATGTGTGAGACTAACAATAAACCAGAAACTCCTCCTACCTTGATCATGAGACAATTAATGCACCTAAAACGATCGAGTAAATCAAACTTGACTCTTTGATCAAAGTGCAAATACACCTAACAAAGTGTGTTTTTGCTAAATGTCCATTTCATTGATTTGGTGGAGGAGGAAGGATACTTATATTCAGTTGCTTGTTATATACATTCATGGGATTGGCTGGTGAATCAATCATCTTAAGTAGGAAGATTTGAAGGTTATTCATATTATTAAAAAGAAAATAAAATCTCTCGATGTATCAAAGTAATATTTGCATATGAGTATTTGAAAATTCTAAATGAAGTTTGCTTATTATGGTTTGGCAGGAGAAGCAAAGTAATATATATGCCCCACGCCATTTCTTATAAAGACAAAGTTTTATTATGAATGTGAGGAGTAATGCAAATACATGTGTATGACGTACAAGAGCTGCGTAACCCTAAAAATGACAAAAAAAAGGTTTGGTATCAATCACAAGCAACGATCTATTCATCCCTTCCTAATGAAACATATGAAGTACCAGCTACTAACTACTATGAAAATGGATCTCCTAAATACGCAAAGAGTATATATAATCCATAATGTTTCGCCAAATTGAGTTTAATTTGCTTGCTAGATCGATCTTTTATTAGATCAATCTATTCCATCTGTGTCTGTGACCTTAATTTGTATGAATCTTTGTAATTAACTTTTGATCTTAAGGTTTTATTTTGTCTTTTAAGGACAAAATTTAAGGTTTTGAGTTGCCAGAGAATTTAAATTCAACAATATATAATTAGCTAGAGATTAGGAGGAGTTCGAAGATTGCATGAATTGGAGGTGTGTTTTAACTTGATTCCTTGTAAAAGTTGGAATCTACTGATTTCTAATTAGTGAGTAGTTAGAATGATATGATTATTATAGGAATTTGAGATGCAGTAATTTTAATTATACGTAATATAATGTAGGAGAGAAGAGAGTTTGATTTGCTGGAGTTGAATTGTATATCAAAGGATATTGATAATGTACGTACAAATTATTACCAAGTTACTACACCAAGACAAAAGTCAATGTTTTTATTTTTTGTTAACCATATTTGCAACCAAATCTGTTAAAAAAAACAAGGAATGTTAGTGGACGATAATTGGTGGACATATGATATTTAAGGATTGTTTAGTGGTTGAGTAAGAGACAGAGAGTACGTGATAAATTCTACACCTAAAAATGGATTTTTGTTTTTTTTTGTTTTAAATCCTCTAATTAGACTAACATGCCAAATTTTATTTAGTGTGGACCGTGGGACATGGCTGGAAGTTGGAACCCACATAGACGGATGATAGGATGCATGCTGGGAAGAGGAAATTAGAGGCATGAACGCAATCACTGGACTTGTTCCAGTGGCCACCCAAGTCAACATGTGCTGGATTCAAGAGATTAATGAGAGTTTGAACCCAATACTGTATATGGACAATCTTCTTGACTGATTAATTATCTCTTGTATCGTGTTATAATTGACTAATGTCAAGATTAGTGCATCATAATTACTAGCTGACTATAGTAGTTGTTAATTAAGTGATGGCGATTTTTGTAAAGCTATATTTTCCTGTGGTAACTTGTTAATTTATCTCCGTACGTGTTATAATAGGATACTCAAACCATTCTTCTTAGTACGTCTGGAAGCAAAACTTAATTTCCTATTAATCATCCCTTGAGCTTGAAGACTTTGCAGTCAACAACATTGCCAAAATGGGCCATGATATATATCTTTGTTCACATGTGTGTGTGGGAATAAAGCTAGCATAGAATTGTGAGCAGATCATGGTGATGACCGACATTCAATATAATCTCATACTACCGTATTAATATACATATATCTACCATGTTATTAGTGAACCCTAAATTGTTATATGCCTAGCTAATACACAATTGTAATATAGTCAATAACACACAAATGTAACATGTTGCGCGTGCAGTGATGGTTTTGTTTCATGCATAGTGATTTCAGTTTCATGACCCGGTCAAAACACTTGGAAAAGGAGCAAATTCCATCTGAAAACAAGGGTCAAATACGTTATTATCATAAATTAAATTAGACATCTGGAAAACCTTTACGCGTGAACATCTGCGATGACCAGGAAATTGACTCTCTTCCAGCTCTTGACACGGATAGGTTTACTTAATTAGAGGATTTGCACAAAGGTGTTGATTCAACACCTCCATTTTGACCAATAATATATATGTATATATATGGTGGTTCAAACTTCAATCTCGTTTTTGGTTTTTCCTTGCCAAAAATCAACACAACCCACAAATATGGTATTTTCCGGTAAAAGCAACATGCATGTACGTATTTGATTACTTACTATATATAGTATAGCCTAAGGAATAAACAAAAAAGCGCGTTACCTAAGCTAGAATTAAACATCATTAGTGTACACACTTCTGCGTGAAGAAAATTAAATTGCTGGGATTGGCAGTTGAAGATAAAGCAAACCATGTATATTCTATCTGGGCATGTAAACGTCGCATAGAGGCAACACTCTGCACAAATTACGTACGTGCTTAAATGATCCAACAGAGTAAATCCCCAGCGTTGAAATCATGAAAATTGTCAGTACCATCATATGTATATATAGTACGTACTTGTGTTCCCCCCTTCAGTTGGACACGTATATACGATGGATGGTGAAAATTTTAGATCATCGTCCATGCTTGCAGCTGATGAGTGTACCTCTATAACTTGCTAGAAACATGTCTTGTTGCCTTTGGACATATACACATGGTGAGAATTTGAATCCGTATCATGGATGCATCGATCCTATGCAACTTTGTTTTCTGTTGCAAAATCCATGTCACGCTCCCAGCTTCGTTCAGTAACTTAGCCCGGCAGTAGGCAAACTCGACCTAAAGTTTCTAATGCGGGTTAAATTTTCATGACGTCTTGAGCATGGCTATGTCTGCCCCTGCAGTCAACTAGATCTCTCTCAGAACACGGCCAAAATTCTTTACAAAAATTGAAAGTGGAGGGAAAAAAAATCTGGGCTGCATGCATGCTGGTATAACATTAACTTTTCTATATTAATGGCTGGAGTTTAACCATTAGTTGAAACTTGAAAGAGAGGAGAAGTGATGGTTAGTTTCTTGTAATTCGTAACCTGCTGGATCCCAATCCATATATTACGAATAGTTGTAGAATTAATGTGGATTGATGAGAGATAATTAAGAGAAAAAAAAAAAAAAAAAAAGGGAAAACAGCAGCCCGATAATCGCATTCCTATATTCAATAATACTGTATTGGCGGGATGTGTTGGCGTATTCAATCACATGAGCTCCAAAAATAACATCTGACGTTTAACCCGTTCCAACCGGTGGGGACACACGAACCTGCACCAAGTGTGAATGTGGGGACTTGAGTTGAAGACCACATGGGCTAGCTAATTAGCTATCGTCCAAAAGCTAAAGACGACAGACCTAGTGTTTCAGACGTAATTTTTGGGATTGGGGAAGTTGGGAGCTGTTCCGTGGTCCATTGCTACAGCCCCCCCTTTTGTAGAATAACCTAGCTGCGGCCGGAGTCTATCATCCATCATCCATCACCCATCATCCATCACCCATCACCCATGATGATTTATTTTACATCTTGATACGAATATAACATGCTACCATTGAAGTATGAGGTGGTAAACCTTAAGCAGAGAGTTTATATTAATGGTTAATTTGATTGAAATGAAGTGAAATGAGAGATTAGTGGGGAGGGGATGGGGGACCATGACCGTCCAATTGGGAGAGGGAGAGATTTGGAAGACGCAAAATAATGAATGGGGTAGGGCCCCAGAGTACAAATTCCGTCAGATTTACAACCTTAAACGGGCAGGCAGCATCAACTTCAAACATTGGACACGTGGATGCCTTTCCATTTTAGGAAACATCACTTTGAAAAAAAATATAGTACACCTAGCAATTCACATCAATTGCGATAGGGCCATCCCTTCCCCCACAGTACGAGTAGGTAGTGTCTCTCTCGCTCTCTCTCTCTCATGGGCTCTATCTACAGGCTAAAAAAGGCCATATAGGCCCTATGCATTGTACTGTGGTGAGCCCCAATAACACCGTTGTCTCAAGTCTTATCTATCTATGACCACAAGAAACAGGAAACTCACTCATTAATGGGCAGTTGTCTTGGAAAAACGTCACACTCTGATTTGTCCCAACTCACTCATTCATATTTCTTTGGTGGGGTAGGCACAAAGCAGCATTGCCCATTTGCCCTAAAGCTCTTGAGCTCCGCATTCCCTCCCTAATTGCCTAATTGCCTAATTGCCCAGCATCCAGTTGCCCCTCCTTACATAACTAATAATTGATCAGTTTCAAAACATGTGAAAAATTTTGGAAGGCCCAACCAAGTTGACCTAAAAAGAATATTAAATCCTTCCTGATAGAAGTGGGAATTAAAAAGTAACACCAGAAGTGTTGGGGAAACATTTATATTCACCTTTGATTGATTATTATTAATATTCGCACCGAATACCTATTCTATATATAAATGCTTTTTATTTCCCTCGTTCTTATAACAATGTTGGGGGAAGAAGAGATTGATTCCTCATGGTAGTATTCCTGGTATTAATTTTCTTTTCTGTCTCTTTTAAACCTGTGTTAACGATGAGTGCATGGGATATGGTTGACTTTAATTACTACTAGAGAGTTTCCGTGGTTGACAATCACACTAATGATTATACATACTATTCTTTACGTAGGATTTCCTCTCCTCTTTTTTTTTTTTTAAAGGAAAAAACAGTCAGTGGTTGCTCAAGTAACTTCGGTGGATGCAGACCCGTGACCTGTATTAATTAGCACTTAATTAGCAGAGAAGGAATAATACTGACATGTACGTGAAGAAAAGTAACTTTTGTTATCTTTGGCCAAAAATGCCCACTTCCCACAAATTTCTCTGGACTGCCATCCATGGCAAAGTGTTTATCTTTGTCACGAAAGGAACGGATAGAGATGTGCATATTTACGGGGAGAACTTTTCCCATCGACGAACCACTTAGAAAAAAGTATTCTTCTGAGCGGAGTCAACCATGAGAGAAGTGCAATTTCTTCTTCGTATCTCTTTACTTATTACTTCTCCTCTTTTCCCTTCGTGCGCGAATGCCCGTCGAGAATTTGATCTAACAAACCTTAAATTATTTTAGTTTGATCCTCCTCGGTGACCAAATTCGCAAATGCTAATTTGTGGTGTTTATTAATTAATCTCGCCAAAACGAGAGCAAGCGTTGCTGGATTCGAAATTATAAGAATCGCTTAGCTCTTTGTTTGTGGATTCTGAGAATATATAAATGCGGCTCGTATCACGGCAAGGATGATGGATGATAAATTTGGAGTAGGACAGAGTACATGTTTTTTCAAATTAGGAGCAGTTTAAGGTTAAACACTTGTTGGTCCGTAAGACCCAAAGAAATACAAATACTCCGGCCCGCCATAATAATAATAATAATAATAATAATAAAAGCATGAGTTGAGGAATGTTATTGAGCTGTCTACATCAGACATGTGGTCATAAACTCATAACTTAGCTGGGGTGTTGGAATTTGGAAAGTAAGTCAAAGCCAAAGCCAAAGCCAAAGCCAACTGGCAGAGTTACGTTTAACAGTTTTTGGATCCTAGTCCTATCAATGCAGCACCAAACTTAATATTTAAGCCTTTCAACGCCTTCATTTCCCCTTCGCTCGCAAGTTATTACTAAATGATATTCACCACCCCATTTATTTTTACATTCGGTGATCATCGCTTGAGAGTCTCATATTTCCAACATATATTTTTTTTTTTGTAAGTGTATATAAATAGCATTTTAAAATGTGTTTATATATATATATATATATATATATATATTATATATAATAATTGTGAGATAATGAGTGCGATATTTATTATGATTAAATTAAAACTTCAGAAAATGTCTGAAAATTACAACGCATTTATTATCGCCATGTTGAAAACTGATAAAATTGAATATTAAATTTTTTTTATTTTTTTAGTACCAAGAAGAAAGAGAACATAAAAAGGCCGAAAAGATTCAAAAACAAAAAACACAAGAAGTGTGGGTATTATTATACGGACTTCCCTTCTGGATCAAATTGAGAGGGGCTACGGCCCTTAACTATTTGGGGGGGGCCTGCCCGTCTTTCGATTCTTTCACTCCTAATCCTTCTTAACCTAGGCCGACGAAATAAAACAGGCCTTACCAAGCCACATAAAACCGGCAACTAACACGGGAGCGGCCCAGTGATTACATCAATGCGCGGTGTGCTGTACCTGTGGATATATCTATATATACATATATTTAAGAATTATTATGATGGATCTATAGCTTAACATGAAAAGCCACAAAATACAAATGGTGGGTGTACGCAATTATGCAAACACGAAGCCAAGCTGAAGGATAATATACTAATAATTTGATTATTTTCTAAAATGATATCCAAACAGGCAGCCTTTTTTGCTGCTGGTTCGAGATTCGCCTAACTTGTCTCACTATCCGTGCCAGTATGGATATGCCAGTATAGTAGTCCTGTAAAACATGTGGTTTTTTTTCATAAAAATTTTTAAAAAAATTTGTCAAGTAAATAATTCGACTCGTTCAAATCCATCCAAAAGTGATACCATGTTTATTCTAATTCGAAGAACTGAGATATGGCATAGTTTTGATTCCAAAAATGATACCAGTGAAACTGCTAGTTCTAGCTTTATGTTAAAACGGAAGAAGAGCCGATTGGGTCAATTAAAGGCTTAAAGTGACCAAATCAACAAGGGGAGCCTAGTTGGGACATTAAAGAAGTTGGAACCGATATGGGATTTTGAATCTTGGGATTTCCAGCTGACTCATAAATACGGCAGAGCATGAATATGAACAACACAAACAAAGAACAAAAAGGTACCCTCGCAAACAAACTACAATCCATATCAAAATTTATTCTTATACAATCTCAACGCGTAACACAAAGTAACACGTTCCCCACACTACACACCAAGGCAAGAGAACGACTTCTTCTTGCGTGATCAAACTTGCAGTACTATACAACTTAATCAGCCGTCCCTCATCCCAACTCAACACCAATGCCCCTAATTCCTAATTCAGCAACATCTTTTCTTCACTGCATGAATTCATTATAGAGTCAGGCCTTCGTTCAGTTCTTCAAGCCTGCGCCTCTCTTTCACGTGATGAATGTAGCTTGTGGCCTTTGTGTCCACTTGTTCGTCGCCGCTGATGCCTTTAGGGCCATGAACGTATCCATCCGAAGTAGCCAACCTTCCTCCAGGCTTTGACAAGGATACCCTGTGCACTGCCCAACACGCCTCTTGCTCAACTTTGGCCGCATATTGCCCAGACGAAGGTTTGGCAGCTCTATACAGGGACATAACTAGCTTGCTTTTCATAAAGCCGCCTCCTGGCTGCTTGTTGGTAAACTCCATTCTCAATTTGTATGTGGCAAAAGAACAAAACAAGGCTTAACTAATAACTACTCTCTGCCGTGGGCTGCTCTCTCTTATATACAGGGCTGGGAATTTAAGATAGAAATGAATCCTAATGATGATCAGTGCTCCCCTAATCTACTTGATTAAATTATATAAGTTGGATATATATTCCTCTTTATTTAACTAAGGATTTGGACACTTTACCAAGATATGGTCAATGGAGAAATGAGAATTTCCAGTGTCATAAAAAATCATATCCAAGGAAGAATAAACAAATCCTGAACCTTTTTTATTCATAGCTTCCTCCTACTTATTCTTTCCTGCGCCTATGGAGCAATTTTTTTTTATTTTATTCTATTCTTGGAAAGTACAACTAGTAATTTAGTGTAATTAACAAAGTACAAATAGTAATTTAGTGGGTTTAACAATGTAAAGCATTTCTGTCGTCCCCCAAAGCAAGAAAGAGATAACGCACGATTACCACAACAAAAGGAAGGAGAAAAGAAAAAAAGCAAGTCGTGCCACACCCTGCTAAATGCGGCCGCAAAATGCAAAACCCATTTGGTCATTCAAGAACAACAACGCAAGGACACAGAAAGGAATAGCCACCATCCAAACTCCAGCCTATGGGTACACGCTTATGAAGAAAAACTTTATTGACCATGGGCATTATTACTCAAGAACCCAACACTTGCTGAACTTGAGCCACACTTTATTACCTGTCTCCTCTGAACTGATCTTTTCGCGTTCGTGAATAAGAACAAGACTATCTTCTTGAATTCCATTCCAAAAGAATCACTACAACTGACCAGAAAAACAACAAATTCCAAACTGATATTTATAATTCTTATTGGGCAAGGATCAGCAACTTTCCGCAATGGTTTCCATCACAACATTCTCTCACACAGAAATACATCTAGCGAAACAACGAACATTCTTACGGGGAGGTGACAAAGAATTAGTGCTTAGCGCACAATTAATTCACACAGTTAGCGCGGGGCAACAACTACTCCCATAGGAATGTGAGGGTCTGATGAGGTCCACCACTTGTAGATGACTCCATAGATCCATGTTGAAACATTCCCTGGAAATGGAGGGTGGCATTATTGCTGACTTGGGAATCTGTTTCAGAAACTACTGGCTTGTTATTATTTTCCATTTCTTGAGCAAATTGAAAGTGGCTTGGACTACCATAGCGCAAGTTGTGTACCAAGGACTGCGCCTGGGAAATGGAGTCAGGCTGCACCATGTGGCTAAAACCAATCTCCCTAGTTACAGCGGGTGCAGATGACAGAAGAGAGAGAGCACAATTGGAGTTGATGACTTGGTTCAACCCATCGGAGAAGATCTTTTGGCCACTGTTATTATCTCCTGATGCTGAATCTGGATCAAGATGCGGTTGACAGACGGAAGTTTCAGGGAGACTCGGGTTGGTGCTTTGCATGAACTGAAACTGGTTTATTTCTTTATTGTAATCACGAGACGAGGACTCCTGGAGCACATTCTGCCTGTCTATGTAATTTACATTTGATTGGTTGTTGTACAGCACCACATCATTCTCAGGTTTGACAACGCCAGTCCAATTGGAACTCACAACAGCACTTGGAAATATTTGTGGGGTACTAAACGACAGAATTCTAGTACCTGCAAAGATTACCATTTTCATTCAGATATACTCACATAAGATTTTATTCACTTAACTAGGGATGAAAAATCTAATATGCAGTTTAATAAAATCACCGTGCATTAAGGCAGTGGAACTCCAGAATATTTGAAAAACAAAAATTTGGCACAAACCTTGTTGACTAGAAAATAGCATTCCAGAATTTCTAGAAAGCTCTGGCTGAGGCTTTCTTCGCCTACGATTATGGCCATCAAGACGCTTTCTGCAACTACGTTTTCCTTCATCAAACTCTACTAGAGAATGAAACCTACAAAATGTAAACAGTGAGTGAAAGCAACAAGCGGAATAGACTCTACAATATACATTTTTTTTTTCTGAAATAAATATTTGGACAGAACAAGTCCTGCAGATGAACAATTCAAATTGAAGAGGTACTTGTAACTTCAGAAGAGACCAATAACCCCGAAATAAAGCTAAAAGAGATTTCTTTCACCTTAAATAATGTGTCATGCTTAAAGATTTTCACATAGAGAAGCACTCGTTCCATTCCTAAGCAGCTCAATTGCAAATACAACACCAGACGAGAATATGAAACTCACTAGGCCAAACTCATTGCATAAGAACCAATAAACCCTACACACTTCCGATTGAAATACTCTTTAGCGGTAAAAAACAATTGCAGAAAGAGACATTCACATTGAAAAGTATGAGATCTACCACAATACAAAAGCCCCATAAATGTCAGCAAAATCAACTAAAGTAAAAGATGTCTTCCAGTTTAAACTCAAGGTAGTAATATTTTGGCAAATATTAAATGATACTTTCCCATTTTGTGGCCACACTTGGCTAACCTGCCTTTAACATCACGAGTTAAGATTGGGCGAATCTGATTCACATAAAAGCCAAGATTTGATATCAAGCATCAAACTACAACAACAAACACTGCTGGACACCATATGATCTTTGACGAAAGTTTGATAACCCATCAAATGAGCTCGTATGTTTCCAGGGATGACATAGGCACATGAATCTATGGATACAAGAACTTCATAATAGCAATACAATTATCAACTTGAATTGATAATGAAACGATAGCAGCTTGACGAATCCCAATAACCGGTTTAAGAGTATTCTATGTTCCCCAAAAATGGTGGTCAACACAGCTTCCATCAACTAAAAAGGAAGTATAATTCATGTTGGAATATACTATTAAAAAAAGACAGACATTCAGATGACAAGAAGCATTACAAGAGAGAATAAATAGGTTAGGTAATGACGGACGAAATATCTATGGAAGAAAGGTGGAATGAATTGATAACAAATCGTTTAAGCACACAGAAAAGGGGCAAACAATTCTAAAAACAAGAGTGCATTACCTGCTGCACTGTTGACAAAATCTTTGGTCACGACCCCCAATTGTGACTTTTGGGGTCTTAGAGTGAAGCTCACAGACTTTATGGCGCCGGTGATACTCTCTGCATTGACTGAGGTCAGCATTACATCCATCAACCAAGCAATGCGCAATTTGGGATATATTCCCAGGTGCCTTGGCTCTCTTTGATGTTCCCGACAAAGATGAAGATTCCATCAATAAGATTTATGACGCTCAATGATTCTCCCACAACTTTCCCGAACTCAATAGCCTCTTCAACTGCAGAAATTATTCCCTTGAATTCCCCACTTTTAATCTACTTCACTCGAGAATCCAGACAACAGACGAAGTAAGCGCTATAAAAGAGGGCAAATGAAAGATATCTCTCTCAAATCCAGCTAACTTCAAGAAATTTGTCCAAAGAGAAAGATCCCAGACTAACTTTCACTCTCAGTCAAGTTCTTTTCATACGATCCTCCACTTGCCTTGCAGTCAAATTCTTTGGCATACTTATCCACCTGGGACGACATTAGTACAAAAACATTCTCAGATCAGGAAAAAAGACAAGAAGCATCGACTCCTAAAAATGACCTTATTGGCTTCATATCATTTTAAAAAATCTGACCACTCAAGACTCAACCCTACCAGAACAAGGTGATGTAGCACAGTCAAAAAGACCTTACTTTTTTAATGGTCAACCTTTTTGGTCCTAGAATGATAACTATTATTCCCACGTGTAAATCAAGGTCTTCTGTGAACTCTACGAGGAGGGCGGACTTCTCTAAACGATGAACATGTAAAGTCAGTTACTCGGCAAACATGCTCCTAAGATAGAAGCAGCTCACACCGTGAGTCTTCACTTCGAAGATTGCTCTCTCTCCAGACTACAAAGCTCTCAACTAATGGTGTTCTTGCTTTTGTTTACGAAATGGTTCGATGGCAGCGGAAATTGAGATGTTTATAGCACAATTTTACACATCGGCCGGATAGCCGGAAAAGAGCTAGGACCTTGAAGGAATTGGTATGTTTCACCATCTCCCAACCCTCAACAACCCCTCAACCACCAAATAAAATTAGAACTACAAACGGGAAAAAAAAAAAAAGAACACAATATATTAATGGTGCAGGAGATTCTAAAATTCATAAAGCAGAGTCATGGTCATACGAAAAGGAGAGAATTGTAGGGCCATATCATTCAAGATGACTTCCACAGATTGAGTAAGAGGGTTACAGATGGTTGTTCAGAAAGAAATGTCTCCCAATTCATGTCAAGTTCTCTGCCAAAAAGTGGAAAAATCTCCAAAACCATGTGCAAGGTGTAAATAATGCAACCCCACTTTGTCCAATTATGAAGAGGAGAACAACAGTTATGAATCTCACTAGTCACAGTTCCTGCCAAAGAGAGAGAAGCAGAAGCTAAAAGGAATAGGAAAAGGGCAAAAAAATGTAGAGGTGAAAGGGAGAAAAAAAGAGAAAAGAATCACAGCTGTCTTTTGTCTTTTATAATTAAATTGCAACGATAGTAGAAATCCCAATCGCTACCCATTAACATAATAAGTTCATTCTAATGACATGCTAGAAAAGGTCCAGGTACAAACCACTTATATGCTATCTCCAAAACACAAAAAACAAAAAAAAAAAGGGTGTCAAAAAGGCTCTAAGCCCTCATACAGCCCCACTTCCCAGTTCACTCTCAACCCGGATTAAAGACGACGAGAGACAGCTACATACACCTAAAAAATCAACATCAAATGGGAAGTTGGCAAAAAGCTCAAATCATGCTTCTTGTTGTTATTGGCTGGGGCAATTCAATAGCAGATAAGGCAACGAAGATTGTTTGAAAATTCAATATTTGGCATTTGAGCAAAGAAGAATGAGGCAATAAGCTAATAGTATATGGTAAAAGCTGAAAGTGTGCTTCTTGTAATTGGCAGGGACATTCAATTGCGGAAAGGCATCGACGGATGCTTAAAGATTTAATCTTTCGCTTTGGAGGAAAGAAGAATGAAGCGAAAAACTGAAATACACATATATGTCCGACGAATTAAAGAGAGCAATAACTAAGACTGAAAGGACTTACAGACAAGTGCAAGAAAAGAAGACTGAGTCGGTCTTCTCACTTTCTCAGCCATTCATTCTCTGACAATGACTCCATTATATTAGTCTAGATCAGCAACTGGCAAAGGATAGGCATAGATCCGTGTGTGGGGGTGAAAGAGAGGAAAAGAGAGACAGAGAGATAACTGTGAGAGTGACAGAGGTTGAAAAAGGCTATGGAGTTGGAGGTGAACAAGATAGATATGGTACATGAGCGAGCAAAAGAAACTTTAGTGTGTTTTATGTTGGAATTATTGGAAGGAGCATTACACTAATAATGGATAATGTCTCAACTACGAACCAACATTAAAAGATGGGGGGAGTGGGGAGAGTTGGGGGAAAAAACATGCATCCCACACCAATATGCACTAGTAATTAGTATGTGGGGGAATTGTAACAATACAAAGATGGGACATTGAAGACGGGGAAAATTATTGTTTTCCCTCGTTCCTTTTTAAGCTAAAAGCCTTGCCACAAGTGATTTTAAAAAACTAAATTTAACTAAACTAAACTAATCTGCTGATTAAGGAAAGGAAGAACACGACCCTTGAAAACAAGTGGCTGGGAAAGGGACAGGGTGTGTTTGTACTTTGTAGCTTTTACCTTTATCATGGAAGAGATAGAGAGAGATGGGGAAAAAGATAAAGTGCATAAGCAGGGAGGGGTGGCTTGGAAGGGTTGGTTTGATTTTGATTTCCCCAGTTATTGTGTCGTGTCCCATAATAGAATCATCAATCATGTACCCTTGCCTCTTTTAAGAGTCTCACTACCACTCACTCCTTGGACTCCTCCTTTTCTCTCACATTTTTTTCTCTTTTCTTTTCTTTTCTTTTCTTTTTCTTGAAGTATTCCTGTTGAACTTGCTAGCTGCTCCTAAGTTTACCATCTCATCTTGATGTGATGATATGTGAATGGAATCTTTTAGATTCCAAGACCCATAATATTCTTGATGCCGTGATTAACGACCAGTGCAGCATGTATGGCAATATATCCAGATCAAGTATGAATGCGAAGCAAAGGCATAAAAGTGTTCCCGATTCCTGTTCAATTCAATAATTCAATAGAAAGCAGTCAGCAGTAGTATACTAATTTAAGAGCATGTGCTCCTGTAAAATTGAAAGTTGTTGTTGTTGGTACCCTTTGACTCAGTAGCCAGTTCTGCTTGTTTCTTTTTGTGGAAGATAATCAATTACTACTTATGGTAGTATTAGAGTTACCATTACAAGCGTCAACGATTAAAAAGTTACAAAAACTTCTACCGCGGATTCTTTAAGGGAAGTGAGTGGTCTAGTCAAGTGCCTAGCCAACAACAATGAGTCAGTATGGCAAATTAAAAAATTCAGTCAAAATACAAAGTTTAGGGATACAGCATTTTTCCTTATTAGTTATTGCTAGTATTATTTGAATCACTGTGGAAGGAGACCAAGTTCCATTTTCTCTCGCAGTTATCAACGTGGCCTTTGGACTGTCATTGCTTGGTAGTCTATTTGTATTTGCTTCCAAGGTTCCAAGCACTTGGTTGATTCTCACTGGAAATATCAATTCTTGGAAACTATAAATTTATGCTGCTAATAGAAAGTGTTCAGCAACTTCAAAACCTAGATCTGGCGTTCAAATGGCATCATTAGGATTGTGAGCCGTGTGATCTGACCCCACTGTTTAGTTTCTGTCTGTCTTTCCTTACGGTGAGGGAAGAGAATGCTCAACCATGCAGGGTAGTTGTAAAGAAAAAGAAATAAAATAAAAGGAGTTTCCACGGTTCCACATAAGCTTTTATGTTAAGCATTGTTTGCATAATTCCTAGAATAGTTTGATTTTGACTATGACCCATTTACCAAGAACTGTGCACTAGTGTTCATCAACAAAAGGCACATCTGTTTACCGTCCTGCAGTTCCAGAGCAACTCTCGTGTCATGCGGATAACTACTTCTTGTCTGTTGTCTATTCAAAGAAATTTTGTTGTAGCTCGAGAGGACCGGGTAGAATCACAAATGTGATGAACATTCAGTGATCAAAGTGCGGTTTGTACACTTTTAAACCTTAAATATCATTTTTCGCAAATGAGAATAGACTGCTCTACTCCTAAGTCCCACTCCCACAATACGTGAACAATGTGATGTCGGCTGTCAAAAAGGAGACTTGCCAGTACAAACTCTGGAAATTTCTTTAATCAATACAAACAAGAAAATGAACCCCTCTCAAATAGTCGGGCTTTCAATTCACTTGTAGCATATAAACCGACCACCTTTATAATAATGTGCTTTCTTTTTTCTTTTCTTTTTCCAGGTTTCTTTCGCACGATGTAATTGTTAAATACTAGTATGATGTCTATGTATCCTTACTTGGATGTCTGATACGATATCCCTTCCATTGAAGTATTGAGTATTGAGAATGACAGAGTGTGGAAGTCATTTTAGGTTGCCAAGAAAGGTGATCCTCTGTCGTCCAACAAGGCACGTGCAGTCTACATATGACATCATGCCATTGTTTTGAAGTCCCAATTTGAACCCCATTACAATCATCGACTCAAAACTGCTCTATTCCCATTAAATCCTTGGTCGGTTCCTCCACTTCCTCCATTCCCAGTTTCCTACCAACGTATGCATCCACGGTCCATTTCTTCACAACGACATAACCTTTGCCAATTCTTGGATTCATATTTGAGAACAAGTGGCACTTATATTTGTGTCCATATGAGTTAATTAGTTTCGCTACTATTACGAGATTAAGACACCAAAAGTAGTTCGAGAAAAGGGGACCGATGTTTGATGGGGACGGTAATAAGCAATTACTACTTTGCTATAATTGCGGGACATCGTCTTATGACAATTTGTACAACACCATTTATAGAAGTTGCAACTTTTTGTTCGTCTGCAATTAGGACACATAAATGAACGCTGTTACTACTGATGAACAGACTCCAAATAAGACCGTCCCGATTCAATCACTCATCACTCATTACAGCAAGTACGAACAGAAATATTTACCTCCTCTAGTTTCTGTAATCCTCCCCCTTTTACTCTTCTGTCTCCTTAGTCCTCGCTATATCACATCCAAGTATTCTCCACTGGCCCAAGCTAATATTGCAGACATCATATATGCTTTAAGCTGAAATTCACTGCATATGAACACCATAGGAAGATACCACGTCAAGCCAACTTGGAAAGAAAGAAAATGGAAGTTGGACTGCCACACAAACACTTGAGGGGAAAAACATAATCCCAAAGTTAGTCTACTATCCATGTCAACAGAAAGCACGACGATTGGTTCTATTTTCTTGTACTAGTAAGGAAGAAGGAATATCCGAGGCATATTAATCAAGGTTCTGTTTTGTCTGATACTGCAATTCTCCAAACCAGTAACCACTCTTTGCTTCCCTACTACGTACAAATATCTTGAACAGGAGTAAGAATCAAAAGAATTAGTTAAGGAAGCCATCACTATCACGGTATCACCGCTCTTCTAATCTGTCTACATCATCTCAATATAAAAAATAGCATATCCACATTTCTGCAGTCTGTTGAACGCTGTCATGCTGATTTGAATTATGTTTTCTACGGAAAGCAACAGTGTGCTGATTTAACATGTTTTATCTCTTTGGCTCAATGGGGTCAATCTTCCGATTCGCAAAGCTAATTCAAACAAACTATATGATTATGATCCACTAACTTCTCGAGAATAGAATTTTGTACTGTCAATGTCTAACCGAGGAAAATGAATAACAAGTTCTGAGGAGCATATTGGAAAAAACAAAAAACTTACCCATGCTACAAGAACAACTCGCCCATGCAACAAAACACTTAAGATTTTTGCAATTATAGCAGCAACTCATGCAGTGTTCGAAATGTTCTGCACATATAAACATACAAATATTATTAGATAAATATGAGACCTACACGAAGCAAATTGTAAAACAACTGAAAATTAGAAGTGCCTGTCTCCTTGCGTCGTCAACTACCACTTCTTTTCCCTTCCATTAACCACTATTTAGTTAACTGATCTAATAACTAGCCAACAGGGTATGCTGGTTTTCAAACCCAAAGAAAATATTAACACGAATAGTCGTCTACAGAAGAGCTTACCCTTGATTCTAAGATTCTTTTGCTGTCAATGAAGTACTGGTTTGGGTGATTAATCCCAGCGTCACAAGATGTGCCATGAACGGCTTCAAATGTCAAGGTGCATGCCAACTGAATATCGAGTTCACAGATTTAAATTTTCAAATCCAAATAAAGAAAAGTAATCATCATAAGCAGCCAAAGTCAAATATCAACCTGGTAATGTTTATTTCGCACCCTCTCCATAACATCCTCAAGTGCGCGATTGCTTACTCCCATCTTACCAAGGGCAGCTCTCAAATTCTCATCACTGCTCAAGCAAGATTTGCAATATAATAAGACGAGACAAACGTACAGGGGGAAAGGAAACAATAAACCAAGTGTTTTCATGTCCATAAGAGCAATGCATGTTAGTTTTACCCGTCTTTCAAAATGTCAAAGTAGAGAACATAACAGCAAAGAAAGGTCTGACCTGAAATGACGATATGGACAGCCATGGTGATCTCCAACACTTGGCATTGAAGATATAATTTTTTGGCAGGAATAGGGTGTATAATCCTACAGTCGACAAGAAAGAAACTTAAATTAAGTGTACTAAATTTCACGAAAAGAAAATTCAGAAGTCTCCGAAGCTGAATAAAACTTACCGTTCTCTTCCCTTCTTTTCCATAATTGTGGCGTATGCTGTACGCATACTCTTTGTCAAATCTCTCAGCTCCAACCTGCAAGAAGAGAATTCACCTTTACCTTTCAAAAACAATACAAAAGATTCAATCTGCAAGACAAGCTATTGCTGCACAAGAACTACCACAACAGACGACTTTTTGCAGAAGCACACAATTGTGTCTTACCTTCCTGGAAAATTCTGCTTTCCAAAACGCAAGAGCATCATCCAACTTCAGCCCAACACCCTAAAAGTAAACATGTAATCAGAAAAAGGCTCAGAAACATGAACGGTTGGATTCATTTTTCACTGTATTTACTCGTCTATGATTCTCAGAAATATGTTCACCGAATATTGTAAGATTAGGATGCGTGATGTCACTTTCACAGAAAAGAAATATAACAGGACTGGATTTCAACATGGTGTTAGAACGCCGGATTTTACAAAGTTATTATTGATACATAAACAAGAGTTTATTTCCATGTATATCTTGGATTCCAAATGACAGTCACTTCAACTATTCAAACCTTGAGAAATAGACCTAATTGCATCCTCCCACCATGCTTCAAGTGATGATCTTCTCTTAACTGCAACAAAGCCATATAAATCTTCTTGAGTAAATAAAAACAAAAAAGAGGGAAATACATATCTAAACCTTTGGTTACAAATTGAAAGTACCAAGGAGAGCAGCTGAATAAAAAAAATAACACAGTATTTTGCTAACGTGATATCCAAAAGCTTCTTACCTTTTCAAACAGATGACGCATGCACAAAGGAAAAGAACTCTTAGCCACTTGGTCAATGTCCTTTAAGGAAATTTCCGTAAATTCTTTAGGCTGCAAAAGAAGTTTCAGCCATTAGATCAACATCCACTTAAACCCCGAAATGATTCCATTTGAGACTGACCATAGATGACCATTTAGCAGCTGAAAAAATACCTGACTATAATCAGGACCCAAATAACTGGATGATAAGGACTCAACGAGCTACAGCAAGAACAAGTCAGATCAGAGTCAAAATATTCATAGAAGAAATTCACAAATCCATTCACACTCACAGGGGTCAAACGGTCTTTTTCTTGTTCTCTGATCATAGATGTCCATTTTCTGAAAGAAGACAAATACATATTCTTATGAAATCTGATACATGAAAAGACACGTAACAAATTTCGAGACATGAGAAAGGTTATGTGCTTATAAAAACCACTCCAGTATCAACAACCTAGACTAAAATTTTGTCCGAGCTCTTTGCACCATTTTAGAAAGCTGTTATGCAGATGCAACTGAAGCAACAAGTTAAAATTTTAACCGACTCGTTCAGCATCACTGAGTGCCATAGATTAAAAAAGAAGATTGATTTTTTACACAAATAAGCAGACGAGTAGAACTGCTAAGGTTACAAGTGATGATCAAAACAGAAAGTCATGGAGCGCAAAGAGAGATGTGGACAACCACAGCCCTTAAAAGCAACCACGCCACACTGGCAAAATTCACTTGAACAAGTGCATGAGCCAGAAGAAGGCTACCAACCTATTTGTCAAAACAAGTGCTTTTGAAAGAAGTGTTCGGAACTGTGTGACAACAAGAGATACCACCTGAAAGTCGTAAAATACTATGATCAGATAGTAACCCAAGTTCTGAACCAATGAGGAGGCTAAAAATTCACCTGATTCATAGCAACGTAAGCTTGGCCTTTTACAATATATACTCGGCGACTTGCGACAAGCTCGGGAACTTCTTCAAATGGAACCTTCATTTATCAAATACAAGGATAGGTTAAAGAAAGCAGTTCAAAATCAACAGAACTTCAATGGAACAAGACCCTTGAAACATGACACACCTCGTTATTCTTTTAACAGGAAACCAACTCTAGTATTTGATAGAGAGATGATGAGAAAGATTCTCCAAATCTTGAAATAACATTCTACATGTACTTAAGCAAAATATTATAGGTTAGTAGGTTACATTTAACCATTTATGTCACTTCAAGCGTTGCTAAAACCTCATGTTGGAACCAATCATATATCCATGGCGTGAAATGAATAAAATGACCTGATATCAGGTGTCAATTACTGTACAGACATCTAACATTTCCAAATTATGTTAATTTCCCCTTACTCTTTATATTAGTTGTTATATCTGTAGTGCAGCTTGTTATGTGACAAAGCAATTCCCAAACGAAACTAAGGCAGAAAGTAAGAATGAGAGTTTTACCTTGTAGAATATAGAATCAGCTGCAAAAAATGGAATTGGAAGATGTAAGAAAATCAATACATCAACAGGATAACAGTGAAATAATCCGATCACAAAGTACTATCGTTAGTACCGCTTGACAAAGATTGACAGGTTGAACGTGCTACTTGGTTCAATTTGTCTTTTACATTCTGAGTAGGAAAATAAAAGAAATGAGACTCTGAGAGTCTTGTAAGACCGGTAATTTCAACAATTAAATAATTTGCAAGCTTCAAAGGATACATAAACCACTAAGCTTCAGTAATGATAGGCAAATGATAACCGTAAGGAGACATGTAATGGAAAGTGTAAGGTAAAATTATCCCTAAAATACCTCAAATTCCGCATTGCTCACAGTTTTGTAAGGGAGATGAAATTCTGACATGAGTGCCCTCTGCAAAGAGAATAGCAGCCAGGTATAATCAGCGTGACCTAAACAAACCAGCCACCCGCCCTCCGGCTAGAAGCTATTATAGAAACCCATAAGAAGGAAAAAAAAATTGCAGTAACAAATTGCTCAATCAAACCTGGGCTTCAGGAGTTTGGTGCCGAAAACGGTACCGAAATAAAGAAGTCTCCGTGGAAAGAAACCATTTTCTCAACTCCTCCCTGAAATATTACATTAACAATTTTCAAAAGAAAGATGTTGAAAAACATTTTTGTCCAATGCAGGTTTTTAAAAAAAAAATTACAACAGCAATATAAAAGTTTTTTTTAAAATAAAAACTTACGTTCTACAATACACAAGACGAAGAACAAAGTGAGAAATAATATCCTTGTTGATGACTTCAGACGCATGCGGATGCCTCATATGCAACTTCCACAATTCATCTACCTATTTGGCGTCGATTATAAATTAATGAAAGAGAAGTGTGTAAAAGAAATATAGAACTGGCACAAGCAAAGTGACTTGTGGCTAAAAATAAACGAAAATGTACCAAATTTTCCATTTCATCGGGCTTCTTCCCTCGGGATAACCCATCTGAAATTCCTTTCAGAACTGCATTTTTTTAAATTGACATAATCATTCACATAATTTATGCAATGGAAAAAAGAAGAAGGCTCAAAAGATAGTTTTAAAAAAAAAATTGAAATCTCAATCTTATAATGAAAAGAAACAAAAACCTATTAATCCGATCCTTTTTATCAGAATTTCCATAATAATATCTTTCCCGTTTTAGGAAACGAACACGATTAACACTAAATAGATATGAGTATTCAACCAAAAAAAAAAAAAAAAGGAAAGTGACCTCGTAGGCGGTCGATGGCATAAAGCTCGAAGTCCTCCAGTCGAACTTCGAGGGCCGGCGCTGAACGGTACAAAGGCAGAGTTGATACGCCATCGTTGGTTTCGGCGGGTTTCCTCTGAGATCGAAGCACTTCCATTTTTTTTTTTTCTTCTTCTTCTGCACCTTTTTCAATTGAATTTCTCTTGATGAAAGGCTGAAAATTTTCTATTTCTTGAGATTTTGCTGTGTCAATGAAGCACGGGAGATTGGCGGGAAATGATTTCTTGTTCCCTCCATTTTACCTTTTTACCAGGCTCAAGTTTGGGCCATTAGTGCATGGGGCCTTTTGAGGGAGGCCTAGCCCAGTAAAATATGGGCTTTAGAGCTTTGTACAATTTTATACACACTAAATACTAAAGATATTACTGATAGCATCTTTTGCGTAAAAATCAGAGAATATCATCTTATACTTTTAACCACCCAAAAACGAAAGGTACATTTTAAAATTTTATTTATCCAAAAAAAAAATGTTGAACCAAATTATTAAAATATGATTAGTAATATTAATATGATTAGGAATTGACAATTCCTTCCAACCAAATTCCTGATGGAGCTCAATGTATTTGTTTGGTTCAAAAGAATTGATTCCAGCCATGAATTCCAATTCATTTAGAAGCCTGAATTGCAATTCCTTGCACCAAGGAATTGGCCAATTTTTTTTTTTCAATTTTGCCATTCCAATTTTATTTAAGAATTACAATTCTTCCTCTATCGTCTCTCTCTCACCATGTTCTTACTCTACTTTCTCTCTCTCATCATTTTCTCACTCTTCTTTCTCTCTCGTCATTTTCTCACTCAGTAATAAAATGCTTAATATAAGGGTATTTTAGTCATTTAACACAATTCATTAGTTCTATTCACCCCAACCAAATACAAGGATAATAATTCCAACCTTATTCAATTCCTTTGAACCAAACTCATTCAATTCAATTCCAGCCTAATTCCCACTGAATTGAAATTCAATTACAGTCTTATTCATTACAGCGAACCAAACATGCCATAAGTGTTGTACCGATTTATGAATTTAACTTTTTCTTGTGGGGGAGTGTGGGTGTTGTCGGGTATTTGTCCTCTCAAATTCCAAGATTTTTAATTTGTAAATCTTATTGCTCAAATTTTGCATTTTAATTAGAAGGGCCATTGAATGAAGTGAAACAATGATGAAGGGACAATTGAATAAACAAAGCAATCTCAAGAAAGCAAGAATATGTACCATTGTCGATTCAAGGTAATAGCTATGAATAGTCATCGACTTCCGGGAAAGGGTAGAAGAATGGGACTTATTATGGGACATACAATGCATTATAGACGTATGATCATTACGCTTCAACCGGGTTATTCTATTCCACCTCTTTGAAAGAAAAGAACTTAAATCTAAATATTTAATAGTATGACGATACATTTATACAAAACTTCTATCATGAGTACACGCAATGGAACTGTAGACAGTTAAGTGAAATCCAATTCACGAAATAATTTGATCTATGGACAGCATCGTTGTGGTAAAGGTCGTAATGCTCAAGGAATCATTACCACAGGGCATAAAAGGAAAGGTATTTCTCAAAAAAGTAATTTGATTGATGGAATTTGATATGAGATCAACGATATCGATGAGATTGATATTCAAATATTTTTTCTTAGAATGTACTGATTTGACCCCATAAGTGGACCAAGTAGGTTGCCGCCAAAAGCAGAATGTCAATCATTTAGATGGTTTACAAAATGATGAAATAAACATAATTCTAAGTTCAGCTTTTTTGTAATTTATGGAGATTGGGGCGTAAGAATAGCATTTCGTCACTTACAATAAAGTATTAAAAAGCTAAAATAAAGAGAGCCCACCGTCTCAAAAGACAAGGGGCTGCTGCTTGCTCAGACGAACCCAATGTTAGCGGTGAAACCACAAATCAACCAGCGCCATGCAATGGACACAAAATAGCAGCCACCATAGCGACCGGACTAGATATAGATTCCACTACCAGGGACTCTCATTATAGCAGAGAAGACTATAAGTTTATCCAGAATTTACACATGTATCCTAAATTACTCGTATAAAATATAGTAGCAGCTCTACAAAATTTGGTGAACCTGAGCATAGTATGGGGCGGGACTCTGCTACCCATTATAAACTTTCACGCCCCAAAAAAATTCTTATTTAAATATAACATCGCAACCGCCCTGAACTAAATATTGAAAGTGAGCTTCGCACTGCAGGTCCTTCTCACCATATTAACAGCGCCGCCCAAAGGCCTTATGCCAAAGAAACCAGAACCAGAAGAAGATTCATTTCTTCCCACTTCTGAGTCATTGGAAAACTGAGATCTACTTTGCCTTGACAGGTCAACAACTTCAACGCCATTTGACTCTCGATGGACCTGATGAAATAGAGTAGTTCAGAGTTCAAAACTGGTTCCACACGAGCACATGAAGAACACATAAAAACAAACTAAAGAAGGAAAAGCGTTACATCACCTTCAAGCCCGAGTCTTCATTTGATCCTTGCAAAGGACGCTGAAAAAGAAACAAGTTTAAATGAGTAGAGAACTAGAAAAACAGCATTTCAGTGATCCACTCTATGAAAAAGGATGTTGAATATAAATATCATAGCAGAGCAGAAAGGATGCATAAGCCATTCGGCATTTGAATTGCAGGAAAAATGTACTTTCCTTGAATTGCAGGCATCTGAATTGCAAGAAGTCCAAAAAGGGTTAGAATGATTAACTACTTTCCTTGTCAAAATGTACACATATAACAACAGCAAACTTCATCGAAAGCATTTTGTAAAATCACCAAACGTAGTAAAAATGAGTCTTCAGCTTCCGTAATATCCTCTTTTCTTATTAGTAACAAAGCATAACTGACCGTTTGCAAATACCTTAATGTATCCATTTGAAGTAGAGGGAGACAAAGGTTCCGCCGAAGAATTAGGAGGTAATGACATGGCCTGCAATTAAGCAGAGAAGTCAACAGAGAACAACAAGTGGTCAATAGTATGAGAAAGAATATTTCCACCCATGTTATTTGGTTCAACCAAGAAACAAGAGCCCTAAACATATAGCTACACACTCTTTTATTCTGTTTCTGTTTAATAAGACACCATTTCAACACTGCAACGCAAGCTTTGAAGCAAAATACCATATGAACACAATGAAACAACCCTCAAAATCAGTTCTCTATCAATGACCAACACAAAACAAAAAGAAAAAGGGAAAAAACCATTAAACAGAAATATGCTGCACATAAACTCAATCTAGCAAGATAAACTTAGGTGCAATAATGCCGAGTCAAATTTTACATCAATGAGTATCACTAAACATAGTGTAGAAAGGCTCCAATCACAGTAGCTAAGTTGAGGCACTGTTACCCAATAGGTGGTGGTTCCTATGTTGCACCTTTGATCTCCCACATCACTCAAACAGATTCTTACTATTTTTCTAGCACCCACCCCATATTTATTAGAATTATTGATACTACATCTAACGAGGCTTATGAATCCATCTAAAATACCCAATGCCCAAATCATCTAGATAAATGTTAAACATACCCTAGCTGGAGTTCCTTGAGGCAGTTCAAGAGCTGGCACTGATGAATTTCCTGACACCCCCTACAAAATCCACAGAATATATTCAGGATACGACAACAAAGAATTAAAGGGTACTTATCATAAGAGATATTTCTCCTGCCTCAATAGGATCAAAGGTCCTGCTAGTTTCAAGATTTCTAACGTAGGCAACCAATTTGCCAACCCCAAAGAGTGTATCGGCCTGCATAAATAACAATTCACCATGAGCATCAATATTAACCTAAAAAGCAGCCGGCAGTCAAGAATATAGCTGCAGTGAGCCACAAAAGGAGAAAACCTGTTTGGCATCTAACTTATTGATTTTTGTTTCCTGTAACACATGAAAAGCTTTAATTATTCTTCAGACCCAGAAGAAAGAAACACCATATATACAATGAGATAATGTGGATAAATCACCAGAGTTCGGACAACATGATGAACTGACTGAACATCAGCACCCATCAATCTCAGGTCCCCTCGAAGATTAGATACCTGTAGAAGCCATCAAAAATGCTCCATGAATCATGGAAAAAGCTTTTAGGCAATTATTTTATTCTTGGAACCAACATAGTGTTTTCATGTCACCCCACCTCCTCTTTTGTGGCTGCAATATTACCCGCACATTCATCTATTTTACCATCCACTCCATCAATTCTTGAAGATAAATGACGCTTTGTGGCCTGGAGAAAACAGAAAATTTCATGAAGTTTATGCATTGTAAAACACTATGTTGGTTCCTTGATATATCATGTTCATTGTAACCCTATGACTTACACTACTGTATTTATTGACTCATTGCTTTCAAACAATTCCAGTACACAACAAAAAGCAATGAAACAAGGCCATATACTTTATACAAAAAAATTTGACCACCACAATTTATAACTTACATCATCAACAGCAACAAAGCTTCCACCCCACCAGGTGGGGTCAGCTTACGTATAACAACAATTTCTAACTTACACACGCATAAAAAAATGGCAGTGCAAAACTATCATATAAAGCACATGAGGGAGATCACATCACTATATTTACTACTGGAGATCTACATAAAGAAATAGCGATCCTACCCTCCCACCCTGCATCCGATATAATTAGGACTGTGGGTATCCAGACTTTAGCATCTACATTTTATAAGTCCAATGAAATATAAATTAAAAATGGATCCAAGACTGAGAACCTTCCTAACACGAATAAATTTTCCAAAAGAGGGTATGAAATTAAAAGAACCAGAAAATACTGGGCTAGAACAAATTCAGTAGCAGACACAACACACAATCTATCATAAATTTCATGCAGAGGAATCAAATCCTTAAAAAAAAATAAAAATTTACAGTTAGGATCATAGAGGTGAGTTAAGATTTAATGATTCAGTTTCTGTCAAACTAACAACTAAAGCATAGGAAGACCACAACAGGATGCTCAACTATGTAACAGATTGACCTATTCAATTCTAAAATTACAAACTCAGCTAGGATCATAATTTTTTTTAATATTAACCAAAAGAAGCAAAGAATGCAATTAAACTAGCAAATTCAAGCTTAAATTTTAAATCATCAATTCTTAATCAATAAAGGTATAGTATAGTATCTCAAATTTTCCTCTAAAATGCTAATCAACAAGAAGCTATAGTATACAACACTTGCAAAAACACATCCACCGTCTCCTCCTCTTCCCCCTCTCCCTCCCCACCCCCCCCTCCCTCCGGGGGAAAAAACCACCCAAACAAAAAAGAGCTTAACAGTTCCCAATGGCATGAAGATTCTGTTGGGTAACTCAACCATCAAATCAGTAGCAACCCTTACAGAAGCAAAATGAAAATCTAATCAAAAAATTTACCGCAATTGCAGAGTAAACATTCTCAAGTTGTTTCGACACTCTATCACATGCATCAGACAAACCGCGTCTGGTTGCAAACATCATATCAGAGAGCCTCCAACCCTGCAATCATGCAGCATTTTCGGGGTCTGCATCAGTCATCTATCAATCCAAGAGAGCAAGTGCACATGGACACGCAAACAGAGGTAACAAAAAAAGGACAATAAATCAGGAAGATGATTAAACAATTGTTATGGTGTAAAAAATTCCAAAATCAGAAACATTAAACATTCAATAACTTTCAAACAGATCAAAGTAATTTTTTCTTCTTTTTTTTTTCTTGTTTTCAAGTTAGGTGCTCAGGTGGACGATAATTAGCAGGAAGGGAAGAAAATCAAAGAAAAAACAAAGATTTCTATTCTCCAGATAATTCAAATTATTGCAGGGAAATACAGTGGTTACCTTCCACCAAATATAGCCATATCCAACGCCTATAACAACTACAATTATGCTGTATTTGCTAGAAGCTACACATGAAATCAACAAAAATGGAAACTGTCAAAGCATACTCTTAGAGCTTCAAAAGAACATCAAATGAGAAACACAAGAAATAAGATTGGGTAGCTCTTCACTTCAAGACAATGACATTCAGAACTGATCTCCTAAAGCACTACAATATAAGCAATAAGATTAGCTAGCTGTTCACTTCAAGAAAATAAAACTCAGACGCTAATCTCCTAAAGTGCTATTCAGCAGATGTTACCATGTATACAACTGCAATCACACAAATATTTCAAGTCAAACAAAGTTAAAAGTTTATATATTGGGAAGCATGAGATCTAGAAGGTAAAAGATGGGGAGATGAGAAGACGCTGAATAAAGTAAAAGAACTATGAAGTAACAAAACACCACTACGAAAGATCAATAAATAATGAACCTCTATATTGTCAGTTTTGAGAGTTAGAAACACATTCAATCTCACAAGGACAGGTACAAACAATGGAGTAACAAGCCATAAAGGTTTCTTCCCACCAAATTAGTCATAGATGAGCACATATAACTCCTTGTCCACCACCCTCTACCACCAAAATCATATGCACAGGAACAGAAAACAAGCCATAAGAGTGCATCCACTTTGGATACAACCAATAATGTATGAGAACAACCAACCTGAGCCACTCGTTGTCACAATTGTAATTGGCCTATTAGAAGCCAAGAGTTGCAGCTCCTCTCGAAGGCTATAAACCTGCAAGGACAAAATATCTTACCATGCTTGTAGATAGTTTCCATCACATGAATGGACTGAATGAATCGGGTGTAACAGGAGCAATAGTTATAAGCAGTGGATTTCATATTGATATGCAGTTTGAGTTACATAACTGACTATTTTTACAAGGTATAACATCATACATTGATGATAAATCCAGAAAAAAGATAAAACCCCAAAAAGGTGTCATTTACAAAAACTTATTAAATAATAAGAAGGCATAAAGATTTTCGCAGACCTGTTGCATCAGAGAGTCATTCCGTGCCTTTGGTTTTGAAGTGGCAGATTCAACATGACTAAGTTGCCGGAGAACCACCTGCAATCCAAAGACAACTGTTGTTATTTAAAAGAGGCTGGCATCAAGATAACAAAATCTTACAGAAACTATTGTGTGCAAAAAAATAAAATAAAACTCCACTAGGTTCGCAACACTGACAATACCTTGAAGGCACCAGAGACTGCCTCGGGGAAACTTGGGATTCGCCCTTCCTTAGCTAAAATGGACCCAACAAGGCCTGCAAAAATAATAACATCGTGTTATCACGCAATCAAAGCCAATAATGCTTTTGTTCTGCCACAATGCTTCTTCCATTCTATTAAGTAGAAAACACAGAAAATCCAATTTTGTATGACTACATAGAAGAGGTACCAACATTAACTCCAATATCTCATCTAAATTTACATTCAGCGATCCATACAGAATTGTATATTACTTACAATTATAACCGTTTGGTAATAAATCTTTTCATTACTCCCTTCTCAAACCAAATTCACCAAAATAGTGTCGCTTCTCCTAACTGTTACCAAGTTCCTAATCATGTAGGGCTTATCATGCACCCCAACTACTATCATACGATAATTTGTATGAAGGAAACAGGAGCACATTGGCTATTTGAAACATCAATCAAACTACTGATGTACCACGAGTACACAACAAATAAGCTCGTAGAAGGATAAAAAGTTAATCAATTGGGTACCTGCACCGACGATGATAGTGAGCTTGCCAAGAGGTAGGGCCATCCGCTTTGATAGAGAAAAATCAAAAAGGGCATGCAAACAAGTAAATCATTAAGCCCTATTATTCTGTGATTGTTGAAAGCCGGTTTAGTTTTACTGTGTGAGTGCGTGAGATATAAAAGCGAAGAAATTTGATTAGGATTTAGGAAGGGGAGGCAGGGCAAGGCTTGGAGAACAAGGCTCTTGTCCAGTGAGTGTATATAAAACACGATAGTTTTCGACGACGTCGCTGTTAGTATCCCTATTTTCAACTAAATTTTTGCTGCCAAAAATCTTGGTATTGTATTCCTTTCAAAAATTAACAGGCCGCTTTGTCATTTTGGAGAAGTCCCAATGCGGCCGTTTTCGATGGTGGATCATAACAACTACTAGTTGGACAGATCCATTGCAGTGAGGCCTTGTTAAAAGCAGATCATGACCGCTGCTTTCCCAATATTTCCAATATTTTCTCATTTTTGGGAATATAAGTTAGTACTCCCCTCCCTTTGACCCCAAAAAAAAAATTCACCTTTAATTACAATTTTTTTTTAAATTACAAATAAAATACACCTAATGCATTATTAAATATATAATTTTATTTTTTTATTTTTATTTTTTAATTTAAATTATACATTACCATTATTAATAAAAATAATAAAATAATTTAATATCTCAAATTATATTCATACTCTTTATTTTTTTAATATTATTTTTGTACGACTGTTATTATCGTTGTACGTGTAAAATATTTTAGTTTTAATGCACGAGCTATCATGAATCATGACCTAATTTGTCGTTTATTAAGTGAAATAAATAACATTTTCCTAGTGCAATTTTCCTTGGTATTGTATTCCTTTAAAAAAGTATAAACTCTTCATCGTATCAAATGGACCTTTGTTTCTCTGGGTGCTAGCCCACTAGATATGAGATCTGTAGTTTAAACTCTGGGTACTAGAATCCGATATGGGATTCTAAATTGGGATAATATACAAAAATGATCTGAACTTTAACTCTCGTAGCAATTTAGCCTGACCTTTCAATTTTAATAATACAGTACCTGAACTTTTCAATTTGTAACAATTATGGCCTCGGTCAAAATTGATGATATGGGTCAACCCAATCAACCATTAAAGTTGAAAAAAAGACAAAAAAACCCTCCGATATAAAGCATATAGTTTAAAATTCTAAAATAAATTTTTAAAAAGACAAAAAAGACAAAATTTAAAGATAAAATTTAATAAAATTATTTACACTATATAATAAAAAATTTTAAACTAAAAAAAATTAAAGATGAAAATTTACTAAAATTTAAAGACAAAAATGACACAAAATTGATATAGTTTAAATTTTTTTATTAACTTTTTAAAAGAAAAAATTTAATAAAATTATGTAAAATTTTGTTAAAAATTTTAATGCAAATAGACAAAAAATTATTATATGATACTTTGATTTTTAACTTCAATTTTTTTTTATAGATACTTTGTTTTTTAACCTCAAAATTTTTTGTCATTTTTGTCTCTAAATTTTATTAAATTTTCACCTTTAAATTTTATTTTTTTGTTTAAAAAAATTTATTATATAGTGTAAATAATTTTATTAAATTTTTGTCTTTAAATTTTGTCTTTTTGGTCTTTTTAAAAATTTTATTTTAGAATTTTAAACTATATGCTTTATATCGAAGGGCTTTTTTATCTTTTTTTCAACTTTAATGGTTGATTGGGTTGACCCACGTTATCAATTTTGACCGAGACCATAATTGTTACAAATTGAAAAGTTCAGGTACTGTATTGTTAAAATTGAAAGGTCAGACTAAAATTATTACAAGAGCCAAAGTTCAGACTATTTTTGTATATTATGCCTTCTAAATTTATATACACTTCGAGCGGACAACGGTTTAGACTGATGCAAGCCCCTATGAGGGTGTTCTGTAAATATATCAAATGGGCTTCCTAGATATGGAAGCCCATCTAGAATAAATTATGGTATTTTGTAAAAATTTGAGAAATTTCATTCTTAACTCGTCGCTTTTTGTGTTAGTATATCTTAAACTGCTACTCTTTTAACTGGTGAGGTTTGATCGTACCGAATAAGTTTTTATATATGTCGTTAAAAGCCTAATTGCTAAATTACCTGATCATGCTAAATTTTTTCCTTTAACAAAATCAATACTTTATATCAATTAAAACTTACAATGAACCTCTATGAAATTGTTTCACGATATTTAGTTGATTGTTCTTATTGTATAATATCATTGAAAAAACTGAACCATGTCATTAAAAAATTCGTTGCAATTATTTCTAGTACAAAATGAGTCATTCAACATTGATTTGAATTTTTTTTAAAAAATAATAATATATTACTTTATTAACAATGATAATGTACGAGTTCATTTAAAAGCATTGATAAAGTAAAAAATTACATATTTAATAGTGCATTAAATGTATCGTATGTTATAAATTTATAAATTATATATATAAAATAAAAAATGAACTTTTTCCTAACAAATAAATAGACAAGTGGAAAGGTGTTTTAGACATCATAATGGTATAAATTTTACAACCACCTCAATTGGGTTTGTTGTTGGTATTTTAGACATTATAGTAGTATCCATACTCTAAAAATGAAACTTTAGTATTTAGTAATGACCTATTGATAGTAGGTTTATCATAAGTTGCAGATTGCTATTGGTATAAGTGTAATTTTATAAAGTTTTGTGACTATTTTTTCAACAAGTTTATGAGTTTTAATTTATTTTTAAAGTTTTTATACTATTTTCTTTATTTTAACATCAACCATATTAATAGTATTTATTTAAATTTTACTTTCAAGTATAATCAACCGTCACAATGTAAAATAAATCAAATCTTTTTTTTTTTATTATGCATATGATTTATTTTTTAATTTATATTATCATATAATTTTTGTTAAATTTGGACGCGTACATATGTATGTTAAAAAATCATGTTATCATAAATTAAAATGTAATTTTGATCACAAACATTAAAAATAATATAAATTGCTTTCTATTCATCACTTTAAGCTAGTACTATTTTTAAATATTGTCTAAAATCATTTCAATTATCGTTTGGTATTTATAATGTATATTTATCCAAACATGTCAGTTGATATATTTATATATTACAAAAATATATATTTTTTATATTTACAAATCCTTGTTAAGCAATTTAAGTTTTAATTTGTTTTTAAAAAATATACTGTGTTTTTTTTAATTAATTATATTGATTTATTATAAATCATCATAGGTTAATTTCATTATTTTTTAAAACTATTTATTTTAAATCTTATTTGAATTTATTCCTTAAAAAATCACTAGTGCTATTATTTTAAGTTAAAAAATATTATTTTTTATTATTTAACTTTTAATTATAAATACAATTGATAGTTCAATTTTTAAAATAATATATAAATTTTATAACCTACGTATGCTTGCATATTTCTCTTATAAGTATTCCTATCAATTTAATGTTTTTATTTGCGGATATTTTTATATATTAATATATAAATAAAATAATATAAAAATGTAATATTAAATTTTAGTCAACTTATTTTCAGTTATCATTAATTGTTACAAATATTACAAGAGATTTTTTTATTTATCATCAACTATTAAAATCATTTAAATTCATGCAAATATAATAATTAATAACATATTTAATTATTATAATTTTATAGTCTATCATATTAAATTCAGTTGTTCAAATAAAAGTCATTTTTTATGCAATATTAATTATATATATATATATATATATATATATATATTGGTCGTTAGCAATATTTTTTTTCAAAAAATAACTTATCAATATTTAAATTAGCACCATTAGTATAAAGTTTGTATTACTTTTAAATTGTTTGAACAAAATAATTATATAATAAAAAGATAAATTTAAAATATTTAAAGTAATAATAATTATATGTTTATAAAAATATATAATAATCATATAATATATATATATATTTATTTATTTAGAGATTGAAGAATCGAGGAATTGTAATCAACTTGTGCAGGGCAATTCATTATTCTTCTTCTTGGAGAATTGAAGGATTGCACCCACCTGATAAAGTGTGATTTGCATTTCTTCATAATTAGATACAGAATGCTGGTAGGCAATTTGGGTCTCATACTTTTAAGCGTGCTAGTATGCATATTATAGTTAATTTAGGTAGAAGTCGATGAGTCTGTCCCTATTTATTAGGGTGTTTTTTCCTCTATATCGGAGGTACTTTAGGTGACTTATCTCCTCAATGGTTACTTCCACAGGGAACAACTATCAGTCTTAGTTTGGTTGTTTATAATTTTGTAAATTAGCGATGAAATTTCTACCGTTGTTAAAAAAAAATAAAAATAAGAAGAAAACCCATTGGCATTTTGTCAATAGACATAGAAGTAGAGAAAACAAATGCAGATGAAACACAAACATTTGTTATAGGAAATCAATTAGATGCAGTAAATCAATTGATAGTTACAATTTCAGTTCATTTCATAGGTAACCCAAAAGAAACTTTAGTTAGTTCAAAGATTATGTTAAGTAATTTAAAATGTCTAATTTTGTCAGATTTTAAATGGTATAAAGATGTCAATAAATTCGACAATCTTCAGTGGGCCCGCAGGACCGCGATGTTACGAAGTCGACAAATTACAACTTAGAAGTTAGAAGATTCCCGGTCCACCAACATAGTAAAAAAGTATTATATTTTGGATTAATTGCACGCGAGTGGTGTCACTGTGGACCATATTAATTGTGACGATAACAAAACCTCATTTATTTAATTTTTTTTCTTTTAAGGCAGAAATATAATTTTGAAAAACTTAACCAGTCCAAATAACTTTTAGTTTTAAAATTAATAATTTAATTGATTATAAATGCCCAATAATTGATAACTTTAAGATAATATTTTACAAACTAGTTCTCGCTCTATAAAAGGCAGCTCTCTTTAACAAACTATAGTTGAATTAAAATACGTAATAACATCCACGAACCAAGACTTGCTTAGTGGATCGTAATTGCTTTTGTCTTAACCAATGGCGTAGCCAAGTGAACCAACAGTCCTCGCTGCTCCCTCCCTATGGATTATATATATATATATTAACATTGATTAAATCTTATAACGAGTCCAATCATCGATAATAGTTTGAAAAAATATGAAAATAACATCAAATGATCACAATATTAACTATTATAACAATTGTGTAGTTTAAGATTATGGTTTATAAAAATAAATAAATAAATAGTCTATTTCTGAATTCCTTATGTTAAGGTGGAAGTAAAACTGGAACAAAATAAGATACTTACGTGAATTTTATTGGGGTCTAACCTATATTAAAAAAGTATACATGAAATTATTACTAAATTATAACACCAGTGCATATATCTATAGGTTTACGCATCAAAACGCAGTGTAAATTTGCATTTGACTCAAGATGTGCTCAAAATTATCCGTAGATTTCTCAATTGGATGGGAATGCATCCCTTCATAAGTAGTCACCACCACACCTTCGTCTTTGGATAGCCGTTGAACTTGCTTCTTCACGCTGCACCCTTGATGCGTACACCGGTAATAACTCCTGTCCACACGCAAAAGCGAAAAACATAAAAAATAACGTCAGTCTATCTAGAGATATTATATAAATAACAAAGTACTGCTAATATTATTTTTTGTTTTAATAATCTTGCCCCATCTCTCCTCATCCTGTTTGGAAAATGGCAATTCAAGCCCCCAATCTTTGAATAATAGGACAGGAAATTATTCCCTATGACTAATATGACTATTCAATCCTAACCCGCTTGCCGCAATTCAAAAGGGTCCCACGCGGTCTTCAATAACAAGGGGCTGGGGAGGACGAGGAAGCACGACAAACTACGAATCGTCTGTATGCACGTGAAATTCCAATTAAAGATGTAAGGATCAAGGCTCTTTTCCAGCTTGCTAAGTACTCCAATTAAGAACTGTCACGCGTACGGACGTTTTAATAGTACGGACGTAACCACGACAGGTCGGGAGCCTTACAAAGTTAAACTTAACAGATAAACTTCATAACTCACTTGCCTACACGTCCAAAAAAAAATGTCCATTCCGCAGGGATAGACTTATCATGCTTACACGTGATTAACAACACAACATACAAGTAAATCATGTAAGATTATAATGGAGTGATCTGATTCCTTCAACTCCCATGAACATGCATTTTTAATTCCTTAATTACTCTAACTCTCTTGTCCCTTTGTGTTTCTCCATGCTACAATTCAATTCACGAGTCACTGATTCTCAGACCTCCTAGCTAGTTACCATGAACCAAAACAAAATAAGAAGGGAAAACTAGACACAAGTTTCCTTCCTTGGATAATCGACGTGGTCTGATTAAAGAGCAAATATAAACTACACAGTGAGTCCTAACGTGAAACACACAAGAATTGTGTTCGTGTTTTTTTTTTCTTATCTGTGACACCTACCTACACACATGCGCCTCGTGGATTGGCCAATTTGGCCTTTATAATTACTCCTAACTTTTGGAATTTGATATTGATAAAAGTCTTACGGGCAAAAAGGACTAGGAATCTCGTCAAACACCATAGAAATATTAAACCAGCACACGGAACGATCAACGGCGACTGGTAAAATAAAGGGGGCCTCAAGCATGCATGCCCTCCTTAATATATTCTATCTACCATATTCAAAGCTACACACGGGAGGTTAACTGATTGTATCACTTCGATAAATTCGATCAGTCTGAATTTTCATTTCATTTTGTAATTCTATATTTTGAGATAAGAATTATATGAAAAAAAAAAATCACAATTTATAATAGTCTTAAACTCTTAGTCTTAGCTTCGTGATCCTATACTTGCACAAGCTTTATTTTTTCAGCATGCATTTGCGTAGTGGAATTCCATACTTTCGGTACCGTAGCAAGCTTTGATGAATCATTATTTTTCCTACGTATAAGTTCAAAGATTGTGATTATTTGCTGCAATATCTTTCCTAAATTATTTTCTACTTTCACATAGTAATAACATGAAAAGTAACTTCTGCAATTGCATGCAGATTATGGATATTTCTAATAACACACAGGACTGACTGTGGGAGTGGTTAACTTTTTTTTTGGTTGGGTTAAAAATGGATGCACGATCTACAAAGTGTCCAGGTTCAGGGATTCAACGCGTCTTTTTCCGCCCTTTGCGACTGGAATCGTTAAAGTACTGAGAAACGTGTTAAATGCAGAATACTGGTAATCTACGACTCCTCGTGTTAGGCGCGACAGCAATTTACAAGACAAACCCACCTTCTAGGGCAATCGAAATTTGGACAGTAATGTGCTCTTGTGAGTCGAGTGAAATGTTCTAGACAACATAAGACCGAAAACGAACACTCTTAAGTGGGTGGCAAGCACAAGTCAGGACAGCAGACGAGCCGCAATCTTACGAATCTTAGGTGTTTTCTTGCGTGTTATGATCCAAACTCAACCGTACAAGTCTTCTACTGATAGATAGAAATATGGACGGATAGATTTATCAGTCTTGATCATCACACAAGCAATGCTATTATGGAGAGCAGTTATATTAGGGGAAAAAAAGCACACGGACAGACGAAGGTTTAGACGATGAGGACACTAATCCTCGAAGAAAGTTGCTAATTTCCGGATCAAATAAGCAGCTGGCCTCATGACAACTTATTAATCATATGTTTCTCTAACTAAAAGCTTTAATCATCTACTAGATTGGATGAGGTATTTACTATTTTTCAACTAACAAACTGCATCATCGATCTAACCTATATATACTTAGTTGCCCAAAATTTCAGTCGACGATCATTAAAACCACATCCATGCACTAATGAGCAAATTAATTAAGAAAGGAGGATCAGAACTAACCTTGGAAACTTGTTGTTCTTGACAGCCTTTTGTCCGTACTTCCTCCATCTATAACCATCATCGAGTATGTCCACCTGGCTTCTGGTTTGGAAAGCATATCTGGGCCTTCTAAGTTTCTTGTCAGCTTTTTTCTTCCCCGATTTTACCTCAGTCTGATCACTGCCGACAAAGCTCCTGTTACTAACATCTGAAGTTGGAGTTTCCGAGCTAGACAATATCATCCCCAACACCCCATTACTGCTGCTTGCTAATTTGTTATCACTTTGATCGAGTTCCTGATTACTTGGGTTCATGGAGGGCATATAAGGAGCTGATGATGTTGTTGAAGATGAGTAATGGAAAATGGGGGAGTAATTTTCCATGAGAGAGAAGATTAAAGTGGGTCGTTGTGGGGGAAGAGACTAGTAAATCGGGGAATTCGGAGGAGGAAGAATAGAGCATGTATATAAATACACAAGGTAATAACTAATTATTTAATTTAATTATGCTGATATTATAATTAAATAAATTAAGTTGAGCTACGAGCCTACGAATGGGGGCCGGGGTTGGACTAGTGACTAGAGTGAGGCGGCTGGGTTTGATGATGGCTAGAGGAGTATGTGACTTTTCGGTATTTTATGAATGAATTAATTGGTGTCGTAAACGGCACGTAAAGTCGGCAAAGATTGGCAGTATTAATGCCTGAATGGTGGTTAAATTAGCACAAATTTGTAAATGTACGTCGCCATGAGATGATATAATTGATGAGGAAGGCTGGAAATCGGGTTGCCGGGTTTCAAAATTGTTGCGGTAAATATTAGTATAATATTCTTGCATGGTAGGAAAACGTGTCACGAGTCACGACCGATCAATAATTCAACAAATTAATTATATGCGTCGAGTTCAAATTTATATTAACGTCTCAACACAATTTTTCTAGAAGTAACTAAAGAACGTCTCCGGTTTAATTAAACATGTAGTATTATAGTAGTACAGTGTTATTATATAATTATAATTGAAAGCAATTATAGTGCAATGCCTATCAATTTCAATTGCCAAAAAACAACGATGCAAATTAATTATTAATTGAAATCCTTAATGCATTTGTGCGATGACGGCACTGGTGGCTGCACTGGAATGATGACATTTATATACAGTTGGAAATTGAGTTCACCGTCTCGAATATCTCCTCTGGAAAATGTTGCACTCCGTAATATTCAACAAGAAGTACTGGAAGACATCTTCTTTACGGAGACAATTCTGAATCGTAACTTCTCGTCTTTACACGGGCTATTTCATTCATGGGTCTACCAGCTGGTCAATGGCTAGCTGAGAAAAATCATCGGTCTCAAAGTTTGGGTAACAGTTTTCCTTCGGGGTTGGTGGATGGATTCAGCCCTGCAGGACTTAATTTTGATCCAGTTGATCTTCGGTAACCTTAAGTTTCCATACAAATACAATTAATTGTCCTTGTTTTAACGCAAGGACTAAATAAATAAATAAATAAATAAATGACGAGGTTATAGGTTGACCATGGCTCCGACTGAAATTATTTTCTCATCTAGACGATGGTGCTACGTACTACTCTCAAATCGTAAATAAATCAAATCGCATGCGTAATGGAATACATACAATATTTGATTTTCTTGTAACTTGTGTACAATATTTAGGACATCACACTAACAATTGTGGATAAGATTGATTATAAACTACAATGATTATTTGGTATCTAATATATTACATCGATAATTTTACAAGATTCTAATATAATTGATCAATCACGAGAGTTGTTAATTATTAGTTTTTTTTCTTCTTATTATTAAATGTGGAGTTTTCGTATTATTACTTCTTTTCTTTTTTTGGTAAAATCGTATTATTACTATTGATGGTTGCACTCAAAAAAAAAAAAAGAAAAGAAGAAGAAACCATTTATTTAATAGCTGGTTAATCTGTATTAAGTGGGACCATTGAGTTATTAATTATGTTAGTAATAAATATTCTTTTGGTCCTAAAAAAGAGTCAAATTCTTAAAGTTTTATTTGTAAAAAAAAAAAAAGAATTAATGTAATATTCTTATAATAATAATAATAATACTGCATAATTTAAATAAAAAATAAAGAATTATATATTAAATATATTATATTTTATAAGTTGAAAAAAAAGTTATACAATATAAAAAGTAAATTTTTTTTTTTTTAAAACGATGGAGCATAAATTATAATAATAGTGTTAATTGACTCTAGGACGGGAGACCAACCTTAGCGAAATGCCCATGTGCATCATGCTTCCACAGATAGAAGAACTTCATTGGCATTTAAAATAAATGTCACGAGATACGACCGACTTGGTTTGGGTGGTACCGTGGTTGGTGGGAGTATTACCATAACGAGTTATTATGTCTGCGTTTCTTTTTCATTTTCCAGTCAAATGTATGCACGTGCCATCAAATGCGGACTACAATTGCATACAAAGCAGGTTCATTTCTGACCAACAACAACTACCCCACCGAGGCCCCCTTAGCGCTGACCACAGAATCTGGGTTGGGGTTTACTAATTATATGCTTTGGGCTATCCTGGCCCATCCATTCTATATGGGGCTGGTTCTTCGTTGTCCAATTCTAGGTGTAACCAGTGTAAAGTCCATTTTACAAACACCATTTGATGCCATGCCCGGGGGGAGGCATATTTTTTATTTTTAAATTTATTGGGATGTAAAATTTTAATTATAAAATATAACAAATTTAATGTATTATTAAATATATAATTTTTATTTAATTTTAAATATAAAAATATAAAATAATTAGTAATAATATAATGATTTTTTTTAAAAAGAAAATAAATATTTTGAAAGTGAAATAATTTTTTTTTTTAGGCAAAAGAGCATTTGGATACTATATAGTTACGTTTCAACTGATTTTCTTAACAAGTAAAAGTAAGCATTTATTTGTGTTCTTTTTTAAAAAAAAGTTCAATTTGAAGAAACTTATTAATTAATACTATATTACTTTTATTAATAATAATTATATATGACTTTATAATTAAACATAAAATAAAATAATAAAATTTATACGAGTTAATGATATATATATATATATATATATATATATATAATTAAAGAAAAAAATTACATTAAACCAAAACTGAAATTTCCTTTTAAAAGAAAGGAGACAAGCTTCCTTTCGACTATCAGTCATTCATCCTCTCTGGTTCTATACGTGTTATGATGATGAGAATAATCCTTAAAAACAAATAATAAAAGAGAAAATTAATGACATTAGAATGTACATTTGGTATGAAACTAATAAATAGAATCAACTTATGAGCATTAAAAAATGATGGTAAATGTTTTAAGATTTTCTTAGCATGGGTTTGACAACGAAAGGATTGCTTACAAAAAACCAAAGCTCCAAGTTAATTACTTGGTTTTTTTTTTAAAAAAAAGAGTTAATTACTTGGAAAAATAAGATAGTAGAAGAAGAAAATCTCTCAGGCGATGGCTTATCAAACCCGCCAAAGGAAAAGCAGGCGATGGTTTGGACGTATTATAGTCGCTTGAACAAAAACCATAAAATTTCTCTGTAAAATTCCTCAATTTTGCTATTCAGGCGTCGAGCAAAAGTGAATCATAAAAGAAATTAATTTTGATTCAGTTTTCATTTCCGTAGCTCCTGCTCCCTCACAGTCTCAGATCGATCCAGAAAACAATGGACTCCTCGTCTTCGCTGAATCGACTCAGAGTTTCTGCGAATTCCTTATTATCCAAGTATGAACCTCTCGCCTTGCTCGCCTTTCCGATTCTTACTGTGATTCTAGCTCGGATTATTCAATCGGTCGTCGATGCTGTATACGAAAGAGGAGTGAAAGCTACACTTATAGGCCTCTTCATGAGTTTTTCCAAGTACTTTACTACTTCTTCTTCTATTTCCACACCCACACAACCACCCCCCACCACCCCCCCCGGTTATTTGGCTTCTTCTTCATGTGTTCAAATTTTGCTAATCTGTTGTCTACATTTTTTGTCGAATTCGAGACAGGTTGATTCCAGGAGTAAAACGATACATCGACTCGGAAAAGCAAAAGGTTATTTGTTACCACCTTTTTTTTTTAAATAACTTTTTTCTCGTTCTCAATAGTAATTTAACATGTTATTGTATAATTTTTTTAATACTTAATTTCATGAATGAATTCCATAAATTGAAAAAAGAAGTACTCGAGCTCTATGGTAGTGGATCTAACTCAATCTTGAACAATTATCAGTTAATGAGACACTATGGAAATTCTGCTATCAACTTAAAACTGGTTCAGCAATTCCTCCGGTTTATATGAAATCACTCGAACCTTCCAAGTGAATTTCATGGGACTGATAGTGCGTAGGACCCCCATTTGGTTGAATGCTTTTTCTTTGTTAATAAAAAATTAAAGCCAGAACCTGGTGACATGAAGCTATGCTAGCTGGTAACAAGTTTGATTTTCCTCTTCTCCTGCTTAGTCTCCCGTCACAGTCCTCTGGCGTGTGTTGTTCTCTCTTTAAATTTATCTGTCAGTTTAAGTTTCTTGGCTTCCTGAGCTGCAATAATAGTTCCTTATGGTTGCAGGTTGTGGATAAAATGCAAGCTTCTGGTAAATCTAAAAGAGATGATTGGATGACTGAGTTACCTCGTTCAGCACTCGGAGTTGGAATTATTGAGAAATTGAAAGATGCGAAACAAAAAGATGTGGTCTGGCAGGGTAGATGTTCTGGTACAGTGTACGTTATCCAATGGCTAGCTGGCCTGTTGTTACATGTTCTCGCTTGTCTACTAATATAATACGTTGTGATATTTTTGTGTTATGCATGCGTTATTATTGGCTAACTAGATATATTTATGCAGTTATATTGGAGGAACTGAGCAGGAAGGACATTTTTCTTTGATAAACGAGGCATGTTCAATGTTAGTATGGCACTGCACTTTTCTGTGTCGAAGTCTGATTAGATTCGCTAATACAACAGCAGAATATCGTTTTATTAGCTTGTGTCCAGAACATCACACAAAATTTTCCAGAATTCCTTTGTTTTATCAATACCATATAAAAGACATGATACTAACATTTTGTACCATTGCCTACTTGCTGTTGGTATGTGTTTCAGGTTTGCACATACCAACCCACTGCACCTTGATGTATTCCCAAGTGTTTCAAGATTTGAAGCAGAGGTGGTTGCGATGACGGCCACCCTGCTTGGAAGTAAGGAAAAGGCTTCTGGAGGACAAATTTGTGGTAACATGACATCGGGAGGGACAGAGAGCATATTATTAGCTGTAAAATCATCACGTGACTATATGAAAGCTAGAAAGGGGATTACTAAACCAGAAATGTATGCAGTTTTATGTTATATCATTACAGGGTGATTAACCAGTTAATCATTTCTGATTTTTTTCCCTCAACCTAGGATAATACCAGTCTCAGCACACTCAGCTTATGACAAAGCTGCTCAATATTTCAAAATAAAGCTTCGGCGAGTCCCGGTAAACAAACAATTTCAAGCAGATGTCAAAGCTATCAGAAGAAATATCAACAAAAACACTATAATGGTAACATTTTTTATGTTGTCTGTTGTTCCTCAGTTATGGAATTGGATCTAGTGATGCCGGAGATAAATTTTTCCCTTTTTCTACCAAAAAGCAGATGCTATTTTACAACTTCTCATTTCAGTTGTTGTTGCAATAATTGTCTTTTAAAATCTTCTTGTCATTGTGTTTCTATTGGCAAATGATCTTTTGATTTTGTTTGCATCTTATTTTTGTTCTAATTATCAGGTTGTAAGACTCATACCGTTCTATCTAACCTGTCTCTATAACTTGTGAAATTTCAGATTGTTGGATCTGCACCTGGATTTCCCCATGGAATAATTGACCCAATTGAGGCATGTCACCCAACGATTCATTTTTCAGTTCCTAACCAATCCATTTTTCTTCTTGGGAAATGACATAGAATACCCTCTTATAGGAACTTGGTGAATTGGCTTCTCGTTTTGGAATTTGTTTCCATGTAGACCTCTGTTTGGGTGGCTTTGTGTTACCATTTGCTCGTAAACTTGGGTAAGTGTGGTGGAGAAAGTGGATTACGTGGCTCATGCTCTGCATTTTATAGTATTTCATGTTGAATTTGCCAAATTACTAGTTGTATTCTTTTCATTCATTGACTTCTGTGATTTCACATATCTCTGTATTATAGTCTCTCTTTATACTTGATCTTTTCTTAACGCTGCTAATATTTCTTCTTCATTTGTAAGTCAGAAAAGGCATACCAATTTTTAGACAGTCGCAATGCATGTTTGACTGTTACTCTTTTTCTTTTCCCCTAACATGCTACTGTTAATCTGTTACTATGCTATTTGTTTTTGATTTGCACTAAAAGACCAAAAAAGAGAAGCTTCTAATTGACAATTGCAAATTTTCTTCTGATTTTCACAGCTGTTTCTGAGTTTTGTAGCTTTCTCTTGGATCAATGTTGCTTTTTATACCCTTGATAATCTCTTATGTCTACTTCTAGGTATCCAGTACCACCATATGATTTTTCTGTTCAAGGAGTAACCTCTATATCAGCGGATGTACACAAGTATGGCTTAGCTCCCAAAGGAACTAGTGTTGTTCTATACAGAAACCATGAAATTAGAAAGGTAAGCTGTCTATCTTCTTCTTCTTCTTTTTAAATCTCATCAGTCATGCTAATCTGAGATAATGATAGTGAAGTAATTTGAACAAGCCTATTTGATCATTATATTACTAGTGTGGAGAAGAAACTTATCAGATTTAAGTTTGGATCCCTCTTTTATTTAGCTACTCCTTTTTGGTGGTGATATGAGCTTCATCATCTCCTGCTTTGTTATTCTCTCTACTCTTCTTGTTACTATTCAGTGACTTTTAAACAACCACAAATATATTCACAGCTATCAGTTCTCCAATTTTCTGTTGCTTCAATTTCAATTTAACAACTAGATGAAGATGCTGTCAAGTGAAAATTTTAATCTGAGTGAACTCAAGACAATCGTGTCTCAATTCTTCTATCCATTAAGTAAACATTCCTAGAATGAGATTTGGCTTATGGAGCTCATGTTGCTAAAATTCATGATACCTTCTTTTTCTTGTGCTTGTGCTTTTATTCTGCTTCTTTACTGTGGCATGTTTACTAATGAGCCTAAATACTGGAATGCTGGATCACATGGCTTATTGCATTGGCTATTAACAGCATCAATTTGTTGCTGGTGAGTTCTACTTCTCATTTCTCCATTGATTGTTTAACAAATACAGCCAGCTGGATACACGCTTCTAGTTGTATTAAGCTTGTAAGTGTAATCAGGCAAAATATAGAGCTGTAGCACTTGAGAAAGTAGTTTTTAACTGAAACATGTTTTTTGTTATTGATTTCATGTTAAATACAATCTCATGCTGGAAATTTCTGTTTCAATCTACTGTTCTTCAGTTACTGAGTGGTCTGGTGGGCTTTATGTGTCTCCAACCATTGCTGGGAGCAGGCCTGGAGGTTTGATTGCTGGTGCTTGGGCTGCAATGATGTCTCTAGGAATAGAAGGTACATAATTATCCATTGTGCTGTGCAATGCTAGTGCAAATCTGTTGTAAGACAAGTGGAGTATGTGCTGATAATTGTCATTCCATTTTATAGGATATTTGGAAAACACAAGGGCCATTATGGAAGCTTCAAAGAGAATACAGAAGGGGTTAGATATCTGCTCCACTAGATGCTTTCAGTTATTTCAAGTTCAGCTTACCACAAATATTAATGTTTCAATGCAGAATACAGGAAATTCCTGAACTGTTCATCATTGGAAGGCCTGATATGACGATTGTGGCCTTTGGATCTGATGTTGTGGACATATTTGAAGTAAACGATATAATGTCATCCAAAGGATGGCACTTAAATGCTTTGCAAAGGCCTAACAGGTAAACTGTTTCTATGGATCATGAATACCTTATTTATGGAGGAATCACGCCAATGTACAATGTGATTATAATCACTGTCTATTCTAGTGTTTACCAAGTTTTTGGTCCAATAATTTTTAGTGCTACACAGAACATAAGATTGTTCTAAAAAAACTTTTCTTTGTTGGTTGTGCTTTGTGAATTTTGTATCTTTTGATGTTTACGGTGTGCATGCTTGGCAGTATTCATATCTGTGTGACGCTTCAACATGTACGAGTTGTTGAGGACTTCTTGAAAGATCTAAGAGACGCTGTTCACACAGTAAGTTTACTATCTAGGTAGCTTGTAAAATCATTACGTCATTCATGTGTAGTTGCTGGTGAAATCGTATTGCCATACTGTTTGTTGGGGACCTGATTCTGTCAAGACTCTCAACCTCGTTGTTGTTTTTACCCATGCTTTGAATGTTAAAGAAACACTTGATGTTTGCCTGATAATGGATTTTGTCCTTTCTCAGGTAAAAGAAAATCCTGGCCCTGTTAGTGGAGGGCTTGCTCCAATTTATGGTGCTGCAGGGAGGATGCCGGATAGAGTAATGGTTCAAGATTTGTTGGTGGATTTTATGGATAGTTCATGCTAGCGGCATCCTTGGAATCTGGGGCTGCTCTGCTGTTTTTATGTCTTCCGTTATTACATTGGATTCTTTTGTAAATGTTGGATAGAACTCATTGGCGTCATTGATAACCAATTTTACACGATACGTGACATTGAATCTTATTTTACAGTTTAGTATAAACTATAAACGTTGTGTACTTGCAAAAACTAATTTTTAAATTTTCATCTAAGATAGTCTGTGCATTTATCCATTTGGGTAGTTTATTGTATACAATGAAACAGGGCAATTACACAATAGGTGAATCCACGGGTGTTCATGGTTCCAGCGGGCCGATATGTTGGCCAAATTCTGCTTCTAGTTAAGTTTGCTTCATGTGTAACTCTCGTAAGATCCATAAGTAAATCTCATTTTCTTACGAGCACTGATTAAAACTCACTGGAAATTAAGGTCCATGGAACTTGATAACGTTTAGGAGGGTGAATCCTTCCTTCAATATGTAACAACAACGTTCGCTCGCAGCCAAAAGACACAGGGTGGATCCATTTCATTTTCCCGCTTCCAAGAGAAGGAACATCTTTCAGATTCACGACTTGAAGTTGGCATTTTCCTGCAATTATCTTTTGAGTATTATTAATACACGATTACGGCTTTGATTTAAGCAAAATGAAATGAAACAGCTCGACGTTTGTTAACTGACAAATTCATCCAGGATTTTAGTGGAAATTTAACTACCAGTTTGTGATTAGCAGTGTTTATTTCCTTTCTGGCCCGTATATGATGATTACGGGGTTTCTTATCTAGTTTTTGCTGTCATTTGGTCTGTATGCACATCATCTGGGCTAATTCCTAGGATTCAAACACTTTCAGAGTCTGACACAGTAGTTCAAATCAACATGAGATGGGAGCACCCCTACTGGGTTGCTCATTTTATTTAAATCATTTTCTCAAACTTACCAGGAAATAAAATAACCACTCACTGCAGCTATCTAGTATCTATAGGAAGGTCACAATGCCAAGTTCACAACCATCAAGTTGTGGCCTTGATCCACCCTCCCCCTTCAATTGCATCCAGAAAATATAAGCAGTACTAGACGATTTACACACACACAAACATTTTGATGTTCAGTTGCTTGGAATGAGCCAAACTTGACATTGCTGCTTATGTTTTTAGAGCTCCAGCACAAGGTCTACAATTTAAACACAAAATCAAGTTAGCACATTCTGTTTTTATGCTTTTACCTACTAATAATTCAATCAATGCCTTGGCGGGTTGAACTTTGTGCATTGTGTGTTTCAGTATGCACCTAAGAATTTGTGCTAATGGTGATTCTGTTCTTGGAGAGCAAGAATAGTACCTTTAACTCAAATGTACGGAGCAGGAATTTGAAAGCCGTATCAAGCCTAGTATGGTTTAATTATTTGGTATATATTTTGAGCATGCATGTATACTTACAGTCTGAATCTGTTTTGATCCAATGTCCCCCGGTTGCAAAAGAATTCCCACCACCAAGGGAGAGTTGGGGTGGGTTCGATTGACTCTTGAAGTGTCGTAGACTTTCTTTTGAGAGGGGATAAGGAGTGATTATGATATCTTCATCAGTGTGCTCTGGGCCTCCGTTGATGGATGGCCTCCTGGAGGTAACATCACTTCTTATCTCCAACTGGGTTGGCTTGGTAGACTTCTTTGTTGTAGTTGAGCTTTCAGGATGAACTTTCTTGTCGAAAATATGTAGTATCTGCATTTCACATCCGTAAGAATTAGGAAGCCAGATTTACGAGGCTGTTGACAAAATCTACTGCAAACAAATCATTCTTATGTTGGTGCTCCCTTGATTGTTAACCCGAATGCATAGTACACTGACTGAGCTTTCTGATGTCTTCTTTCTTCTGGGTACCCTCTGCTTTCTTATTCTTTTCTAATTAAAATTGAAAAAGCTGCTAAAACAGAACCCCAAAAAAAAAAGAAAAAAAAAAAATCTTCTGCAGGCCCATCTATGGAATATGAGAGCATTGAAACTAATAAGATAAAGCCAGCCTTGTCGCCATAGGCCTGTTAGAGTGTTATAAGAAGTTACATTTAGAAACTAGTATCAGTTAAAGAAAGCCAATCTTTTCGCTGTAGTACCATTAAAATGTTATAAGAAATTACTTTTAAAAACTAGTAAAATTTTTTTTTTCCTTGTCAACTTGGTTCAGGTTCAAAATATGGTCTAAAATAAATCAATGTTTCAAAAGTCACTTTGAATTGAAAAATCAGAAGATTTACAAAGTCATCTAAAAGCTACTTCCAACTGAGTTGCTATATTAAGTGCATACACTCCATCTGTTTTTTTTTTAATAGCCAAGAGATAAAAGCGCAAGATCCTCACTGTTCTGTCGTTAAGAGACAAAGGCATACCTTGTGCAGTTTTGTCTCAGCTGAAGCAGAATCACTTGTTCCTCCAGAAGACGTCATGCAGTTTCTGTTGGAAGCATGAAATATTTTTCTCTTCAGCAACTTTTTCACCAGAAATGCTGCTGATTTGTCGGTTTCCTTTTCCGATTTCTTTTCTGGCCTATCAGATTTTGCTCCATAGTTTTCCTCTGTTTGTTTAGTTTTCTGAAAGAGCTCTCCAAGTGATATCCTATGTTCTTTCTTTGCAGTTGGTGTCGTTTCTGGCAATCCAATTGCTGATCCAAGAAGATAGCCCTGAAGTGGACAGACAAGAGTTCCACTTCCATTGTTCTCTGTGCTCTCTATTGGCTTGCCACCAAGTGTAATTGTGCTGCAATGACTGTTCCTTCCGGTGCTGACGTGACTGTTCCTTCCGGTGCTAACGTAACTATTCCTTCCAGTGCTAACGTGACTGTTTCTTCCTGATGAGAGGTTACAGCTTTCATCTGCTCCCAGCACCTTCTCCAACTCATCATTTATTAGCTTCAGTTCATTTTCAGTCACTTCAGTCTCCTTCTCCATAATGTTCTCCACGGAGATGGAAAATGTGGGCGTTGAAGGGTCATTAATGACTGGGTCTGTGCCCAGGGTTCCAATTGCAAGGAACCCATGGAAGAGTTCAGAAAGTGCACCTGATGTCTCTTCTTCAAGATCATCTTCATCAAGTGTAGCAGGATCAGAACTGGCAAATGATTTTCGAAGTTGGTTGTCCCTTTGTCCTCTGATCAAGTGTTTATTGCAAAAGTTTAGCTTTGGGTGGTATTGTACGTCATCGAGCGAAGGTTGCCCTGTAAGACAAGCACAAGACTTCCCTGACAGGAGAAATGTACAGTAACTAGGACGATAGAAGGTAAATCTGGTGAACGATTTTTATGGCTTTAGCAGGATTTATCCAGGTAACCACTGTGTTATTTATGTGACGGGAGCGATCAGCCATTCTTTTTAAATTGACCAAGAGCTCAAATTCACAAGTTGGTTTTTTGAAATCATTGTTCGTGGAGGATCAACTGCTGTTTGTTCTGTACATTACTTGTGTATTAATATCTGGAATTTAGCTTTTTGCCAGGTTAATTTTTCTCCTCTCCCTCTACCTGTCAGCAAATTACGTATCCTATTTTTATTGAAAGCCCAAAAACTGAATGTAAATGTAATTGAACAGGATTAATGTTGCTGAATGCCAGATTGGCAGATTGAAGTTACATAATCTGCGGTATATCCGTAACTCCAATTTATGTCTAAATCGATAACTAAAACCATATTGCAGAATTTATATTTGCATATTCATCATCACTTACCAATGGAGAAGTCTTTGAAGGGTTCATTGCTATTCTGTCGAAACTTACGATGCATCCAACCGAGTAACTGCAAATGAATATGGAGGATCAAGTTTCAAATGAAGGTAATTGTGACGATTTTAAGCATAAGGCAATAAACTCAAATTCAAATTTACCTTCATTTTTGGGTGTCCCTTAAAGCTTAATGCGAGTACAGGAGAGAATTGAAGTTTTTAATGGTTAGTATAGATTGTGGGTTATATAGAGGCTCGAATATTGTCAAACCAATCATGGAAGCCTCAAAGTATACATCATCTTGGCGGGTACAGAAAAACATGGAGAAAAATACAAATTTGGGCTGGCTTTATTGTGCTTACATTATTTATTCTCAAGGACGCTACAAGCTCAGCTCTCCCGTCAGGTTTGCTGGTTTACTATTACTGATTGGCTAAATTAATATTTATCCTCTTGACTCAATATGTTATCCTGACTATTTGACACTTACGGATGGTTCTTGCTTATGCACGTCTTCTTCTACGAATGCCTTACAAAGTGAACATGATTCCGGCACTTCATTTATGTGAAACATGCAAGTTAACGTTTTTTTTTTGGGGTTTTGTCCGTGTTTAGGTAGATCGCGTAAGTATATGTATGGAATTGTAGATGACGCTTGTAATTCTTGCATTATATGACAAATTTGATTTTTTTTTTTTTTGGCCTCCTTTATCATTGATGCGAAGGTTGCATGCCTAATCTTGTCTTAGTTTTAAGGAAGATAGCACAAAGCTGTTCTCACATGAATGGGTTTCTTCTTAATTTATAAGCATGCAGTAACAAAATGAATGCTGTAAAAAGAAAATTAAAAGTTCTATGGTGATGGTGAAGTTGATGATCAATACATGTTAACACTCTTCGGTTCATAACTAGAAATGGCAATAAACTTGATTACGCAAAAAACCCATTCATATTCAATGTGGATCATCAATTTCTCTCGCAACATTTTAATATTAGGAGCCGTGTTTTCAATTTTGATGGGATTCCTGCCTAGGAACGCTTTAGAAACTAAAAATTTTGTGTCTGGTTCAAGCTAATGTAAGGTGTCAATGTGAAATACAGAGCTGTAGTGGAGCCATGTTCAGATGAATGGTAATTGAAATATAGACCTGCAGTGGAGCCAGGTTCAGATGAATGGTGATTGACATAATCTAATTCTGATTACAGGTATCATGAAATGAATGATAGTCAGCATATGTACTCGTGAGCAGGTTCAGTTGTCATGTTTGACTGTGGTGAATACAAGGAGTCGATATGTGAGAATGTGGTTGGCTAGCATCACATTTGTTGAATATGACCCATGGATAACAGGAAAAGTCCGATTAGTTCAAGCCCATCTCATAAAAGAGAAAATGGTGTTAGCTCAGAGACAATTTTGATGACACCAAATATCTTCACATGCATATTGACACGTTCAGCAGTGAAATGAATCTCCAGATGTATATGAATGTCGGCATTCTCTTTCGTAGGAGGAGCAAAGAGCAAAGAGTGGAAAATCAAATGGCCTTGAGTTGTGTGGTATTGGTGGAATCTTGAAAGGTATGTAAAGAGTATACTTTATTCGTTCCTAGAACCACACGTTTGACGCAGAAACAAGGAGTGAAATTTAGTTCATTGCTCAAGTGCCTTATATTTCTCAATCGTATCCATACATAGAAATACGTTTCCGAAATACATAGAAATACATAGAAATACGTTTTCTTCTTATTTGCATGCAAGGAACCGCCATCCGTTTTCAGACATAAGCAACAGGGAAGTTAACATCTAAGCAGAATGCATTGTGCTCTCCTGAAAATCTCACAATTCGCAGACATATATGATTCTATGTTTGCTCTCATGTCATTGTCGAATAATTAACCGAAATAAAGCTAAAGATCTTTAGTCAAGTACACTAGGGATTCCCTTCCTAGAGAGCACTTGAGGTTCAAAACAGTTGTTTGATTGAGACGCCCACAGTTCAAATCCACTTAACATGCCTAAGCATGATATTCTGTATGAGGATCGTACTACGTGTATATCGCTTTGAGTGGTTCCAAGTTGAGAATAATTTTGTGGCGGCAATTACGTGAAATAGCGTTGAGATGGAAAAGGGGTGTTTGCCTATTGTTGTCACCAAGTGTTTGACGCTGAGCTTGCGAATCCTAACATAACGAGATGCACGCACGGGGCTTGCTGGTGTTGAAGGATGCAGCCACTAGGCAATGAGGGCTACAGCCAGTCACACAGATGGGATCGGCGCCACGTACAGAATATGCATGGAGACTTGCCATATATTTCTTTGTGCCAAGCCGCGGGTGTTGGCAACTGGCAACAATACATTATTTTGTTGCAATAATTTATGTACATATTGACCTGCTCCTAGAGTTACAATCCACTTTAGTGAGTACAAACTTTTTTCTGGAGAATTTACACCTCAGATTTATTGAATTGCATGGCATTTTTATGTGCATCAGGATCATCGGAGAGTGTACTTGTATTAGCAGAACAGAGATCGCGGCAGCATAGTACGACTCGTACAACCACCACTATTTTCTTAATTCAGTGTGTCATTTTTCCTTTCTTACTTGTTAATTGTTTGGCATCTTACTGAACAATTACATATGATATAAGTTCAAGATTACTTAATCCTTAGGCGCATGTGTCATCAACATAAAATAGAGGTTTCATTCGGTGTAGGATTTGACCAAACAACACATTTCATTGACATAAACCGATGACAGTCATCCAATACCGATAATAAATTTATATGCATAGGTGCTAGTTGTTAACTGACCAATAACATTAACTTGTATATATAGTGCATCCTAGATGGGATGAAATTCATTGAATATCTTATAGGAAGTGCAAAAGTAGAGGTTCTCTATAACTGGTTTTTTTAGTCTCTCCTTTTCCTCTGTGTATGTATCCGTCCAAGGAAGTTAGTACAAGATATTCTGCACAAATAGTCTTTTGATTGGGATTCTTGCTACTCGGCTGAGACTTTTGATTGCACTTTGCTTCCGGATTAATACTAAAAAATAAGATATCCGGACAAGAGGGCTGATAAATTGTGATTGCGTGTATATATATTATTTCATGTTTGACGTGTGGGAGATTTTTGTAGTGATATTATCGCATGCTTATATATTCATTTGATGCGATTAGACTACCTATTGCAACTGTTTCTTTTACTTTTATTCCATTCAGAGAGCAAATATTACATTCAGTGACTCGCTGTACTACGTTGTATAATTTAGATGCAAGAATTACCATATACTTTGCACAAAAATAGAAGGATAAGGTTTTGTATTTATGTTTGATTAGTTTGTTACAAAACAAATTAAGATATGGGAGATAGGTAGGATATTTAGTCTTTTCATTTCTAACTTAGAGGTGTGATTAGGGTAAAAAAAAAAAATGTCGAAGATGGGGAATTTTGTTGAAAGTTACGAGTCAGTAGTAGTTTTTCTAAGAGGATAGTGGGGTTATGTGTTGGCGACCGACTTTGAAAAAGGTCGACTGAGGGGCCTATTAACTGCACTTTTCAAAGTGCTTTTCTCCAGAATTATTGCCACAACTAATCGACCAAGATTGAATCACCATCCACTCCACCACCAGTCCCAACTCTTATAATATTCTATCATCGTCGATGATAAACAAATCAGCATGATATTCATCATTCTTCTCTCCGTCTGCGCACAAGTATCTATCACCGAACTTACACTACGTACGCAGCTTATTGCAAAGATGTAATCCCATGCATGTCTGAGTAGCATGTCGCACTGCACATGTAAAGTTTAGAATCATAAGTAGCCCACAAATTCCATGCAGAGCACCCTGAATCCTTTGATCAGCTTATGTTGTTCATCCTAGCTACAAGAAATTTCATTTGAAATATAAAGTATATGCTGCAAAAGAAGAGATGACTTGGTTCAAATTCCAAAACAAACAATTTGGCAATTAATTAATGATACCAGTATCCCTGGCAGTGGCAGGGAACAGGGATATGATGATACATAATGCCCCCAACTGAGACCAAGCCAAAATTTGAGGCACGACACTTGAGTCGTTTAGTTGCTGTGCCATTCGAAACATATCAGCTTCACCAAATTGGAGCCCAACCAACAGTGCCATGGACTTACCTTTTTGGGTTTTCTCCTTTGTCTCATATCTGTTATACAGTCATTGACGTTTGCTATTTCCTTTTAAAGGATCAACAAAATTTTTCCGGCCACTGGAGACCTTTTTTTTTTTGGGTTTGTGTGTGGATGATAATGTAGTTGCGTGGTAAGTTCAGTACAGCTTGCGCTTGCACTTTGCACTCTACTTGAATTTCATTTTGTTAATTGAAAGATTGAAAGGAAATTGCATTGATGAACAGCAGAGGTCGTTAAAATGTCTTAATTAGGAACATAGGAATACGAGGTACTATGAACGATCAAGACTAATGATCTTAATCCCTGTGCTAGTTTATAGTAGTTTGCCCCATAAAATTTCATTTCCCATCTCCTTCTCAGTAAATAGTAGTTTCCTAAATTACAACTATAGCTTAGTATAATACTAGCAAAAAAATGTTAGCAAAGTAGTCGCAGGGACTAATTTGTAACACTTGGTTGTAAGTAAATGTATTAAAGTTTTACGTAATACCAAATAAAAAATTATAGAGAATCCTGAGATTAAATTTTAAAAAAAAAAAAGAAAAAAAAGAGAAAGTCCTGAATCCTTATCTAATTTTTTCGATAAAGATGATGAGATAAGAAATATGAGTAATGATATTTATATTGATTTTTTATGGTAAAAAATAATAGTACATGGCCCTGATGTAATAATTATAAAAAAATAAAATTATTTTTTAATATTTTAAAAAATATATAATAAATAAATTTTAATTTTTTTATATTTAGCACAATAATTGGTACAAAAAGTCAGTATAAAAAGTATATGAATCATTAGTCGACAAATATAATTTATGAGAGGGGCGTTATCAAATCAGCAAAAGGAATCAAGTTTTCAGGGTTGACGATGGACCCAAAAATGTCCAATCCAAGAATTACCAACTCCGGGGGGCCCTGAATAATAGATTCAATATTCAAAGATGGATAATCATTGAAGGTGGTTATGGGCCCCAAACTGCTTCAAATGGGCCCAAAGCCCTTTCGGTTTGACTGTCCATGTACTATACAGCGCAAGTGTCCCTTCTTTTAACTTCTTTCTAAGGTATCCACGATCCACCCACGTAACAGAAATCATAAAACCCCGTCTCTCAGAATTTTTATTTTTATCTTTATCTTTTTGCTAATTATTGTTGCACCGCATGTGATTAGGCATCTTCAAAATATGGGCGCTGCGGCTGCCACAATACAATGAATGTTATTTTCCCTTTTCTCTCGAAAAAGTTGACTACTTTAATTTAATATAATTTTTTTTATACTTTATAAAGAACAATTATATTTTTATGTTGTAGCTTTTAAATTGAGTCCTGCATTAATATTATCAGCAAGAATAATACAAAAATTTAACATAAAAGTTAAACTCTTTTTTTTTTTATAATGAATAAATTTTATTTTTTTAGATAAATGGAGTATTTTATTATTATCACAACATCATGTCGCCCCCGATATGTCTTTTGGTTTTGTTTTTTTCCCTCAAAAAAAGAAGTTAGAAAATAGAAGCTAGATTAAAAAAAAATAATAAATTTGTGTGGGGGGGGCATTGTTGTGGTTAATGTAGTTTTTTCTCGTCTCACGGCAAAGACTTTCCTTGGGCAAATGAAAGGGAAACGGTGTATATTATTGCTAGGTCATGGTGGTAAAAATGTTACCACTAGTGCTATCCCAATTCCCAAATGGAAATGATGGTGGCAGCTACTCCCAAATAAGCTAAAATTTTTAGCTTATTTTCAGAATAATAAAAGGGATATTATTGTAAAACGCAGCATTAAATAACCATTATTATAATTATCTATTGGTCTTCTATCCCCCAAACATTAAGTTAATCAATATGCAAACTGGGTAAAAATTTTCACTAGTGAATATCATTATTACCTACCTACCTACCTACCAAAACCAAAAACTACAGTGTAACGATGAAAATATGCCAGTGTGACTGTCAGTGTGTGGTACTACTACATTGGCTTGCCTTATCCATCCGACCTTTGTAGTTATGTTTTTCGAGTGCAGTTTCGGTGCTTGGGTGGGGGGCCTGCGGAAAGAGTTTGGAGTTTAACAACAGTTTATATCAATCTTGGCCCAGAATTTGTCTGTGCACAGAGCCAACGAGAGAAAGAGAGAAAGAGAGAAAGAGAGAAATGATCTTTGTCCTACGCAATTGAATTTGCACAAGTGTGGCAATTTTTCTGAGACACATCCATAATTCCCCATTGGCATAGTCGTCAGCTAGCAGTGAACAAAGACAGGGACCAATGCAAGGACACATCCCCCACCCCCTTATCTCCATATAATAATAATAATGGAGAGATAGCGTACGAGGGCTGGCTTATCCACATTCATCGAAAACTTCCATTGGAAATTCAAAAGGTTAGATGAATTTCATTTCACCAGGAAGCAGTAACTTAATCAGCATATCCCTTTTTAACTTTTTCCCTTCTCAACGCTGCATGTTTAAGGATAGGGAGGCAGCCCAACAGGTAATAATACTATCTTAATCATATGTACATAACATTTACTATATCTTAATCATGTGTTACTTATAGTACTATTAATTATACCCTGGGCTTCATTGATTGAATAGTCTCCGGCTAGGTAAATCTCAATCACATAAAATACCACTCTAGTCACATTTCAGAGCGCTGCATTCGTAGCAAAGATCACCAGAGGATCAAATCATCATCATTCATAGCAAGCACTGTACTAATTCATCATCATTCACCAATGGATTAAATCATGGATATAACAGTGTTTCCATTTTGCATGCAGCTGATTGGTCAATAGAAAGCACTGATTAGCTATCCGGCCAGCAGTACAATTTTAATTCTTGCCCAGATACGCATACGCGCAAGGCTGTATTCCATTTCCGGAATCATCTCAACAGAAATGGCGCGAGTAAGAGTCACCCGAAGGAAGGGGAATCCATGTGGATAAGGCCCCCACAACACCCGTTTCCTCAGTGGTACTGGTTACAGTGCAAATTATAGTTCATCCACCGGGCCCTCGTTACTGGACTTTGTGTTTTTATCATGTCATAGCTAGCTCAAGTGGCCAGCCTCTTAAATAAATCCTATTTCCCATTGGATTAATCAGAGTGAGTTAGCCGGTATTATTGGGCAACATTAACCAAAATAAGTATCACCAAAGATTAAGGAACAACTTAGAACCATTAAATAAGTTCAATTATCCAATAATGGTGGGTGATTCAAGGTCAGGGAGAGAGAACGATTTAAAAAAAAAAAAAAAACACAATGGAAGACGCCCAGCTCTTTAATTAGCTACTGCAATCAAGGACAGCAGGGCCATTTAACTTGCCCCAATGGCACGCCCCAGTCACCTCTCTCTTTTTCTTTTGGGGTCAGAGTCTTTCAGGCTTCAGAGCGACCCGGCCAGTCCAAAAACCTTAATTCAATCAATGGCCTAGATGTTAATTCATTTTAAAACATAGAAAATCTCAGGGAAGAGAGCTAAGCTACTATATCTTATAGCATTATGATTACATCTTCAGATGAGCCTTCACCAAAAGGAATCAAAAGTAAGAAAAGAGAAACGCATCCTGACATTTAAAAAGAGAGAATTTTTCTCTTTAGACTACTAAAAACAAAGGCAGAATATGTACACATAACTCCCAAATTCCTACGCTTTAATCTCCAAGGATGGGACATTACATACTAGCCGAATAATTCACATTCCACTGGCCCAAGAAAGCAAAATATCTTCATTACCAATTCATAATGCATGCTTAACTACCAAGCAAATATTAATGCAAAACCCAACTCATACTGTGAGTATTTCTTAATCGAACGAATTCGAATAGCGAAAACGCTGATTTCAGCCACTGTTTTATTTGTCACAGGGAAAATGACCAGTCGCCGGCCCCAAAAATTCCCCCACTTTCAACTCAGATTCTTTAGTTTGAAAACAAAAATGAAGAAATGGCATCATTTAAACTAGTAGTAGAATAGAATTATATATTCGAAAAGGAATATCAATAGACTACCACAGCCACAGGTAATAATGCAACCTTGCCTTTTACCTCGAGACAATAAAAACAGTGGAATTTTTTTTTGGCCCCTTTTACACATTCGGACTCCAAAGATTCCACAAACGCGAATTCAATAAACCCAAAACATCCGGCAATACTTTTCTAGCCAGCCCTTTATGGTGGTTATCCGCCGCCGCTCCTCCACAGACAATCATCTCCGTCTCCGGCGCTTCCGACGACTCCACCAACTCACCACCTTCTCTGTCGTCAGCTGATTCTGGTGACCAAGGAGCCTCATGTTCAGGTGAGAACTGTCCATCCAAGGACCTGATTTCTTCAATCTCCGGTGACCTTGTACCGACTTCCGGCTCAGAAAAATCCAATTTTTTCTCCAACCCACGTCGACCCATTTTGTCCTTCTTCCTATTTTTACCTTTCTTGGACTGCTCACCCAAGTTCAAGTGCTCCTCAAAGGCTTCAATGACCTGATGAATAAGCTCCCGATTGGGTGAAGAATCCCACCTAAACCAGAAACTAGTGTAACAATCGAAGCACTCACAGTCAAACAAAGGGGGTTTATGGGCATGAATGGCGTTTGATGGCTTCTTGGGGGTTTTCTTGTTTTTTTCTTCAAGAAAGGCAGGTGGGTTGGTGGATTTCAGGGACCTTGTAATCATATAAGCTAAGACTTCACGGTCTTCGAGAGAAAGGACCGATGCTATGGCAAGAATAGCAGCAGGCAAGAGCTTCAGAACAGATAAAGCATCATCTTTGTTGTTGTGGGAGTAATGGGGGGAGGAGGAGGAGGAGGAGGAAGAAGAAGAGGAAGAAGAAGAGGAAGGGGAGGGATGGACTTTGCCTTTGTTGCGCATTTTCATAGTTTTTTTGAGCAAAGACAGAAGCTTTTTTTTTTTTCTGAGGTATTGATAAGCAGATAGATGGATTATTAGTTTGAGATGGTAATTTTGGGTGTTTTGGAGAGAGAGGGACGGAGGAAGGTAGGGTTTGATTTTCTTGATTGCCACGGCAGACCAAGAAAGAAAGAAAGAAAGAAAGAAAGAATGAAAGAAATAGCTGGGGACACAGTTTCCTTATATTTCAGGTTAGAGGAGGACCTTGTTTGACGTGATGTTTCGGCGCGTGGTTGTCACATCCGATTACCGGGATCAAATGCGCCCAGCCCTCAGATGAGATCGGATATTATTCAATCAATTGAGCTTACGTATACAACATGAGCACGACCTTCTTTAATTTTTGTTTTTCATTGGAAAATCATTATCAGAACAAAATTTCATCGTTTTCAAAATACGAAACATAAACGATATTGGCTTTACATGTGGAAGCAAAGTTAAAAATGAAGAAGGCAAAGACATTTGAAATACTTCCACTAATGTCAAATGATCATTCTGCATGCATGATAAAATTTAGATTATTCCCTCCGGCCGAACCAAATAGAAAAAAGAAGGGTTAATTTTTATGATATATTTAATAAATTATAAATTAGCTGAGCCCATAATGGTAATATAAAAAAAAGGATCAAAGTGAAAAAAGTAAGAACTAATAATGCATCTAATGTATTGTAAATCTTTAAAAGTTTGTGATATTTAGAGGATGCACTTTTCTTTTACGAAAGATTATCATTATGGAGCATCATTCAAAAAGAAGAGTCACGCGACTTTAATAAGTTAAAGCTTCTGTACAACTAAAGGTTTTAGAGACTTTTTTTTTTTTTTTTAAGAGCATCAATTGCCCAAGAATAGATAAAAACCAAAACATAATTAACTACGTTAAGAAAAAGACATAAAATTTGAGCCTGGGAAATTTATTTCTGTGAAACTATATATTATCATATTGGTTGGTTGGTTTGAGAAAGGGGTAAAGCCTAATAAAAACTCCAAACGGATAATCGGGCGGCAGTACATTTTGGTTGGGTTTGGGCAATTGGGGGGCACGTTCGGTCCTCCAAGTCCGGGGCACGGCGGAGAGAAGGCATTGAGCCGATGGACTTAACTCTGCGTCACGGGATAAGCCTATCTTTTACACCATCCATCTACGACTCAACCTTTTGGATTGTTGTTATTAACCCAAAACAAAACTAAACAAAGCAGCAACATTATATGATTAAGATTAACCCCGGTCACCGCCCCCAAACTTAATTTGCTTTTTTATTTATTTGTTTATTTTTTTTAGTGGATCGGATTTCGCCACTGCTGACTGCAGGGGCTCGCTGGTCCACCAGATTGACACGGAAAAACTCCGTTTTAATCAACTTTGAAGTGACATTAAAAACTCCAGTTGTTTAGAAAAAGTGGCATGGGAAACACAATTCGTTTTTTAACTCTGGAGTTGCTTTGAAGGTATTATCCTGGGAAACTCACGAACTGCTAGAAAAGTTGCAGACGACAGCGGCTGCAATTCTGTTTCTTTTGTTGCCCAAAAAATATAATCAGTTATGAAATTTTATATTTTGAATAAACACAAACATTTGAATGATCCCAAGAAGACTATAATATTTCTAAAATTCAGAAGGTAATTGGTTTTAGATATAATTTACCCTTGCCCTTGCGTGGATTATTAATCCACCAAAAATCAGTTTGAAAGGGTTTAACAAAAGAAACATTTAATAATCTATCTAATCACCCAACTGGAAAATTAGTAGAAATGAGAGAATACACCACAATATAAAAGTCTTGGTGGGCGCGCAAAGATTTCAAACTCTAAACTAGTACCATTCCCATTCAAAAGGAAAACCGAAAACATCCTTGACCAGAAAGTAGCACACGGTCAATTTGCTTTCTTGTCCGGCTGCTCTGATTTGTTGTTGATTGCCCCCGAACGCTTGTCTTCTTCCATCTTGGAATGGATTTCGTCTCTCGCCCTGAAATACCTCTCGAATGCCCTCGGAAGGAAACGAGGGATAAGAAAACAGAACAGGTTGATGGAGAAATACGCAAAGTTAGCAATTGCCAAGCTCCTTCCAAACCAAAACCAGGCAACCTCCTACACCGCCCAAACCAATTCATCAGAAAAAAAAAAAACAATATATATATGTATATGTATGGGTTTCGTCATGAGCCATACTTAATTATTAATGCATCAAATGAAATAACCAAACGATTCAAATTTACACTAAGATCTGCGTTTGCGGGCAATGCTTTGTTCATCCACACATCATTGATCCAATCAATGATGACAAATATTCGTCTGACGGTGTATAGCAAGGGCACAAATGCTCTAACTGGGGGCGAAAACAGCGAGAGCCCGCTTATAGCGTTCTCAGTGAGTATTTGACATGACAGCAAGAAGAGATGAGGGGTGGCAGATCGAACAGCATGCTCATCCCCCCTAGCAAATCCACCTAAAACATAAGCCAACGGCATAAACAGGCCAACAGTAGTCCCGAAAATCACATAAATTCGAAAAAGTCGACTTCCGTGGAATATTTCCTGCGATGCAGACGTAGTTCTACCGTGAGATGGAAATGCAAACTGGGCTAACGCGATTAGATATGCCGTGGTAAATGCCGGATAAACAATGTCTAGGAGTGGCACTAGACCACTAGCAGAGAACACCATTATAAAGGCCACTAACTGGAGCTCAATGATACGTAGGGATCCCATTACTCCTCCCTGCTGCTTGTTTGGCACTGGTTTCGGCAGCGCTTTTGCATCGGATTCCGATGTTGTTGCATGATCAGACTCAGAGCGAGAACCCACAGAAAGCGTTACACCCGACATTTTTTATGTCTTCAGAAAATTGAAGCTTAGCTAGGAGATGGGCAAAATGGTAGAAGATTTGCAATCAAATTAATCCTGCCAACAAAAAGTAAATTAAAGTTTCAAACTGTGAGCCTAGCTATCAAACGAACAGCAGTTCTGAACAGAAAAGGGAATAATCTAAAATTATTTCAGAAGAACAAAAAAGATCTAAACGATATACAAGTAACTTTTACTCCAAAAAGCAAGGGGATCAAAGATTTGCACAATTACATCTATATGCATAGACATTTAAGCCCACGTACTACTATTCGCGTTCATACATGGGGATGGGGGGGAAAAAGCACTTAAACATGTGCATAACTGTGTTCTGTTAAATCATAATGATTGTGTTACAGAATATGATTTGGGCTCAGCTAAATCAGGGAGGTCAAAAGGGATCATACGCTGCAACTTATGGTGTGTGTAGGAATAAAAATGGAGCTTAATGAAATCGCCAAATTTATGCAAGTTTTCCATCTGGGACCAATACAACATGTGTGTGTCGACACTGTAAAATCAATGCAATTTCTTCTGTATAAAAGGAAACTAATCATACACAACAAACTAGGTGGGAAACAGCAGAATGTACAGACGGACATTAGTCATGCAAATAAAACAAAACAAGAACAAAAGCAACATGGTGTGAATCAAGCCTCATTCACGAAAATAATCTCATACTAACAGTTAGTAATTTGGAGAGGAAATTGAATGCATATAAGATATAAAAACTCACAGCGACACATGGATGTTGGATTCAGATTTCAGAACATTGATTGAATTTTTCTTTGGCGGAAGGAAGATTAGTACTGAATTAGTTGTGGAATAGTGGAGCGGAAATGTTGAGATGGCACTAACAGAGTTCACGGAGTCGCCAGTACTGAAACGTGTAACTGGTTAAAGCGGAACACTTGCTCTGTTGTCCACGTGGATCCGTACTGTATTAACACGTGGCAACACAAATCCCGTCCATGCCGCGCCATTTAACCGGAGCCCATTTCAATTGAGCCCCAAGGGCCAAGGCCCCCAACCAAAACGAAACCCAAAACCCCTCTCTCTCGACCCCACCCACCACAGGGGAAGGAAAAAACAAAAAAACCCAAAATAATAATAAATAATAATCCTCTCTAATCCTGATCCCACGATTATTAATAAATGTATAAACACAAATGATATAAACTAAGCATCAATTTGCAGAGTTTATTAACTAATTTATTTAGTGCATGACATCTACCAACAAAGGATCAGGCTAATTCTAGTTATAATTGAAAATGAAATAACATAAAATGATCATTAGAGTAGCATTAGATTAGCTGCATAGAAACTCATCATAGGCCGCATCACGATCAGATAAGAAAGTGAAACAGTTGTGGTGGAGAGTGGAGAGTGAAAAAGGCAAAGGATCGGAAGGACAATGAGAGGTTTTTTGCCAGATATTGAAACCGTATGAACCATTTCAGGGTACGTACCGTTCAGTGGACACGACCATCGTGTTTCTCAATTTAATATGCTGCTTGCGTTATTTCCTTAGAGGAGGATCGATTCCGACTCATGATCAACATTCCCATCAATTAAGCCCCAGACGGAACGGAGACACTAAAATTGGGCGATCATGGTAACGCATGTTCTGTTTTAGCAGTAATTAATAGTGAGAGTACTGCTAATTGGTCAATTTGGGAGTTGGAGTTTCCAAAAATTAATTCCTCGTGCCTAATGGCTTCTCCAAGAAATATAATCTCTATGTTTGGTACTTTTGCTTAATTACACCCTATTCTCCAACTGACACAGCAGGAGATGGGCTAAAAAATTCCAATGTTGGAGATCATGAATATTCTCTGATTGGCAACACATTCATTTCGTCTTCACTCCTCTAAGATGATCTGGGATTCATTTACCCCCTGATCACCATTACAAAATTTGCGTTTTCTCGTCCTTCCAATCTCACATTCCTCATGTTCCATCTGCTTCAAGTACGTTACACGAACAGGATGGAATTAAATTAGTCTCTCAATAACCAAACAATGATCGGAATAGTTCATCAAATTTCTGTGCCAGCTGCTCCTATCATCTTTCACTACTCGGTAATGGTACAGTACAACCCCTTGAAGCACCAGGCGCACATCATAATTCATAACCAATCCCTTGTCTCGTCACCCCCCAGGCGCGCGCACGCACACACTCACACAGTAGTGCCGCGGGGGTAACTACATAAAGCTGATCAGAGTGTCAGCAGCGATAACTAGCCCATTTTTGCCTTTCGCGCTCTGCAACTGAGCATTGGGGAAGGGTGCAACGCTTGCCATAAGCATACGTTGACGTGCATAACCCCTTTCCTTACTTGACCACCAAGGAAAAAGTTGCAAAATTAGCCGAAAACCAAACGCACAAACAACTTTTCCATTTTCTTGCCGCACAGTACTTGGTACTATCAAAGTTGCTTGTAAGTAGCAGTAAAATGTTTCGTTTATTTATCTATCCCATTTCCTCTGTTTTGTTATAATCCTAAAACCCAGTCGTTCCTTTTATTTTGTTTGCCAAAAACGCAGCAGCTGTGGATAGACTACAGAGATGATCAACGATGAGAAGAAACGGGGTGAAAAAGGGAACGTTGTCCTGGGAGTTTACATCCATTGCCCAGGATGTGCTGAGCGTGTGATCAAGTGTTTAAGGGGCTATGATGGTAAATGGCATAATATCTTCACCTTGATGTATGTCTGTGAATGATTGATTGTTAATATAATCGGAGGCCGAATTTGTGAATTTCAGGTGTCGAAGGTGTTGAGGTCGATTCGGAGAAGAACAAAGTTACTGTCAAAGGAGACAAAATCGATGCCATCACAATCGTAGAGAGGCTCAGGAAAAGAAGTGGTAAACGTGTTGATTTGATTTCTCCAATTCCTCCAAAGGAAAAGAAAGTGGAAAAGAAGGAAGAGAAAAAAGAGGTCAGTAGACTCAGTGCTGAGTATGTTCAGTTATGTTGTGACGTCGATATAAATTTTGGGTTCATTGACTCTGATTTTGGCATGGATTATGTTTTGTGTTTGATTTGGATATTTGTGAAGCCTAAAGTGGTTGAAGTTGTCCTGAAGATTTACCTGCATTGTGAAGGTTGTGCCAAGGATGTCAAACGCTGTATTTATAAGATGCCAGGTCCGTCTCTTACAAACTCACAATGTAGTACGTACCGTTAGATTTATATCGTCAAAATCCTGTTGGAATCATTTTTTTTTCCCTATAGTCAGTCGAATACTGAAAAAAATTGGAAATAAAATCCTTCTGAGTGTAGGGAGTTGCTTGTGTAATTTAATTTATCCTACGGATTAATTTTGTAGGAGTGAAAACTGTTCAGACAGATATGGAGAAGAATCTTGTGACTGTAAAGGGTGCAATTGAAGCAGAAAAGCTTGTAGAGTTTGTGAACAAAAGAGAAGGTAAGCACGCTGTGATTGTGAAACCAGAAAAGAAAAACCAAAATGAAGAACAGAAGGAAAAGGAACCTAAGAAGAATTGTTATGATAATTTTTCTCGAGACCTCGTCTATGCCCCTCAACTTTTCAGTGATGAAAATCCTAATTCTTGCTCCGTTATGTGAAAAGTTATTGCCCAGAGTTTTTGCTTGTTGGAGGCAGGGGTTGCTGTTTTTGTTTATCCAGAACAAGCTTTGACTGCAATATTTTTTTGATAGATTATATGTACATGCTATTTTTCTCATTTGGAGGGTAACAAACAAACAGCCAGGCCAGCTTGGAGCTTGGATAATACTAATGCATCAAAACATAGCATTAAGAGCCTGTCGTTGCATGTTAACATGTTCTCTCAACTTATCAATGGGGATGTTTCAAAGGCCAAATTTTCCTGCACATGTTGTCTTGTATCTTTTTTTCGTGGATGAGTGAAAAGAATTGCCAAATTTAAGCTGCCCCTTTTGGACAATTCTTTATTAGGAATACTCCTTAGAATTTTCCCCATCAGGAGAAACTGCTTGAGTTACAACTCAAAATCGTTTCTCTTCTTCTTCTTCTGGAAAAGAAGATGCCAAGGTCACGGCATTCTCCTTTTGCATGGCTTCAGATGATTCAAGTGGCCAAATATGGACGATGTTCCTATTGTCCCCCAATAATAAACGTGGTGGTGAATCTGGTGATGGTGGTTGTGAAAAAATGTTTGGTAATCAAATACACGTGAACTTTGTTCTGGTTCAACATTTTTTTCTGGAAGACGACACTGAGAGTAGATTAGTTTCAGAAGGCCATATGAACAGAGAGAGGTTGGACTTTGGAGACAATATTTATAATTTTGGGTACGATTGAATGTCCCGCATATGCATTACGGGTAAATTAATGTTAATCCACATTGTAGTTTCACTTTCCTCCCTACAAATCTGTGGTTTAATTATTCATTCATGTATTTGATTCTCTGAAAATTATTTCAATAAGTACATAGTTCTAGACAAATATGCAAGCATAATAATGAGATTTTACAGAGCTAGAATTTCCACATCCAAATTTACATTGTATGACCTCAATTCCTCATCCATCCTTCGGTTTCCTATCTCCGTACATTTGTTAAATCAATAAGGGATTATTTCAAGTTAGTTTGGGGAAATTACCAAATGCCTAACTGCCAACAAGCATGAAATTATTTTTCATTAATTGTTTTAAGTATTTTATATTTAATTTAGAGTAGTTATTTTCATGTTTTAAGTATATTATTAAATTTTAATTTTAATGCAATGTAAAATTATTTTTCATTAATTGTTTTAAGTATTTCATATTTAATTTAGAGTATTTATTTTTATGTTTTAAGTATATTATTAAATTTTAATTTTAATATAATGAAAAATTCTTTTTTATTAATTATTTATAAGTATTTAATATATGAGAATTAAAATTTGGAATTTTATTATTAATATATATAAAATTTGATATTGCTGCGTGAGTAGTTTAAGTTTGGTTGATGAGCGTGAGTCATTTTTTTATGATGACTGTGTGAATAGTCAAACAGTAGCTGTGAGCTGATGTGGCGCTGATATGACGTGACTATAATTTGACTGTGAATGAGAGTTGCTCTTCTTGCCTTAACTGCCAGCAAGCATGAAAATCTAAATAAGGTGGTACGTATTTGTTTAGTATGATGATTAAACCTCTAATCTTTTAAATAATATGATACTTATAATATAAAAATTATAATAATTAACATAATACGTTAAAAAGAAAAAAGACAAATTACGTATTACTATTTAATATACCAATCACTGTAACAAAAAATTATTAAAAAGATCACTACTTAATTTTTAAATAATTTGTTGGATACAGTCTTCCCTCACCACCCACTAGAAGGTAAAAATATGTTGATTACACATCATGCAGGAGGCTTTGCCCAGTGGCTTTGTTGGGGACACGAAAAATGAAAATTTTATTGTAAATGAATACTAAATTATTCATCATATAATAAAATAAATACTTCATTCGTTTAAAAAAAAAAACCTTTTTAGTGTATTTTTTAATATATCATTTTTATCACAATTATATATATTATTATCACAAGAAATGAGTAATTGAACTGTGGGGGTATTGCTGCATTCGAGAAAAGATAAATTGCTGTCGAAAATGAATGTATTGAGATTTGGGACTCTCCTTGTTGTTGGCAGGTGTATAGGTGTATGGGTGTATGCGTGTAAAGGTGTAATAATTTATTCGACGGACGAGATCCTAATTCAAGTCCAGAATGACTCAGCTAAAGAATAGAGAATAATATATGATTATTTGATGCATCTTCCACTTGACTCGGGATATAATGTAAAACAATTATTTATTTATGTAATCCTTTTAATTCCTTAAACAATTTCGCTTATTATGACGTCAAGTATCGATGTGCTTACATGGCGAGCGGAAGCCCATCCCCATCCGGAGTCCCGCCGCACAACCACCTCGAAATTGACCCAGAACGTTACGATTTCCAACCACTAACATTTCGCCACGTCACCAGACTGTCTGTCCCAGGTCAAAGAACCTATTTGGTCCGACCGGTTCACGCTAGCACCAACCCCTACAAAAACATTCAAAACATAACTTCCGTCAGATACTTCCACGTGTCCAGAATCTCTCCCGCCTCGTCAAAATCTATCCGTTAACTCCTATTTTCTCTCTCTCTCTCTTTCCTTTCTCTCTCTTCTGCAACGCTCCGCCGAAGAAGAAGAAGAAGAAAAGAAAAGAAAAGAAACCAAAAATAAAAAAAAAAAAAATTCACCATTTTCCATTTTCAAGGAAGATTTGATAAATGGGAAAGCTAATATGCGATTCAACGACGTCGTCACCGGTGATTCCATGGAGAGATCCAACCTCAACCCCCACCGTCGATCTCGTTGACCAGACATCGCCGGCGTCCCTAACGACGACGACGTCGTCGTCGTCTTGGAACGATGTCTCAGGGTTGGAGGAGCAACAAAAGCGGTATTTAAATAGGCTCCAGGCGAAGGGGGTTCTATGGAAGCATCCTAAGGATCAAAATAAATCGCTGGTATTCAGATTGAGCCACGGCGGAGAGGTGGATGCCGACGGAAACTGCCTGTTCACAGCGACAAGAAAGGCGATGGGTTCGTCTTTAACGGCCAGGGAGTTGAGGAGGAGGACAGTGAGGAGATTCTTAGAGGATCTTGGATCAGCGAGCCAGGAGCTGAGGGAAAAGACTGAATCTTTGATTAAACATTTGTACACCCCAGATCTGAATTCGGGATGGGGGGTTCATGTGATTCAGGGGGTTAAGTTGTTGGCTAGGAAAGAAGATCGCTTGGGCCTTGATTCCTCCATTAATGAGCTTCTTCAGCTGGGAATGCAGAGGTATTTTGCTAGTGTCTTGATGCCTCTTGTTGTCTTCAAGAAGATTATTTCTGGATTTTTTTTTTGGATGTTTGAGTCTTTTTGGCTGCAAAAAGATTGGGATGTAGAAGTTTGAGAGAAATAAACTAAAAAAAGTAGCTTTCTTAGTTTCCTGAAAGACTTGCCGTCAATCTGAGATATTATTTTGTTCATTTTGGATTTTGGGTCATTCCAGAAATGTTGGGTACAGGGTTCAGACAGAAGAGGAAATATTACCTTTAAATCTGGATTCTAGAAGGGTTTGTATTAAATGGGTTCACTTGAATGATTTATTTTTTCTTCCATTGATTTTCTTTCAAATCTGAGAGGACCTAATCTCATTTATGCCCATGTTATCTCTGTCAGTGATTTGGATTGATACATAAATTAATTTCTGAGGCGTCAATGGTTTCCATAATGCCTGTTTGTTTGGTGGGATAAATGGCTGGAATAGTTTGTTTTAGTTATTTGCATGGTGAATAAAGTGGTGAAAACGGTATCATATTCTGGCCGTCAAGCTTGTTGAACTTGTATGTAGAGGGTTGATGGCAATGAAGTGATCGTAGTGCAGCTAATATGAATGTGTTTTTGTCTGTATTTTTATATTGCTTTCTTCTTGATGATTGCAGAGAATCTGCTGCAGAGTCGATTTACAAAGAGAGATGTATAGCTGTCGATGATGGCCCAAGTTGGGCCAAGTACATGTCAATTTCTGGTTCCTCTGATGATGAATATGATATAATCACTTTGCACTACACTGAGGAGGGATTGTTAAGTGTAGATGAAAATAGGGATGGCCATGCTGCTGCTTTTGGAGATGACATTGCTATAGAGTGTCTTGCAACAGAGTTCAAAAGAGAGATCTTTGTGGTAAGAAGTTCTCATCTTGTATGAATTGTCACATGTTCCTTCCGTGCAGTAGATGTTATGGTGGATCATCCTTGGTTCTTTGGAGCATTTAAATTTTTCTGATCGAACTATCAATTTTTAGCAAGTTCTCGGGCTGTGTTTCCTTTGATAATAAGTTTATTATGCTGAGATTGCTAGATGATTTTTATCTTGTTATACATATTATTCACTTTATACTGGATATCTGGACTATTTCAATTGTCATCCCCCCAAAGCCTCCAGTGAATTAGTCAATTATCTTTTCTTTTCTATTATCTTTCATAAGTTCCGGCCCTTTCTTACTTTTGTTTGGTGTTTGGGAAAGAGTAAATAAGGAGGTTATGTTGCAATATGTTGGGACATGGTTCATCAAGGTTAGACTGGAATTTGAATGACCTAATAGCAGAAGGGTTTACATGATGAACATTTATTGGTATTTGAAGATCCTGTTTGTGCTTATCTAGCTACAGATAGAACTTAGGTATTTGTCAGGTGAGGCCATCCTGTGACACTTCTGTTGTTGCCTCCAATTATTTTACACATAGGTTTTATTTAGCATGAAATTTGATACAAGCATTTGCTGCAGGCTTAAGTTCAATGAATTTAACACTCTAGAATGACATTAACCGCATCAATATTTGTTGAATAAATATCTGATCCTGTGGTTAGGGAAGTATTCAATCTCTTTCTCTCTTTCTTTCTTGTAAAGCTTCCTTCCAATTTTGTTGGGGGAAAAAGAAAGCACAAAAAAGACATGTGGCTTCATTTGAGCTGTGTTTCTTGGCCCTGCAATACAATATCCTAAGTTTACAATTTCATCAGTAAATTTCTCTCTTTCTGAATTTAACAAGTTCATCATCTTTTTTCTGATAGCATTTTGGGAATTGATGAATGTAATTTAATTGTGATATATGTTGTTTAAGTTGAGATATTGGTCTTTTTTTTTCAGGTGCAAGCACATGGATCTGATGCAATGGTTGATGAAGATAGTTGTGTTTTCTTTTTACCACATCTACCAAGTAGTGAAATATGCGAACACCCGTTGTTTCTTTTCATGAAAGGAACAGGTATGATGCCATAAATTTTGTGATCCTTTATTTGCTTCTTTGAAGATTGTGGATTTCATGTATCTGTTTTACTTTTGTGTGATCTGCTGTATACTTGTGAATGACAATAATGTCCTTGCCACTTACAGGATGGTGTGGTGCTGGTGGTGACCATTATGAGCCACTTATTGCTCTTCCCTCATTTGTTTCCCAGGAGAAGGTTGCTCTGGTTCTTTAGGTTGTTAGTTTGAAGTTTTGTCTCAGAGAGGATCAGTAGAATTAGATATTGAAAACTTTTCCCTGCCTTAAGGCTGAAATATTGTTGTCATGAATCAATTCTTTACTAGAAGATAGGGAATATGTCCATTGCGAGGCTTCAATAGTTTGTTGACAGATTTTGGAGAACTGGTTTGCTTTCGAGGGGCACTCATTTTTTATTTTATTTTTGTTTTTTTTGGTAACAATGATCAGTACATCTCCGATGCCAACGAGCAAGGTGTCTTGCATCTTCATTTGGGGATCTTATAGTTTTGTTAATCATCCGGCATTTGTTATCAATTGTTTCTGAGAGGTTTGAGGGGTAGTTGGTAGTAGTGGGAGGGTGCTATTGATTCAGATGCATAGTAGCACCTTTCTGTTGTATTGGATGCTAAATTCTATCTAATCTGGAACAAATGAATTTTGTAGGCACTTGTTCAAAGGTTGTATTTTATCTGAGTGAAAAATAGAAGAAATCTCTGAATGTTGCTTCATTCATTGCATATCTTCTAAATTGGGAGTGATTACTGGAAAATACTGGGGATTTCTTTGCTCTTCCTTTACTCTCCTATATTTTGAAAGTTTCTTGTTTTACAGTAGAAGATGCTTGAAACTTTGGCTGGAGAATGTTGCAATTGTTCCGAGGCAATGCTGAAGAACAGAAAATGGTAATAGATGAAGGAAAGGAAGGAAGAATGAAGATGCAGGGTGGAATTTGTGTTGTTGGTTTGGAATATTCTCTGATTTCCAAGAATTGAGTTAAAGATTCTCCAGGGTGGTGGGCTAGGGAGCGTGTGATCTGACTCTGCTTTCTGGATTCTAGAAACGAATCAATTATCCGGTATATTCCCGAATATGATCCGGTCGCTTCCTTTCTTCTTCCGTCCATACTTCGGAGCAACGCGGGGCGGCTGTCAAATCCTGCTGTGAGAAGCTTTTCTCGTTATTATAGCACTTCTTCCGCTTGATTAAAAAATAATATTAGTTATTAGTGTAACTCATTTAACGTGTCATTAAATATATAATTTTATAATAATATTATTATTTTTTGAATTTAAGTATGTATAATTATTATTAATAAAAATATTTTAAAATTTTAATTTAAAAGTTATTCTGTTTTTAGATAAGAAAAAAATTTCGAAATAAATTATTTTCTAAGAACACGGTGGGAGCATTAATTTTGTGGAGATATATGGTTGTGGAAGAATGTCTCCGCCTTTCAGTCCAGCAACCCTCGTCGAATCAAAGGGACGATGCATAAAGGCTCAGAGTAAAATAAAGAAGAGGAGTGACAATAAGGTGTTTTGTTTGGCAGTATAGGTTTTGATTGAAACAAAACACCTTATTATTGTGGAGACAAAAATGATTTTAACATTCAGAATTCAATTTCGTCAAAACAGGTACTTAACTAATTAGTAATACCGAATGAATTCATTTCATTTTATTGGACGCCCACCTTCAGTGAAACTTCCCACTATCAGTATCAACCCTGTTTCTTTCGAGCTTCTTCATTACGTGTGTACCGTTCTTTTAAGCTCCTTTTTCCTTACTTTTCCATTTTTATTCCATGTTTAATTACTTGGGACACTTCCCCTTTTAGGCTTTTGTTCCCCACATTGAGCTAAAATCTGTGGGCTCGGTGGAGCTACCACTGTTTGGTAAACTAACGTTAATTGCCTTTCCTTTCCGGCTACAAACAGATTCATTGTCCTTAAAATAAACATTACTTTTGATTAACGTTAACATATACAGTTGCTAGCTAGCTGGGAAGCGAGGGAGGAAAGATCCCAGAATTTACGATGCGCTCATCATTTGCCTAAAATTAACAAACACAGTGAGCACTGCTTTTCTTCCAACATCAATTGATTCAGAGTCCCAGTAAATAACTTAATGATTTTTAAGTGGCTTAAACTAAACATATCATTAAGTACCTAAGGCGGTAACCCAAAAAAAAGAAAAGAAGAAATTCCACGATGTTTAGTTATATGTATTGTATAATTAGTACGTTCGGCATAAAGTGATCCCTCCAGAAAAATTTTGGACCCATAATTTGGTTGCTGTCTTCCCGGTGTGATTAATTAACTAGGATTAGCTAGTATATTTGTTCGCAGATAGAGTGTGGCCGACTTTATGATTAATTCAGTATGAATTCACAATCTGAAATATCTTAAAGCATGAGTGATCTTTTTTGATCAACCCAATAAGCAATAACCAATAACTGAGTTTTCTTTTTTGCTTTTGTTTGTGCGTCATGCAACAGCATACTTTACGGATTGTTATCATTTCACTTGTAGTACGTGGTTTAACTTTAAAAATTAATTAGTACAGGCTTCCATGGTCCATCTAAGGCTGCTGTGATCTTACGCTCACGCTATTCTTTGGCTGCAGCCTGCAAATACAAAATCCATTGGTTTATGAGGTAAGAGCAACTAAAAGAGAGTAACCATGACGAAATTATGCACGGGCACTGTGTAATTCGGTAGCCCACGATTCTTTTTGAAAAAGTGTTCAACTTTAATTTAGTAGGAGTTTTATATGGGAGCATGTGGAGGAAGAGAGTCCACCAACTTTTTGAACCCATTGCATGCATGAAATTTCATATTACTAGTGTCAAATCAATTTTCAGCATGTGAAAGAATCCAGTAAACGCATGCATGCATTGGGATTTTTCTTTATACCGAAGTAATCAAACCCCCCTCCCATCACTTAATTACTACTCCTATATAAGCTGTCTCTCCCCTTGCTCTAAGTTCTGTCAGATTTTTGGGGATCTACCAAAAAATCAACAAGCCTATTCATTTTTCATCAGGCTTCCCCCACCAGAACAAGAAATATTTCTTACATTTGCCTTGCGTAGTTCATCTTTAGTTAGATTAGTCTAATATACATACATATTTAACCATGAAAATGGAAAGTTCAATCAAAGCACAGAAGCTTGAAGCCATGAAAAACCACAAGAGGGCTCAGTTTCTGTTTACCCTCGTAGTTTACTTTCTCACGGCTTTTCTTTCTTGTTTGTTTTATTTGTACTTGTTTTGGTTCCCCTCCACCAGCTCTGCTAACCACCTTTTATCAGTTCTGGTACTCAATATTTATTCATTGTTTTTGAGCAGCCCTAATAAATTGTTGTTCATAGTGGGAAATCTCATAGTCCTCTTCCTCGTCGGAGAATCAAAGCTTGCAGCAAGTGGAGGTGCGCAATATTCATCGCCTGCCGATGAAATCTACGATGAGTACGCCCGAAGAAGCCGAAGTCTTAGGGAGAGGTCCCTGACTGGTACTGAGCACAAGAAAAAGGATGCGAAAGCTGTGCTGGAGATGCATACATTTGAGCACAAGAAAAAGGGCATGGAAATGGAGAAGAGGAGATTTTCCTGTGATGCGGGCTGCAGTACTGCAGCAAAGAAAAAATTAGAAAAACTCGTGAAGGTGCGGGAAGGAACAAATCATAAGAATGATATTGATCAAGGTGAAGCTGTAAAGCAAGAGGTTGTTAGTAGTATTAAGGCACAAGAAGAGAATCATGATGATATAGCACTGCCTAGGGAGGAGTTAAACAGAAGGGTTGAAGACTTTATTGCTAGGGTTAACAGGCAAAGGATGCTTGAAGAAAGACAAGTTGTCCTTGATCGTTCGTGAACTTAATGGTGGAAAACTGGAAAAAAAAAAACAATAGTTATACATGTGCTATTTATCATTACGGGACTATGAATTAATTACGCAGAGGATAGAAATTTAGGTACATTGTCGATCCTTATTAGAGAGAAATAGAAATAATTGCCCAATCATTTAGGAAAAATAGAATATCACAGTGCAGAGATGTAAGAGGTTAACAACTTAACTAACAGTGTAATGAGGACGTGTTTAATCTTTGGACATGTTGTTGCAGCAATGTTAAAATGAAGTGGTGACAATATTATTCATTCATCCCCACACTTACTAAAACAAAAGTAATACCTATATATATACTTTGACTAGAGCGAAAATGATCAAAGAAAAATGGAAGTGTTTACAACATAAAGCATGTAGAAAGTGCAGAAAGTGAAGATAAGGTCAGGGAAATTGCAAGGAAGTTCTCCCACGGCAATCAATTTTTTTTTTTGGGTTAAATTAAATATCATAGCAAAAAAAAGCCAGGCTAGCTAGTTAACAGTGCATGTCGGATCCATCCAATTATCGATATTCCTTCCTTAGCATGGAAGAGTAGTCCAACACAAACTTCCACCAACTCCTCTAAACACACTCCCCAACAACACCGCCTCACCCAACCAAAAAAAAAAAAAAGGGCCCCTCCTTATACGGGGAAGATTAAATTGTGGCATTTTGAAACATTGCTTAGTCAGGCTTGAAACATGCATGGTTCCATTGGTTGTTTCTGGTTACCCACTAATTAGTTTCCTACTATATTACTCCCCCCAAAATAAAAGTTTACTTTACATCATATATAATATTTTTTAGTTATGAAGTACTTCCTCCCTCTCAAAAAAAAAATCAAAAATCGTAACTAAATCAAAGTGGATTATTTTTTTATTACTGAGGGAGTACTATCTATTTATTAAATATATAATTTTTTATTTTTACTTTTACTTTTTATGTCTGAGTCCTACTTAGCATAAATAATATAAACTTCATCAATCATATTCACAATATGATCACATGGAGCTCAGCCCATATAGGCTAGATACGAAACAACCAAAATATATACCGTATGGACCCAGGATTGGGCTTTGTAACTGGTTTTGGACTTGCAGGCCTGCGTGCTCATATTTGAATCCAAAAGTATTACCTCCCCCGAATATTCCAAGTAAGGGTCTAGTAATCAAAAGAAAGGCGGCGGAGGGGTTCACTCGAAACGTCACATCATTTCAATAAGCCCATAAAGTGTAGAAAAAGCCTAATTGGCATCTTGTAGGTTGTTTTGTCCCTTTCCAAATTCCCATGGGTTGTGACTTGTGAGTAATAGAGTATTTATAATTTAATAAACATATTTAAGTGGTGATCTATGGTTAGTAAATTCATCATAAATTTGAAGTGAATCAATCAAAATAATGTCATCTCGTCTGTTTCTTTTAACCGCTATTCAACCGTGAGATAATTGTTTCATTCTTGTGTTTCTCTTAATCGTTATTCAATTGTGGGGTAATGGTTTCATTCCTTTGTTTCTCTCAATTCATCTGCTTTTAGGAGGTTTAGGATTCTATTATTCCCTCTGGCTTCAGATCTCAAATCTACTAATTTCTTTGGTCTCATCTAGATGTTTTACGAAATGGAGAACATAATTTAACTCAACTTTATGCACTAAGGACTATAGATAATATATCCAGTCAAAGAGGGTATTGGGCAACACGCTTCATCAGCCATGATGTCAAGGAGAAGGACAAATATGTTCAGCAGTGTTTACATGTAATTTGCACATGTTGTGGCTTTAGTTGTATTAAGTATATTGGAAATCGTTAATGAGGGAAATTCAACGATTGTTGAGTTTGAGACGTTGTTGGTAGTTTGCTGGTCTCCCTAGTAGAAATCCTCCTAAGACCAATATTCATTTGTTTCCTGTGATTCTAAGTCTTCTGCGGAGCTTTTTTTTTCCAGCATAAGGTGGTTAGTTCTCAAGTGATGCAACAATTTGCAAATTTAACTTAAGCTGGCTGAGTCACCATTCCATGTCAGATAATGAGAGTTTTGTTTGTCATTTTATGGAATCAACCCCTTGATGGTTCAGGTCCGGTTTTCAAATAACATTGTTTTAGAATTTATTTGAATGAGTATCCAAATAGATAGCCATCAAAATATACTTGAAGCATTTTAGTGGTAGGTTGCTTTTAAGTAGGAATGGTTTATCCACATAAGATAACGTGTTCATTTGATGTTCTACATACTACTACAAATTATACATATTATTAGGACATTTTTTTAAGAACATTTGATAAAAAAAAATGCCATTTTACATTCTTTCAAAACCATTTATTGATAGCAAAATCTTTTTAAGGCATTTGCATTTATTTCTTTTTATTTTAACATTCCCAATTCTTTGAACACTCTTCTAAAAGAGCATTTGATGATGGTAAAAACCTTTTAAGGCATTTGCTTTTTATCTTAAATTTTTTTTTCCCAATACTCTAAACGCTTGTCTCAACTCATTTTCTTTATTTTTCATATTTTGCCCTATTTACTTACTTTCTTTTCCTTCATCATTCTTCACCAACATTCCAAATATTAAATTATTAGATAGAGAAAAATTCCTTTTGGCCTTATTTAAATTCTAGAAGATACTTTAGGAATAAATTCTTATGGTTTGAACAATTAAATGAGTGAGGTGTGTCTTATGGCTGTCAATTGTTTATTTGTATTTAAGATGGAATTTTGGTCTAGTTGTCACTATCGGCAACTATAGACAGGCAAGATTAGAGGCTCGTAGTCACAACTCACAAAATAACAGTTTTATTCATATCCTCGTAGAGGTAACATATCATCTGCAATTCTTCAACTTTTTATGAATTCAATCGTCTATGGAAATTTCAGTAATTCCTAATCTATTTTTAAACTTTTTGGCATTACATTGGATTTGCATACCATGTTTAAATGTTTGGAAAATTTTTGGGTCTGAATTCATACAATTTATGAATATATATGTCTAAATTTAAATTGCCCACAAAGTGTTTGAAGGACTAAATGAAGCTTTATTATATTTATTGCTGTTTTTTATTTTTTTAATGCCCAAAGTATATATAAATAGAGCCTTGACTATTTGTTAATTCTTTCTAGATTTGGTATTATATTTCTTGCTATGTGGATTCTAAATCAAACACTTTTGTTATGAATCTATTTCAAATGATCATCGGACAGTTGAAGTTTAAATTTAAATTTTTTTAGTACTTTCTTAATCTTGTTTGTTATTTTTTTTCAAGGTGTTAATTTAGAGTGAGTGACAACTTTGTCATCAAAATATCTACAATTTCTGGTAATCTTGTTGCCTAGTCTATAGTTTCAAGCAAAGGTCAATAAGATATTAGATATTAAACATCCATTTAACATGATATCACATTTTCTGAGTTAGCAAAGGTCTATGGGAAGATGTTAAATTTACATTTTAGTTTACACTTGCATTTTTCACTATTGGATTTATGCTTTATTTTGGATTGTTTTCCCTAATTTGCAGTAAATAGAACCATTATATTTTTACTTCCAGCCATCTTTTATTGAAATTAGACATTTGAAATTATTTAGGCAAGTAGTGGTTGTCTCTTATTTACTTAAATTTGTTAATTATTTTTATTTATACTAGTAGGTTGACTTAAGTTCTAGGTTTATTTGACTCATTTGTTGCTAATTTTGTTTTATAGATTTGTTACATTTTTTTTGCTGAAATTGATAACAACATACTACTGTAACTACTTAAGTATATTTATTTTCATTTCTTTCTCAATTTTGTTTTCTTTCTTTCTTCTTTTTTTTTTCATAAGATTAATTTGAAATATGTAACCAGTTTGCGTATCTTATGTATATGAAGTACTGTGGTCAAAGCAATCAAATCAATGGACAACATCAAGTATTGAAGACGAAATGCAAGAGAAAAAACTTGAAACTTGAGTGATAAAAGATTGTCTTGTTATAGGCATGTAATGTGATACTATTAGAGTTTAGTTTTAGTTCGAAATTTAGTATTACACTTTTATTTATTATGATTTAAAGTGAAAAGTATTGTTCAATTGTGAAGTGAAAAGTTTGTTTGTAAAGTAATAGAGATTTGGGGTTTTTTTTTTCTTTTTTCCAATGATCTATTTTTGTATAATGAAAATCATAGACTCTTTATTATAAATTTTTTTCTTTATGGGGTTTAATAGTATATTAAGATTTTTATTTTGTATTTGTAAAAAATTTAGTGTAAAAAGGCAATTGCTAATTAATGTCCTTGTAATATATTTGTTAAGGCATTTCTTAATTTTATGATAGAATAATTATTATAGAAGTGTTGAGAAAAAAAATGTAATACTTAGACATTTCAAAATGCCTTAACAGGTCATAAACTATACCTACATTAGTATAGAAGGCATTTCAAGAAAATGCGTCCATAAGCCAAATAATTGACAAACTATAAAAATATATTTAATGTCCTAAAAAACAATTTTTTTTAGTAGTCTGCAAAAGTGCCAATATGAGAATCTCTATAAATTTGATTAATCTACAGATTCTTGATTTAGCAGTAGCAAAGGATTAGAATATCTTCATGGGGGATATTCATAGATATTTACCCAGTTTCTCTCTAGAATTTCAGGGCAGAGATGAGTTCTACATAACGTTTTTGAAAGTTCTTGAGTCTATTGCAGAATAACCTCCAACTGTTCAACAAAGCTGTGACATTTTTATTTGCGAAATTCTTCTCAGTCTAGCTGTTCTATACAAGGGCAACAAAGAGGTGATGCTAGATTTTTGTGCCTGAAGATATTGTTTGATTCAATGATCATCTTTCAATCAGAAGTTCTTGTACACCCTTTCTTGCTGATGTTGCTTGTCATGTGGCACTCGAGTTGCAGAGGCTGCCTCGTTTTATCTGAGCATGAGAAGTTGTTAGTCTGAGTTTTCTTGTAGACATTCTTTGCTAATTTTTTAAGCATTCAAGAATAAAAGGTCTCATTTTCTTTTTTTTCTTTTTCTTTTGCATGGAGTTAAAGGATGTTGTTCATCAAAAACCTGTATTTTTTTCCACTTCAAGATTACTACAATCTCCAAATTAATATGCTTCTCCACCTTATATCCATATACAGGATCAACTGGCAAAAAAAGAGGAAAGAGGATACTGTCTGAGCTACAACTACCAAGTAGATAATCTTTGTATACTTGCATGGAATTTGCTAGAGAAAACCTTGTATACAACCACAAAACCTTGAAATTGTCACTGTGCAGAAAACAAGGAATTGTTAGAGAAAATTAGTCATTTGGAACTGCAGCTAACTTTGGCAACAGGTGACAAAGTATCACCTTCTTCTACTTCCTTTTCTGAACAGTGTCCATCAGACGAATATGTCGACGAGTTGAGGAAAAAGGTTCAAGTTCAGGTGATTCATGGTACCTTTTATATATTGATGAATATGTTGATGAATATATTTGCCTCTACCACGGAGTACTCATTATTTGCGGTTAAAAAGTTCTCTTTTTGTGATCATCAATCAACTGATATTGCAGCATTCGACCCTATGAAGTCCCAATCACACATTTTTGTCATTGAAATATGGGCAGTCTGTGGTTCTATTAATCAATAGGTGGTTCTATTACTGTCGTATGAGGCTTTTAACATTCTTTACAAGTAGAATGGATCAGGCTATATTCAGTGTCTAATAAAAATAAAATTAGAATTGAAGTTGCAAAAAAAAAAAAAAAGAAAAAAAAAAGACTTGAAGTTAAAATCTATAGAAATTTGAACTAAACTCTATATAAAAAAAAATAATTTCCAACTTCAAAACAATTTCAATTTTCATGATACAACGCATTTAGTTGTGGGAAAGAAAAAAAAACACAAAAATAAATTCATTCATTCTTTTTTTTTCATATGAATCTTGAGAAAAATTAGTACAAAAAGTATGCCATGCCAAAATGACACTACTAAGAAGTAAGGCAATAGTTTTCTTATTTTCTATCTCTTTGGGTTATTTGATTGTTTCAACCATTCTCAGTTGAGAAGATAGGCAATAGCAAAAATTTAAAAATCTTTGTTGGAGATTAATTATGTTTAGGGTTTCTTTTAAAAGTTTCTATAGTTTTTTTTTAATTTTAACATAAAAATTATTATTAACTATTTAAATTTTACTTTCAAATGTAATTAATAGTCACAATGTAAAATAAATCTTAAAAACTAATGTAATTTTTATTGTGAATGCTATTGATAGTAAGATATATTTTTATTTTGATCATTGTAATATTAGAAGATGCATTATTGAAATAATTTATACATGAGCTGCAAATCTAATACATAATATCAATACTTGAATATTAGAACGCATAATACTATTATAATAAATTTAACTATTTATGTGAAAGTAATTTTTTTCTTTTTTTTTAACAGTGATCTTACACTTAAAAGCCACCATTTAACAAACAAAAATAATATTTTAATTGCAAAAAATATTATATAATTATTCTAATTTAAAATTATTTTCTTAAAAATTATATTGTTTAGAAAGTAAAATAAATAAAAATAAAAAAATATTAGAAAAACATTTGCAACATACACGGATATATATAGTTTTTAAAAAAAGTTTAAAGAGTTTCAGTAGAGATAAATAGGTGACAATTATTTATACTTATATTGATAAATTGTAATGAGTAATAAAAAATGGTAATGTCAAAATAAATTTAAACTTATATGTAAATATAATAACTAATATGAATATCAAAGTGTTAAATTTTTAAAACTATTACATTGAACTTAATTGCTTGGATAGAAATTGTTATTTTTTAACAATATTCATTATTGATAATAATTTTAGTTATCTATAATCCACTTTCAATATAATTTTTTATAATAAAAAGTTATTATTTCAATCAATAATATTATTTTGAAATTTATTCTATATTCCATCATTTTAGGTTTCTATTTAGGTCATTCAAAGTTTCGATCAATTTGGTATAAAATTTAACGCCTATACCAATTAAAAACCAACAATGAAAAATCAGGGCACTCCCGCGGGACGAGTGGGCAAGTGGGCAACCTTCACTAGTTATATATTAATAATGATATATAGAGTGAAATTTTTCTATCATTGACGTCGAATATTAGGTAACAAAACTCCATAAGAGTACTAAATAACAATTACTTTAATATTTTATTATCACGTGAAAAATAACTCCATTCATAAAAAGAAAATTTACCAAAACTTTTTTATTTTAAATATCATTAATAATATATTATGTGTTTTCCCGTTATGTGATTTTGAATTGAATACAGTACAATATTTATAGTTATGAAATATAAAATATTTATATATCATTAAATATATAAATTCATATTATTATTTTTAAGTATAGTTTATATATAATTATAAAAATATTTCAAAAATTGAATTCAGAAATATATATATATATATTTGGAGGTAGGAGGAATTGCACGCTTGTTCCTGATGGATCTTGGCATACATAAATGATAAAACTAGCATCAGAGTGTCCCCGTATCACTTTCCTATGAGCTATGGTTTTACACTTCTAATTGGCATATTCTATTCTTGACTGACTCACTACGTGCGTCACGAGACCTATTTTTTAAGCCATCCTTCCATTTGCAATTTGCAAACTCTCCCCCACACCCCACACCCCACACCCCTTCGAAATCCTACCTTACTTTCCCATCAAAACCAAAACTCAATGAAATTCTTCATTTTTTTCTACTACAATTGTTTACTTGTTTTAGTCATGTTCCTTGTAATAAAAAAGTACAACGCATAAGGGCAGCTCTTCGGAGATCTCAAGAGTCTAATCTCTCTACATTTCCGACGTTTCCCTTAATCTCTAGCTCGCCCTTTTTGTCTTTGACCCTAACCTATACAAACAAGCCAATTCAGCTCTGTAAACCCATCATTTTTTCATCTTTTGGTTTGCTTGGGTCTTCCATACTGGTGGGATTCATTCATTGAATCCATTTTATTCAAAGGTGGAAACATAAATAAACTCACCTCTTCAAAGATTGTAACAGTGACCTCCCCTGAGTCAAAAAAAGGGCGTTGGAACAATGGCTATGCTTTCTTCATCAGCACATTGTTCATCTTCCGCTTATTCCAATTCATCTTCTATTGGGGTTCGCCATCGCCAAGGGGTGTTTGTTTCTTCCATATTTCCCAAAAGATATGAGATTAAAAGATATTCTTTACAATCAAAGCCGGGCCTGTTTTCCAATGTGCTCTGCATGCAAGATGGTTTGTTCCCTTTTTCCATTTCCTGAATTTCTTCTTTCCACTCTTCTTTATGTGTTTTGGGAGTTTAGCGTATCTGGGCTTAAAGGGTTGCAAATTTGTTAGGTAATTAGTATTCATCAACGGATTCGTGTCTATGTTTTTTTTTTTTTTTTTTTTTTTTTTGACGTTGAATTTCTGTTACAGAAGAGTTTATGCTTCTTTGTCCAGCTGGTAGTATATATATCCTCTTGAGGTTAGACTCTTTGTTTATTTTATTTTTTATTTTTTTTAAAAGGGGGTCGAGAGGCTTTAAAGATTGGATTTTTACCTGATTCTCTGAAGCTGCTGTTTGTTTTCCCTTGAAGCGTTTCAATTGCATAAAACACAAGACTGGTGGTTGTTAAGTCTTGGAGGTTCATATTGTTTAATCCGTTAACTTCTTAGTTTCGAATGCTGGCTTTTATTTTCTTTGATTTCCTATTTTTACTTCCTGCTACAGGTGCTGTGGCAACAACTGTTGCGCCCATTGGAAATGTAACTCCTTTAAAGAAGCTGAAGGATGGGTTGTTGTCTGTTCCTACCCCAGAAGACCACAAAGTGGTAGCTGCTTCTGACATCAATAAAGGTGAATCCACTGTCAGTATTACTGTAGTTGGTGCCTCGGGAGACCTAGCTAAGAAGAAGATATTTCCTGCCCTTTTTGCACTCTATTATGAGGGTTACCTCCCTGAGGTCTGCATCTGACATGTTTCTCCTTGCCTTTACTGATACTTTTTGCTCTTAAAGTGTTTGATTTATGCAATTTGTTTCAGCCCAATACTGGGTCTTTTTATTCAAATGGATAAATAAAATATGTTTTGCTTTGGTTCCAGCATTTCACTGTCTTTGGGTATGCTCGGAGTAAGATGACTGATGCTGAACTTCGACTTATGGTTAGCAAAACACTTACTTGCAGGATTGACAAGAGGTGATCAATGCTTCGTTCCTTCTATTTTGTTGTGCTTAGTTGTTTCTTCTGCAATTTCTTTCATGACATTTTGCGAGCAATGATGTTGTTATTTGCAAGTCTTCAATTGTGAAAATGTGTGCTTTACAGGGAAAACTGTGGTGAGAGGATGGAACAATTCCTAGAAAGGTGTTTTTACCATTCTGGTCAATATGATTCCCAAGAACATTTTGGAGAGCTTGATAAGAAACTCAATGAACATGAGGTGATGATTTTGTATTTTGAACTCTTTAAAAATCTCCTAAGTTCAACTTTTAGAAATTTTTCCTTACATTTGTTCCTGACTAGTTGGAATCAAACATTTAGTTGATCATGATAAGTTGAATACGCCTGAGCTGTTTCATGTTTACTGGGCGACATGAAATTTAGTTTTGAGAAAGTGTGTCTACTACATTCATTAATTTTTTTTTGATGAATTCAATCACACACTCGAATCTGGCTTGCAATGGCTATTTTGGAAAAAAATTGTGCTTGTGAAGATGTCTTCTTTGTTGGCTGCATAAAGTTCCATGAATTATCTGTGCTTTCATAGTTCATGACTGCGGTTTCCATCTGAAGTTGTTCGACTGATAGGTCCAATTATTGTTTTTGTTTCTCCTGTTTCTGGAATTGTTATTGATTCTTTCTTGTCTGTGCCTGTTGATGAAGGCGTTCTTCATCAAGTGCAGATTTGTCACACTTAGTGGACTGCATGATTTACTGTGCTTCCTTTATTTTTTCATGTTCATCTGTTTCTTCCACTTGGAACTCAGCTGAGAATCCAGCCCTTCTTTTGTCATTCCTATAGTTTTTACCATGCTTATCTCTCAGGAGTGACTGGAAGCGTCATAATAAATTATATAGTTTTTTTTCCCTTCTCAATTTTGACAATAATGAATTTCTTGTAGGCTGGCAGAGTTTCTAATCGACTTTTCTACTTATCAATCCCACCAAATATTTTTATGGATGCTGTAAGATGTGCAAGCGTCTCTGCATCTGCTTCCAGTGGCTGGACTAGGGTCATAGTTGAGAAACCCTTTGGTAGGGATTCTGAATCTTCTGCTGCTTTGACAAGAGCTCTGAAGAATTATTTGGAGGAGGATCAGATTTTCAGGTATTTTTTTAACTCTTGATGGGATTAGAATATTTGAGCTAACATCCAATGATGGGTAGTTGAATGGAAAGGTCTTATATTTTTGGTGATACCTCTTCAACAGGATAGATCACTATCTAGGAAAGGAGCTCGTGGAGAATCTTTCTGTCCTTCGCTTTTCAAACCTCATTTTTGAACCCTTGTGGTCAAGGCAGTATATAAGGAATGTACAGTTGATCTTCTCTGAAGATTTTGGTACTGAAGGACGCGGAGGGTAAATCTCCTTCCCAATTGTCACTTGGTAGCTTGGCTAATTTCAAATCTTTAACTTTTCTGGTGTGTTATTGTGGTACTAGTTACTTTGACAATTATGGAATTATAAGAGACATTATGCAAAATCATCTGCTTCAAATATTGGCCCTTTTTGCCATGGAAACCCCTGTCAGTTGCGATGCTGAAGATATCAGAAATGAGAAGGTATAGCTTTAGTAGTCTTTTCCTTGAGCTGACAGATGGGAATATTACTTGTTGTGTCTAATTTTTTATCTTTCCATGACAGGTTAAAGTCTTGCGTTCCATGAGGCCTTTAAAGCTTGATGATGTGGTCGTAGGACAATATAAAAGTCACACCAAAGGAGGGGTTAATTACCCTGGGTATACTGACGACAAGACTGTACCCAAGGACAGCCGAACCCCTACATTTGCTGCAGCTGCTCTTTTCATAGACAACTCCAGATGGGATGGGGTGCCTTTTCTGATGAAAGCGGGGAAAGCTCTGCATAATAGGAGGTTGGTGGTGTCTAACATGCAGTCTGATGCTTTTCTTTGTTTGGTTTTCCAAAATGCTTCTAAGTTAAGGTGTGATTTTGTTGCTCTGTAGGACTGAGATAAGGGTGCAGTTTAGACATGTGCCTGGTAATTTGTATAACAGAAACTTTGGGACAGATCTTGACCAGGCCACAAATGAACTTGTTATTCGAGTCCAGCCTGATGAGGCTATTTATCTGAAGATTAATAACAAAGTCCCTGGTTTAGGAATGAGACTGGACCGCAGTCATCTTAATCTTCTCTATGCAGCAAGGTAACCTTTGGTACTAAGAAGTCATTATATCCATTACTCTTTTTGTTAAGAGTTACAATTGGTAAATTCTGTTACGTGCCTTAGAATGAAAGACTGATTGGTGAACTATTAATGGCAGGAAACTGTTTTCTAGTTAAAGATGGTTCTCTTTCTCTGTGGTCATTTGTAGGTACTCGAAGGAGATTCCCGATGCATACGAGAGACTTCTTCTGGATGCTATAGAGGGCGAAAGGAGGCTTTTCATACGAAGTGATGAACTAGATGCTGCTTGGTCTCTCTTCTCACCTGTTTTGAAAGAAATTGAGGAGAAGAAAATCATTCCTGAGTATTATCCCTATGGAAGCCGAGGTCCCATTGGGGCTCATTACCTTGCTGCCAGATACAATGTAAGATGGGGGGATCTAGGCCTGGACCAATAAAATCGGCTGGATATTTTACCTTCCAGCAGCATTCAGCATTCAGCATTCTGGGGGGAGATAAAAGGGGGATGTTTAGATATACATATATAGATTGGCAGATAAAGAAGAGGATTGGAGCTCATTTTTCTCATCTCAGGCAATTTGGTTATTATTTCGCTTTTCGCTTCTGTGCATTGATTTACTACTACCTTTTTTCTTCAGTTTAGCTAGTTATACACTGGCATTCCTTTACAACCTGAGCTTGAAGCTGACCCTTGAATTTATCATTGAGTGGGCCAAGTGGCCCATATCTTGAAAAGTTTGGGCCTCCATGAGAATCAAGGGGCTGAAGTTGAGAAAAAATTCTGGGCCTGAATATATATATATGTTTAGTCTATGATTGCTGCACAGGACCAACATTGAATGATTTCTTCCCGAATACTAGCGTAATAACTCCAAACTGCTAACCATAATGACCATGAGGAAGGTCGGTGTTCGACTGATGAAATATTGAGGAATTGGACTGTTAAATTGGTATCTATCTTTTTCCTTTTTCCAAATAAACAGTATACTTAAAGGGCAAAAATTTTAATAAAAAATTATATAATTAATAGTACAGTAAATACGAGAGGCCTTTGTATATGTAGTAAATAAGGAGTGTGGAGAGTTTAAAGCCAAATTTGAAGAGTAGTGAATATATATAGTAGCATGCGTTACAAAGTTTTAATGCTTATATCAGTATTTGTTGGTTTTTTTCACTACTGCTTATATTTTCGTGTGTGAAAGAAATAGTGTGTTTTTTTTTTTTGGGAATAAAAAGAACTTTGGAAAAAAAAAAATGGAATGGAAGTGAAATCGGGTGATACGTCAACAACTAGCTTTAAAAAGCGTCCCCATATGTCTCCACGATGCCCAACAACTTTGACAATATCATGCAAAGAAGCACCGGTAGTATTAAATACGAGAACCAGGTCAAAAAAATATTCATGTACAAATTCGCAAAGGGGAATGCTTCATTCTACATACCGACATACTAGTGGGAGAGTAGTTGCAATCCAACGTGAATTGCGGAAAATTGAATGCTGTCCCTTTAGTATCTTACTACTCTCCCTACTCACATTTCTTACAAACTTTGGGGAGTATTACTAAAATCCTATTCTTATAACTATCATTTGGTTGTTTTTATTTAATCAATCTGGAGACGTCTAAAATTCTTTTTCAAACCTACTCTCGTTTCAAGTCAAAAGATAAATAAATACACACATCTTATTACATTGATAAAGAAGAGGTGCTCGTAGTGATTTAAAAAATCAAAAATTTAAAAATATATTATTTATATCGCATGCTTTTCCTTTTGAGAATGAAGGATTAGGAACTATTGCTTGTAGCTATAGTGTCAAAAAATCCTCTTCCAATGTGCACAAGAAAATGGTTAGAATTTTCCATATTTGATTAATATGCTTAAACTTGCACTTCAACTTTGCTATATTTAATAAAACGATATTATTTTCGTGAGATGAGAAACTATTGACACATGATGATCTCCCCATATGGGCCAGAAGGAAGCTAATCAATTGGAATTTTGTGCATCCAATGAATTGGCTGAAACTTCCACTTCACACTTGACAGTTCATTTCATGGTGAATTGAAAACCAAGCTTGCTTCCGCAGGAACTACAATGATGCTTTGGTTTGTTGGATGGGAAATCATACAACTTACAAACAGGCCACCTGGGTAAGGGTAATTAGAGCCAATTATATACAACCATCAAACACTTCACGCTTCGGTAGACATTAATTGATTTCTACAGAAATGTATGTATACCCACGATCATCACCCCCATTATAAAATGCCCCAACAATTGTTCACATCTTTAACCACAAGTTTCATTTCATGTACGTACTCAAGTCCAACCAACAAGAGATAATATAAAAAAACAGAGATGCAAATTTTTATCCATCATTCTTAATCAGTTAGTATCATTTCTATGCACTTCCCATCGTCCAGGGTCATTGTAATTCATCACATCATGCTATCATTCAATGTCTGTAAAGGTGTCTTGCCATTTCCGCGGAACACAACATTGCCGCACGCACAGTAGCTAGCATATGACGATCCTAATTCGTAATTGCACTTGTTACAGAGAAACCACGCCACCAACATTTCCCAGTTGCCTAACCAATCGGGCTTATTTGGTAAGCATATATATACACCCCAAAAAGGGGAAAAATATTTTCATCGAATTTGACTAGCTCTTCTCCTAGGGTCAAACTGATGATTTAAGAATTGCTGGTTCATTAATATGTTCAAGAAATATCTTTCGATTGGCAATATAATATATACTAATTAGAGAAACCAACTTTACAATAAAAAAAAAAAAAATCTCAATGAATGAATTATCATGGCCAGCGAATCACTGCTCATGTGGCCAAAGCGTACTGATTGATTATAGTGACTGTTAGCTTTATGTAATGTCATCTTTTCATTACACGTATCACCATTCTATTAATTATAATGGTTTTTTTTTTTTCTAATTTTAAGCATTGGCTCAGGTAGGTAATTTTGATGCCCAGAATAACCATATAATATTGGCTAACAATGAGTATTAGAATGATATATAGCAGAATCAAAGGGATAGTAGTGGTTGGCTATGTAATGATTGAATTTCTGAATTGGAGGAAAATCTTATCTTCTTTTAGGCTCTTACACAACTGCAGCCAGCTGAGACATTGGCATGTGTTGAGAGTAGAAAGAGAAGGGGCTGACACTAATGAATTCCCTTACTATATACTGTAGATTAGCGCATTACAGAGACGAGGGGTTTGATTTTACCTTTGAAAATGACAATACTAAAGATGATGACTGAAGGTGAAGACTGAGGGCGAAGCCAAAAGAGTTGTTATATCCGACAAAGAGTAAATGCCAAGTTTGATAGTCTCCACAAAGTAAGCATGAAAAATATCATGCATATCAAACACACAGCACTCTGCATAATTAATCCTTGGAAATATGTGTGGCGTACACTTCGTACAATTGGGCAAAAGCTACTGCCTGGATCTCTATGTGATATGCTTGTTTTTGTTTCAAACAAAAACCCCCAAAAAAAAAAATGAAGAAGAAAAATATCCCAGTTGTGGTTAGATGAAGTTGCAAGGAAAAAAGACTCTTGAATTGTCTCCTTCACTTCTGCTTTACAATTTAGGTCAATGTCATGCTACAAGATTACTGCCATGAAAGGCATACAGTGTTAGTAAGAGCATGCAAGGCGACACCAAGAATCCAAGATCATAATTATAACTATTTTATCACTGGAAATTTTGAAGGGTTGTAACTTTGAAGAAACTCAAAGCGAAACACCTACAAAAGCACACACCATTTGAGACTTTGTTGAGGTTTGTTATAATATTTTCCCCTTTATCTAAGTGCATGAAATCATGAGCTGCTGTTGTTGTTGTTAGTGCGAACGCAATCTTAGATATGGTGGTGGGAATGGGAAGTGGGATAGAGACAAAGCTCAAAGCAAGGCACTTTCTTTTCTTTACGCCCTTTTGTATCTATCCCTCATGTAGATCTATTTGTCAGTAAAACATCAAAATAATAGTGATTGTACCCAGTAAAAACTAAACACATTACTGAATTACTTACTACTGTTATTCAAATTTGAACAAGAAGCTAAAAAACATTGACAATCACAGTGAAAGGTCATGAAAGCCTAGGACTTTTTCATGTCCCCTTCATCAATCAATAGGCCCCATTTTTTTTTCCTCCCTATTCTTGCGGAATCCAGGAGGCTCAAAGCAGCAGCCACAAGAGGTGCCCACCTTCTTAAGTCGCTTCCCACCATCGGACATGGCTGAAAACAAGCCAACAGAAATCAAAGACTTCCGAATTTTGCCCGATAACAAAGATGATGGCAAGAAACAGTTGGTTCCCAAAAGAAGTTCCAACAAAGATAGGCATAAAAAAGTAGATGGCAGAGGTAGAAGAATTAGGATGCCAGCTCTTTGTGCTGCAAGAATTTTCCAATTGACGAGAGAGTTGGGTCATAAAACTGATGGGGAGACTATTCAGTGGTTGTTACAGCAGGCCGAGCCTTCAATTATTGCCGCAACAGGTACAGGAACTATTCCAGCATCAGCCCTGACCACTGCAGGGTCCTCTGTTTCCGAGCAGGGGAGCTCTGTTCTGCATCCCAAGTTTGATGAAGTTGGACCAGCGGGGATGGGGATTCGGATGAATTGGGCTATGTTGAGTGGAAATATCGGCAGATCCCAAGTCCCAGCTGCTGCATGGCCTCCTTCTATGCCTGGTTTTGGTACCGGATTTCTGCAAAACTCTAATGTTCTGAGCTCCAATTCAGGGAACCACAATCTGAATTGTGTGCCCAAGTTTGGATTTCATGGGTTGGAGTTTCAGAATTCAGCTGGTTTTGGCCCGCAAATGCCAGGTTTGGAGCTTGGACTTTCACAAGAGGGTGGTCATATTGGATCCCTAAATTTTCAAGCTTTACAGCAGTTCTACCAGCAGATGGGACAAAGTGGAGAGGGCCCAGGTTCAGGAAATGATCAGCAGCAACAGCAACATGGTGGTGATGACTCCCAAGGGTCAAGACAATAGAAATAGTTCTCAAAAGGAGGGTTGTTTTTTGGGATTCAATTAACTAGAGTAGCAATAGGAGCTGAGTGATCTCTAATGGTTTTGTTTATGCGCTAATAGCAATGTTTGAAGGTCAGTCATGTCCTGAAGTTACATTAGTAATGAAGAATGTTCTCTCTCGTGGATCAAACAAGACTGCAACTGCAAGGACTGCTGCACAGCTCATCCCAGAATCCACATATGAGGTAAATTAGACATCTTGTTATGCAAAATCCTGAAAACAAGAGCTTGAGCTGTTAAGCAAAAATTGAATCTTTGTTCGTGCAGGTTGAACTAAACAGAGCGGGGTGCCATGAAGGTTGCCCGTGATTGTTGTTATAGTATCAATTTGAGGTGTGTTTTACTTTAAAGACATTATTCTGCAGACACGTATATTGGTTTGATATTGAAACTGGATGAAGTGAGAGGCAATTTGCCCTTTTTTCTTTGAACTTTGAGAGTTCCTCTGATTAGAGTTTTTACAGCAGCTAGGATATAATCAGCAATGTACTAGGTAGTTTTGCAATGTTTCTTTTTGAGTTATGAAATGGATCAGGAGTGGTAATTACTGGAGAATTGAAGCATTCTCTTTCCTGCCAGTGATTGAATGAAAACCATATCAAATTTGCTGATGGGAGCTACAGGTGGCGAACCTTTCTCTTTTATCATTTGACAGATTTATTTGTTGTTGCGTCCACGTTCTATTTTCCTACACCTTCTATGTCATGATAATCATTTGGTATGCTTGGGAAAGTATTTGTTTTTATGTGCCACATACTATGGTATTCATTTCTTGTTAATGATAAAACCTCAGAATGCAAACGTTAAGGAGCCGCCTCTCCCCTTAGAGGAACACAGATTTCTGATTTAAGATTAGGGAGCTGCACAGATACTTAATCCTTAAAGGCAAAATGTTGCTGAGGAACAACCTGAACTTGGACAAGGCAAACTCGGGTGCCTCTTCCCTGAACCAATAACAAATCCATTGAGATGAGACGCTAACCAGTAATTGTAGATTAAGAAAAGCACGGTGTATTTCTGGCTAGGCAGACGAATAAATACTGATCAAGAGCAGACATTCTAGAATTAATGCAGCAGTCAATGTTTCTTTGCCCCAAACTAAAGTTAATCTAGGTTTTGATCATCAACAGAAAATGTTAGTGTTTCAGCTCCAGAATTTCTCCAATCCAGGGAACCAACCATTTCTTTCTGCTTAATTTGCGTTTTGCATCTGTTAAAGAATACATGCGTCCCATCCCATGTCATTCTCACTGATAATCACTAGGATTCATTGTATCCAGCCCTTAACTTGGCATGAGAAAAGTTTGGTACATCTCTAAGAAGGAGGAGCATGAATTCATGGACTATATCCATACTCAGCAATGGAGGTATGTACTGTATATAAGATACGGTGATGATTGAGTGATGCATAACAATCCCAATGTGGTAGTATATAGGATTGTTTCATATTTGCAAATGATACCTGTAGTTGGTGCCATTGTTCTGGAGTCAATCGAGATTAATGAAGCAAGTAGTAATGAACATTTTGCTGCTGAGTAACAATGCATTCCGAGTATATGTTTTCTCCTCTTGCTTTTTAACCCCCGACCCTGATTACGATTGCAGCACTCAGTGGTCGTGATTAGTGACATTTATAGGGATTTGATTGAGATTTAGTTACATCTTCACTCGTTCCTCGATCTTAATCTTGGACAAAACATATACTTGTACAACATTGATTCCAGCGGAAATGGATGTAAACAAAAAGTTCAGGCCAAATGAGCAGGCGGTGATAAACTAATTAGGGAGGCCCAAAAAAACAGAAAGATAGAGACTCTAGGGTTACTTCGAATTGGACTTGTAACGTGCAACACTCAGTTCTTGGGATGATGATGTTTTACTGCACCACTGACATCCTATTAGGCCCAACTGATTAAACATGAACGGACCCATTTCTAATCGGGTTAGGTAGGTAGTAAATGTTGCGTAGAGTTTTATTTGAATAAGGCTTTTTAGTGGAATTTTTCAGAAGAGAATAGAGAAGCATCCTTGTTTCAAAGATAGAATTATATTAGGAATGCCAACATTCTTAAAATATTACGATAGGAATATAATATTAATATATATATATATTGTCAGCTGTGGTTTTTTTTTTTTTTTTTTGGAATGAAGACTTGAAACACAGCGGTTGGAACTTGAGTGTTGAGAAGTAGGGAGATGATGGGTCAGGAGGTGCTTGGGCCCTTGGGTTGGTGGGAGGATAATCCAGAACGATCAAACTCAAAAATAAATACTTCACCCCTCTTTAGTGGATTCGAAGGAGATCCATCTCATCCTTGTGTTGTATCATGCATATTGTATGTGCCTCCAATTTTGATGACCTTAGCATTGCACTCTATTGTGCACATCCCACAAAACTCATACAAAACTCACCAGGGGATCTCCATATCCCCTTCCACTTCACTTATCATCATTTGCTGCTCTTTCCGTTTCAAGAAAATAGTCAATTTTTTTTAAAAAAAATTATCTCAAAAATAAAAAATTCATTTTTAATTCAAAATTTTAATTTATTTTTACCAATTATAATTATATATACTCAAAATTAAAAAAGTAATTATAAAATTATATATTTAGTTAGTGTATAAATTAATTAAAAAATTATACTCACTATTAGAGAATATACGTGGACAAGTCCAATGTCAATAAGTTAAATTGTAGGCCCACATAGATATTGAGCTAGCGTTAGGATTAAGGAATCAATTCTATAATAACTCGAGTTTGAGGGTTTTTTTTTTAGTTGGATTTTTCCCTTCCCGTGCTGTGGGCGACCCAGTTAACTTATATGCTTAAATTATAATATAGATATTCTTAGTCTGCGCATTCGTCAAGCCATAAATTTCAGATAAATTAGTTTCTATGTACTTTTTCTTTGTCTTCTGTTGTTTTTAAACATACAAAAGAAGAGAGAGAGTATGTGCGTATGTGCGCATAAATGCATTGAATTACAAAAATACTTTGGGTTGGAAGTGAATTGGGGAAGAACAATTTAAGAACCCAGATTAAAAAATGTACAAATGGTGCATGCATGATTCTGATGGATGTAAAGAAGAAGATATAGATAGCAGTATAATTAAATGGAATGACATATTTAGGCAGCTGAGATGAGACAACTAGTTGGAAATTTTTTTTAGAGGGTATTATTTGGCAAATGATGGGGTGACAATCAGGTCGTATTTTGAGTTTGCATATAGTATTTATACGTAGGTATTATAAATTTTACACGAATTTGAATATGACTCGTTTAATTGTACATATTAGGTAACAAAATTTGAACACAACTTATTTATTTTGTAAGTAACACGACACGACATGAGACAATATGAAAATAATATAAAAATACTTACATATACTTGAAATTTATAAAAACTCAATTATTTATTTATTTATTTTATGAATAACACAATATAAAAAAATATTTATATATCTGTGAAATATTAAAATACCTAAAAATATATCTTATTCAACGCATTATAATTTTATAAAATAATTATTAAATAATTTTAAACAAATTAAATAGATTAAATGAGTTTAATATTAATTAATCTGATTTGATTGATTGATTTATTTTTTGGGTCTTATAATAGACTTCCAACTTGCGAAAGGTATTTATTAGTGCTAGGAAGTGTGAAAGCGTGGATTCCTTGTATGACGTGACGTGTTATAAAACAGCATTATTGAGTTGAATTATTCAGGTATCATCACTCGCGGTCCCATATCCTCGAGGCCAAAAGCAATACTTTTATATATATATATAAAAAGGGGCCATGGGATTGAGGCAGACAAAATGTGGATGGATGGTTTGCAAGGTAAGCAGATAAATACAAAAGTAACAAGTGTACTGAATTCTCTTCACGCGCACTGTAATACCAAGTATTACACACATTTGGAAATTGGTATCACTATCAACGCTCCTACCAATCAAACAAGTGTTTTAATATACTAAAATAATATAGTACACTGAACCAATGTCTCAGAAACGAAAGCAAAATCTACCCTGCCTATTGCATAAATGCATACCCTTTTCTCACCTAGAAAATCCTGGTAAAAAGATCTCGTGACCCCTTAAAGATACACCATAGTCTTCCATCTCGGGCAGTTCTTGCTTATCGTTTGTGTTGCCCCAAATGTGGTATACAGTGAAGCAGGGAAAGGAGGGTGAAAACCACGAGACAATATCTGTAGGATGCGGCCGACAATTGTGGAATACTGGGAGTCTGGGAGTCCTCCTCATAAAAGTAGTGTCTAATATTTTAATGCCTGGATGATGATCACATGCTCCTTCACTGGCAATTCGCAAACAACTTTAAAAGGGTGAAACACCCACAAAACAGCCGCCTTACGGCATCAATAAATAAGTGGTGCAATTGTTGAAGGAATGCTTCAGTTTTCAGGTTTCCCCTCCATAAAATATACAGTACAGTGGCAAGTTGTACAATTAAAAGGTAGCCCTTTGCTTTTCCTTGTGTTTTTTTTTTTTTTTTTGGGTTTTGGTCCGTACTCCAACTTTGTCCATTTTACTTAGCTTCGTATTCGACTATACTAGTAGTAATTTACTTATTAATTGGCCTAGAGAAAAAAAAACAAGAATGAACACCCGGTACAATTCTCTACCATTATTATGACACACGTGTTTCTCGAGAGTCAAGACATAAGCAGCAATTCTTTATTTTACTCGCGCATTCAATTTCCTTACCCGAGTCTAAAATGTCACCATTTATTTCTTGGTTAAAGCGGATTAATATAGAATTCCTCGGGCCTAGGAATTAGTCGCGTACGGGAATTTCACACTGATATAGACATCTCCTCTCTCGTGGAGGGAATAAATTATCAGTACCAATCACATCAATGCCAGCGGTTAACAAACTAAGAGCCGCCAATAATATGCTGAATTAGCAGCCAGGTTTCTAAGATTACACACTATCAAAGGTACCCCAAATAGGAAAAATTAGGAATAAAGAGAACTGTAGTGGGAAAAGTAACAGGACAAAATCTGATGCTCAAGGGTGAAAGATTGAGTGAGTCTCGACTCTCGACTCTCGTCTCTGGAGTAAGCTCATCAAACTCGGGGGTAATATGGGTGAACGGTAGAGAGTTGTTGTCCCTTCAGAGTCCAAACCAAACTCCACAACGACAAAAAAGTCTCCAGGAGGCAGAAACTCCTGGTACAGCTCAAGAGCCACTCACTAGTTATGCCTAACACATGACACTTTTGCATTTTTTCCTTTTTTATTTTTATTTTTTTTTTGGCAGCCTATTTTGAACCGAAGCCTGCATCAGAAACCGACCCTTTTCCTTCCAACACAATATCTGCAATATTTAACTTCTATTCATTAGAGACCGCTACACTCTCAACTCTCAAACAATCTATACCCACCTTGAATTTGATAAGAGAGCAGAGGAGTATTGAGTCAGGAGGAGAGACAAATAATCAAGAACCAATCTTTTCCTCTCTCGATCTCTTCTCCCGCCCCTCCCTTTCTGCCTCTCTCTTTGTTGACCTCTCACGTACACAGTACACTCATAAAAATATAAAACTACAGCTGTTTGTTTTAGCTTGAGGTGGGAATTCTTTCTTGGGATGGACTACTGGACACCATCTGTCAGCGTTGGTGACGAATTTGAGAAGCTAATGCTTCGAATCAACCCACCAATGTACAATTTTCCTTCTTTCCCTTCATTTCCTACTTAATTTTCTGAAATGGGCTGATTTATCCATGTTCCCAAAAAATGGTTACTTTGTGCGTTTTACGAGAGAAAGAATTTAAGGCGTGGAATTTTCTCATTTTAATTGTACCTATAAATATATATGGAAAATTTTAATTGTATCTTTAAATATATATGGAATGTCGATGTAAAGTTTGAATCTTTCTTGATGTGCGATGTACACTTGTACAGGGTCACCGTTGACAATAAATCGGACAAGAAAGCAACTTTGATCAAGGTACGGGAGGATTTCGTTTCTTTTTTTAAATGGGATTTTTTTTGTCAATTGAACGATGAATTTACCTCTTGATTAAGATGTATTTTACGTGGACCAAATGGTTAAAGAATTTATTTTTGTTGTTTGTGTAATTTGTAGGTTGATAGCGCTAATCGGAGAGGAAGCTTATTGGAGGTAGTTCAGGTTCTTACTGACTTGAACCTGATAATTAAACGAGCTTACATTTCTTCTGACGGGGAATGGTTTATGGATGGTAATTGTTCATAACTCTATAAAGTTCTCCAATGATTTTTCACTTATAATCCATTTTCAAGCTCATTCTTCAATCTATGGTGTTTATTGCAGTTTTTCATGTCACTGATCAATATGGAAATAAGCTATCTGAGGATAACGTAGCTGAACGCATTCAGCAGGTATTCAATTTAGTTGTTGCTTCGTATGGTAGTAATTATGTGACTTTGGAAATGCATTACTCTATATATTTATGTGGATTTGGAACCGCAAATATTGTTTGTATTGCTATATGCAGTCGGCCCTGCAAAGTATTAAGTCTGTGATTTTGGCCCCTTTTTAATGAATGTTTTCTCCATCACACTTTATCCTCTCATTGGACTCGAGTAAAGTTGTCATAGCATTGGTTTAATTTATAGTCTCGTGAGTGGAGATGGATTGTCTAGCCACGGACATTGTACTGGAAATCCTACGATTTGGACAAAAGCTCCATGGATCTTCTGCATGCATCTAGAAATTAGTTTTTAGCCTGAATCTTTTTAATGAACCTTATGAAATTAGAGTTATCTCAATGCTTCAAAATTGTCTGGCAGTCTTTAGGGCCAAGGGGATGAAGCTTCAGGTCATTGAGAAGATCTGTTGGTGTCCAATCTGCCCTGGAACACACTACCATCGAATTGACAGGAAGAGACCGACCTGGATTGCTCTCCGAAGTGTTTGCAGTTCTTGCTGACCTCAATTTTAATGTAGTTGCTGCAGAAGTATGGACTCATAACTCAAGAATGGCTTCAGTTGTCTATATAACAGACGAAGTGAATGGATCAGCAATCGATGATCCTGAACGACTGGCTAAAATTAAGCAGCTCCTCTTGTATGTATTGAAAGGGGATAGAGATAGGCGAAGTGCCAATACAGCTGTTTCAGTTGGCTCCACCCACACAGAAAGGAGACTGCACCAAATGATGTATGCTGATCGTGATTATGACAAGGATGTTATGGATTCCACACCGAAAAATGACCGTTCCAAAGCACTTGTGACAGTAGAAAATTGTGCTGATAAAGGCTACACTGTAGTGAACTTGAGTTGTTCTGACAGGCCTAAGCTGCTCTTTGATACAGTATGTACGTTAACAGATATGCAGTACGTTGTGTATCATGCTACCATCATTGCTGAAGGACCAGAAGCTCAGCAGGTATTGATCATCTTTGGTTTAGATGTACATACAAAGTTTCTAAAAATTAGTCTTTATCATGGTAGTGGTTGGAGAGGAGGATGGCATGGACTATTTTATTGATTTGGGAATCTACTACTCACTTTAGAAAGACAAATATGTTTTAGGATTGTTGGCGTCTCAGTTGGTTTTTGGTTTTTTACTTTATCTAGGAATATTATATAAGACATATTGATGGATGTCCCATAAACTCTGAAGCAGAGAGACAACGCCTTATTCATTGCTTGGAGGCAGCTATAAGAAGGCGAACTTCAGAGGTAGTTGTTGTGATTAAGCTACAAGAGACAATTCTTGTGATTAAGCTACGTGTTTTCTCTTTAACCGTGCTTTAGCCCAAGTCTTTTGATGTTTCTGTCATACAGGGTGTTAGACTAGAACTCTGCGGTGAAGACAGGGTTGGCCTTCTTTCTGACGTAACGCGCATATTCAGAGAGAATGGCCTTTCAGTTACTCGGGCTGAGGTCACAACCAGGGGCAATCAAGCTGTCAATACATTCTATGTAATTGATGCATCAGGATATCCAGTCAAAAATGAAACCATTGAGGCCATCCGGAAAGAAATAGGTTTAGCAATTCTCCGGGTCAAAGATGAAGCATACCCAACTTCACCACCTCAACAGTCAGGAAGGTTTTCGTTGGGTACTCTATTTCGATCAAGATCAGAAAGGTTCCTCTACAACTTGGGTCTGATAAGATCATGTTCCTAAGCATTGGAACAGCTAACTAGATGTGTTGCTAGATACCTGCAAATCCTTGTATGAAGGGATTAGTGGTAACTTGAAGCATGGCGATGCTTTGATCAACTTAGTGTTGATCTCAATTACAGCCGCAATCGTGCATCCTGCGAAACCCTTGTACATTTTCCGGATGATTGTACATTCTCCAGTTGTCTTCTTAGGTTTTGGAGAACACTGTAAATAGAAACATATTTGCTGGAATCTTGGTTGTGTTTAAATGTTGTAAATCAATTAGCTATGATACTAAAGTGTTGAAACAAATAAAGAATGAACATGGATAGAAGGCCAGCAATGTAGGCGAACGTGATAGCTTACACGTGGGGTGACTTTGAGCAGCGAATACCATGAAGCAAAGGTGATGCAGACGGCCTAAAACCATTCTTCTTGGCCACCACTTCCAACTCCTCACTGAGTAATCTGATTTGATTCCAACCATTTAGGAACCAACATTCTAAATGACCACAATTCCATGAATCCTCACCTTTCTCTCCCTTTCAATATGCAGATTGTGATATTTAAAGAAAGCAATACAATATATGCCTCATCCCTAGCACTTGGACAGCTTATTCCAGAGCAGCAGTCAAAGGACATATTCATTACGCAAGTGGAAATATTCCACATTGGGGGGTGATGTGATGGTCATCATAAACTCAGTTCCGAGACAGACATATCCAAAATATGCAAGTAAAGGACCGTATTTCTACATTTCTAAGATAACTACTTCCACGGCAGTCTGAGTCTCAATAATGTGGACGCTACTTGGTGGTGCTGTGCAGGGAAAGGCTCCTCGTCTCAGACCTCCGGCAAGGTCAAGCAAACCGCACGGACAATAAAAAAGAAAAGTCGGTGGCTACATCCGAACATCACATGAGCCAGGGCAGCTGGCGCCTGGCGGGCTCAGCTGACAAAGTTAATGTCATTATTATTCTGACGTGTCCGTCGCAACGGGGGTCGACTTTGAGGTTTGGTCCACCCCAAAGAGTCACGTGTCCAGGATTCTGTCGGATCCACCTCGATGGACGTGAGGACCGATTGGTCATTCGTCATTGATGTGGAAATTCTCCGACCAGCCACCCTAGCCAGTCCCATCATTATCATTATCGTTATCATCAATTCTATCATGAGTTTTTTTCCTATTTAATACTGTTTTTTAAAAATTAGAAATTAATTGGAGAATTAGACTTTGATTTCCCAATATAGATGTTCGCATTCCAAGAATACGAATATAAGCCAGAATTTGCATTCTTAAAATATGAACTCGATTTTTTTTAAAAAAAAAATTTCGATGAGTTAAATTTTTTTTGCATGTCTTACATGCGAACTCAAATTTATTAATTTTTTTAAAAAATTTTTGGCATGAGTTCGCATGTAAGACATGCGAACTCAAACTCATCTGCATGTAATCTTGTGATCTCGAATGGGCTTTGGAGATACTAGGTCATCTAACGTTTCAAATGCTGTGGCAAATTCCACTGCTCAGCTCTGGGATACTGGAAACTTAGTCTTGACGGACAACTGTAATGGAAGATCTAACAAGCAACTAAGCAAGCGGCGTAGGAGGCTGCACGGCACCGCAAATTTTTGGGCAAGGGGGAATGATGCTGCAGTGTTTTTTTCTTTTTGACTTTACTGTTGTGTGTTCGCATGTATCACATGTGAACATTAACTGAAATTCGCATTTCAGAAATACTACACTTTATTTTGACTCAAACTCTAATTCTCCGATTAGGTTCTAATTTTTTAAAAACAGTATTAAATATGGAAAAAACTCTTCTATCATTCATTCCTTCCTTCAGTCTTTGATTCTTGAAGGAAGGATTCTGCTTCCCAGTTCACTCCCTCAACCCAGGGCTAAACTCCCCAAAAATTTTAATTAGTTACCAAGAAATACTAGGATTTATTTTCCAAATATCCTTTTAACAGAAAAGATAAGACGAAAATTTCCCAGCACTATATTGCGGGCTTTAGCACTGCAAAATATCACACCTCCAAAAAAAAATTTCCAAGAAAAAGTAGGAACTAATGATGTTAAGTTACTACGAAATGCTAGAATTTATTTGTCTGAACTAATAATGATACTGGCAAGGGGTAACATACCCTGTTTTCTCAACAAGTTTAAATTTACAGAAAAGCCGAAGAAAAAAAAGGGTCAAGACGACAGAGGCACGCATGGTTGCAATAATGAGACAGAGAGACAACCATCACCAGTTCTGAGTTTCTGACACATACCTGAACTCGGCAGATACAGTTAACTTAGAGCCTTCCTTATTTCTGGTTTTTTTTTTTTTTTTTTTGGGACCCCGGCAAAGGGGAGGGGTGTTTGTTGGTTTGGTTTACATTATTGCAGCTTCATTATTACTACTAATTTACACTAATGCTTAGTTCATTTATAATTTTGCCGTCCATGCTGAAGTTTGTGCTTTGACCAACAAAGTTTTCCCTAAACAGAGAGCAGTTGAATTATGTCGGTCCCCCTACCCTGGCTAGCCTAAATTTAGTCTATCCCACAAAGTCCTGCAACTGTAAAATCGTGTTTATTGCCGAAGCTCTCGCCTGTTAAGCAGCGTTCCTAAGGCTACTTCGGGAGGCATCCTTTACAAGATTGTTGCTAATAATTACTAATCATTAACATTAGCAAGTAAAACCAACAATCTTTCCCTTCCCAACTCCAACCCCCTGCCCAACCCCGGTTAGCAGAAAAGTAAAAACTAATGCAGAAGCAAGACAAACTTATTAGTAATAACTTTGGGTTAAATAACAGGTCCTTAATCCGTAACAGTGAAGAGCAAGACAGTACCACATCACAGGAGAAATACAAAGTCGATTAGCAGGCTTGAGGATTCTTTGTCCCAGCACACAGACGCTGTTGCCAAGTATGGAATTTTCATCAAGTTCACAATGTGTTTGGTACGCATGACTCGCACTGAAAAATGAAAATTAAAGAAACCAAAAAACTCCCAAACGTCATCTATCTCACTGCCACACATCCGTTCTCAATAAATTCCCGAGTCCTACAAGGCTACAATAACTTCCCAGGTCCTACCACACCATCAGCTCACCATTACCCACACCGTTCTGCCTTACATATGCCATGAAAGGCCTCATCTGTGCCCTCATGCTTTTTATCTACAATGCATTCCCATAAGTTTCGACTAAACAATTCAAGTATCCCCATATACGTGGTCAAACTCATCAAGAACTGGATTGACAGTGTTCACATCTTGTCATAATCAACCAAGCCACTTAACATAATATTTTGATAACCTGCATGTTCCATTACTGTCTTAACTAAAATGATTTTTCACTAGCAAAAGGAATACACCAAAAAGGGTATAATCTGTGTCACAAGCAGCTCTGATGCTACAGTACAAATGCCAACAAGAAACTTCATGGATTGAGCCTCATGAAGCAGGCAGACCTCTATATAAAAGAAGTAGCCCCAAAAAATTGTAAGGGCACTAACAAGAAATAGAGTTTCTTATCTTACACCATTGGCAGCTCACCACAGTCACTGACAGTAACTTTCTTTCTAGGGTGATCACCTCTGTCGGTTTCCTGTGACTCAATCAACCTGACAACATCCATTCCCTCCAAAACTTGCCCAAACACAACATGCCGCTGGTCCAGCCATGGTGTCTGTCATTACCAAACTTAATTATTATAATTCTTGACCAAGAAAATATCTGTGAAAAACATAAATTCCCAGTTTCCTACTCTAAATAATTTCTTTTCTCATTTTAATATGTAATACTCCCATTTTCAGGGTTATCAAATAACTTTGTACTTTTAGTACTCAACCACACTTAGAAGCATCAATATCAATTTATCATACTAACTGTTTTTAACACAAAATACTTCCCAGAAGCTATATACTAGTCCAACTCAGCTCCAGAAGTTAAATCACCGGGTAGGACATGGGTTGCATTTGTTATTATATTATAAGAAAAGCCTTGTAATGCAAATGATAAACATGGAGAAAGTGTTGAAACTAAACTACAGTACAAATTCCTTCTAGACAATTCTCCTGCCATGACCAAAAACTTAAGCAGAGTGTGACTAACATAGAGAAAGAGCAAATGCAGAAAGTATTGTAGAAGACAAGGAAAAATATTATAATGAGCGAAAATAGAAGAGAGAAAATGATAGATCCATGGATGGTTGATTGTCACTTGACCAGCCAAAGAACTCAGGTTATATCTAAATATCTTCATCAGGACTCAGGTATGTGGCTCTTGTTTAAAGAACAAAACAGAATTTAATCATCACAAAGAAGTCAACCTATACTCTTGAAAAAAGAAATCTTTCTCTACCTCCCCCTTCTACATACCTTAACAGTACAAATAAAAAATTGACTCCCATTGGTATTGGGTCCAGCGTTTGCCATGCTAACTACTCCAGGTCCAGTATGAGTCACTGCAAGTATTTGATAGGGTAAGAAGATTCTTGTTATTGAGCCTTTATGGTACAAAAGCATTGCCAAATTAGAAAAGCCAAACTTACACTTGAAATTTTCATCTTTAAATGTGCGTCCATAGATACTTTTACCCCCAGTACCCTGCAATTAAGAGAAGTTTCAATGATGAATCATATACATATTACCACCAAAAACTTAAGCATTTTCATATGAAAAGAAGAAATACTTTGTTTATTTTTCCTCAGACCATGTCACCAAATGCCTATCATAATTCTGTAACACAAGACAAGCCATAGCCTTGCCATTCTGTATTACAAGACAAGAACCATTTATATTGTGAATGAGAAGCCCACATACAAGCTTAAGCAGTTCATTGTACTCCGAGAATGCAATAATGATCACTTTGTCATGATGATGACATACTTTACAATGTGTGCATCCTTCAAGTTGCATTAGACAAAGTGGAATTTGAGTTGGCAATCACGCTTTACAAGGATACAACTATAATAATAACCATGAAAATGCTTGATGACTTGAAAATAACTGTTCCAATTGCAGATATAAATAGGTAGTGAATTGCCTCAAGAAATAAAGAGCAAGAATTTTGTAAAGTAAACACCTACGTTGCCCTTGTCAAAATCTCCTCCCTGAATCATGAAATCCTTGATAACACGATGAAAACTAGAACCTTTGTATCCAAAACCCTTTTCTCCTGGTGAGAACAACAAAACAGAACGAAATACATATTTGATGGAAAAATGAATTAAAACGCTAAAAAATTTAACTTGCAAACATAACACATGCTGCAAAACCTGTGCATAAAGCACGGAAGTTCTCTGCAGTTTGAGGCACATCATCACCATAGAGTCCTATCACAATCCTCCCAGCAAGCTTCCCTACTGGATTTCCAATGTTTATGTCAAGATATACCTTGTGCGTTACTTTTGATTGCAATTCAGCCACCTGAATTCATTGTGTATTTCCAATGCTCAATATCACAAGCTCTTATTGTACTAGTAAAAACACAAACTTAAATTTTCTCAACAGAATCTACTAAAAAATTCTATCTTTTCACTACTTGTATGAAAACAAAATCAAAACTTTAGACAAACCCTAGAAGGGGAGGAAAAGAATATTTTAGTTTTCATTTCAATCATTCAGAGAGAACATAAACTCACGTCAGCCGTTGCGCGAACGGAACTAGGCAGGCCGCCGGGTTTGGTCCGGCCGAAACGAGTTGAGTTGAAGGAGGATGTTAACCGCAACGAACCGGACAGGAAACTCGACGATGACGACGAGATTGCCAGCTGCGGAATCGGACAAGCTCGGCCCGCAGTTTGCGTCGGGCAAAGACTCCTCGGAGTTGAGACTGAGGGAGACCTAACATTTGACTGCAGTCCCATAAATGAAAAGTTAATTACATACATTAACCTCGAAATGAATAAAATAAATAAATAAACAGATTATTACCAAGGTTGCGAATGGAACGGCCATTGTTGGGACAAAATGTTTAGAAATGTCACTGTGTGAGCGTGTGATAGACAAATGCGGGGGAAGCGTGATACTGTTATTGTTGAGAAGAGGAAGAGGAAGTGGGACAAATCTCCAGAGTGACGGAGAGGTCGAGCCTCGTTGAAATGACCGTAATGCTCTTTGGTTTCCTCCAAAATGACAAATTCAACCTCGGAGGAAAATATCTTCGCATTTCTTTGGGTGCAAAAATAAAAAGAAAGGAAAATGGCGTCGCCCGGACTTGAACCGGAGACCTTCAGTGTGTTAGACTGACGTGATAACCAACTACACCACGACACCGTTGTTACAAGTGACTATAACCCCCCATGAGACTGTTTTGCAGAAAAATGGCGCATTGTAGTAATTGCCAATTGGAGTAGGACCGTCGCGGAGGAATATGGATAGTTTATGGCGGTGGGTGTGACAGTGAGAGTGAGCTCTTTATCCCTGTCCTTAGAGCCTCAGCTATGGTATTCTGCAATTCCTGGTTCGAGAAATAATTACTGGAGACAGCCGGAGAATCTGAGGGAACATTCAAGTTCCAGTGCCAAGTTCTGGGTCTCATCAGCAGCAATTCGAAGTGATATGGCAGCAACCTCTGCTGACCGGCCAAAATTTTCCAAAGTAATCGACTCTCATTTGCACGTCTGGGCTTCATCCCAAGAGGTAGATAGTTTTGATAATGTTCACGGTACTACTTATTATAATGGGTTGGGACATTTTATATAGGAGAACTTTGTTATTTGAATGATAGGCTGAAGAGAAGTACCCCTACTTTCCAGGCCAAGAACCCACTCTACCAGGCCATGTAGATTTCTTGCTCCAGGTAACTTTCGCTATTTTAAATTACCTTCATCGTTTATACCTCGATCGTTATTTCAACCGTCTGAATTGTTCTTAAGATGCTTGAGGTGATTCTTGTATGAAATTGATCCCAACAGCATCAGAGATGAAATGCTGAATGGGCAAAATTCAGCTAGGATATAGTTGTTTTGCCGTTCTACTAGTGATCCCCTCTTGTTCTTACTGACCAGAATTAGTCTCGTCCATGGCATGGCAGTAGCGTGGACTTTCCTTTTCCTCGTGGCTTTGGCAGTTTTAATTTCCTTCTTTCCTTCAATCTATTGCTTGTGTCTGTAAAGTTAACTTTTATATACATTCTGCAGTGCATGAGAGATGCAGGGGTAGATGGTGCACTCATAGTGCAGCCCATTAACCATAAGTTTGATCATTCTTATGTCACAAGGCAAGTTGTTCACATCTATGTTCATACTTTGCATACAAGTGCTTTGTAAGAATTTTTTTAACTCTGAAAATGGAAATCTAGATTATAAGCCAAGTTGCAAGCCTTTGTGAGTTTGACTAGTGTTATCATTTACACATGATTGGCAATTTCTGGCAAGGAACATAAACAATGCGAATTGCACCATGTATAGCTTCAAATTTAATCCCATGTTTCCATCATAAAGAATAGATTAAAACTCAGAATAAGAAAAAGATCACCACCAACATAACAGCTATATTTCAAAAAGACAAAAAGATTTGGACTTGGACCTCTTCTTTTCTTTTCTTTTTTTTTTTATTTTCATTCTTATTGCTTTATACATACTGAATTTTCGAAGTGTACTTCAAGTACTTGTATGCATGTTATTGCAAAAGATAATGCCTCTGTATCTTTGGATTGTGGAGAATTAAACAGTTGTTCCATTCATTTTGTGAGCCATTGAACAGTGTACTAAAGAAGTACCCATCCAAATTTGTTGGTTGCTGCCTAGCAAATCCCACAGAAAATGAAAAAGGGGTGGAGGAGTTTGAAAACCTTATTTTGAAGGTGCTGACGCGCAATGCGGAACTATCTTGTATTGATTTTCTGGTAAAATTAATCTTTCTGACACATAACTTCAACTTCTGCCAGGATGGTTACCGCACTGTACGTTTTAATCCATATTTGTGGCCTTCTGGTCAACAGGTAACCATATTTTTTATACTGACCTGAAAAAATTTGTTTGATTGAAATTATTATATATATTTTCTCTAACGTGGATATCACAAACAAAAGATCTATCATCAAAATGACATATTTTATTGGACAAAAATTGCCTTTGGAAGTGGAAAACAAAAAAGTAAAATGACTGATCATCTCAAAATACTCTACACTGTACAAGTGAAACTACTCAAGATCCAAGCTGAGGTTTTTTATGTCTTTAGTGCTTAGCATAGTTATGAGAATTTATGCAGTATCTAGTCCTCGCATATTCTGTCTCTTGCAGATACCAAGGGACTTGTTTGAACTATATTTTCCTATTTGCCATACATACAGATTAAATATGCAAGCGAAAACAAATTATACCTCTTCTCTGACAAATAAAAGATATAATAGTAACTATCTCTGTCTGCACTCTGAGAGATGTAAATAATGTTTTTCATCTTTGCAGATGACAAATGATATTGGAAAGGCTATTTTCTCTAAAGCAGGAGAACTTGGAGTACCAGTGGGATTCATGTGCATGAAGGTATATCTTTTCTGCTTTAAAAATCCACTTCAAGATTAAAATGTGTGACAAATTAACCAGTCATTCTCACTTTTGTTGGTTGTTATTTGAAATTTGCATTGCAACACTCCATGGCGGTGGCCTTTTTAGGGTTTAAATCTGCATTTATCAGAAATCCAGGAACTCTGCACAGAATTTCCTAAAACTACTGTTCTGCTTGATCATCTGGCTTTTTGTAAGCCTCCAATGTAAGTGGCACTTGCCTATCGTAGCATAATGGAAGAGCTGTTTGGTAGTGTGAACTGTGAATGAAACAAGAGGTGACTTTGTTTTTGTCAAATCTTGCATTCATCTTTCAGAAACAATGAAGACAGCAAACTGTTCTCCGAGTTGCTAAAGTTGTCCAGATTTCCTCAGGTAAAAATATCCTGTCAATATGAACTTGTTTGCTATTCATGATCTTCTCATATTTAGTTATTTCTGCCATATAGCTGCCTGCTTAGTTTGTACTGTTAGCATTTTGTGGTAGTCATTAGTTTGGGACAGTCATCTTGAAATTAAGTGTTTGATATGTCCTGCCACTCTATTTTTAGCACCCACTACGAACTGGAATACTAAGCTCTTGAAGGATTTACTTGACAGGTATATGTAAAATTCAGTGCCCTTTTCAGAGTGTCGAGAGTTCCGTATCCCTATGATGATCTATCCAAAGCTCTCGCGCTAGTAATCTCCAGCTTTGGTGCAAACCGTGTCATGTGGGGAAGGTAACATGAAATCCTTGTGGTTGAAATTTTGTTACCGAAGAAATTATAAGGATGATTGCCGATTGTAATATCTAATAAGTATTGATTTTATACGTGGACTTGAATCATCTCAAGCATGGAATTGTGTTGCAGTAACTTTCCTTATGTAGTTCCTGAATGTGGCTACAAAGAAGCAAAAGAAGTTGTCCTTAGGCTGGCCCAACAAGCTCCCTTGTCATCATCCGAATTGGAGTGGATCATGGGGAAAACAGTTGCGCAAATATTCAAAGGCGATTGGCTCACTTGAGTGGCACTCCAAACGTAGTACGGTCACGAGATTGAATGCATCCTGGAGATTGATGCACTAGATTTGTTAATTTCTTCATAAACTTTTGAACCTTAGCCAGCTAAGAAATTGCTCCTTGAGGTAATCTCGAATGTACGAGATACGCTTTTTCCAAAATCTATTTTGCCTTGTTACAAGTTATTCTACATTAAGCCAAGCAAAGCAAAGATATTTTACCATTTGAACGTTTCTGAAAAACAGATGTTAACACGTCTCCAAATTTCAGTAAATGGCATGAAAATCTCGTGCTTTTAGGGGACGGTGACCTTAAAGCATTGCAAGATCAGAATGTCCCTTTGGCAATAAAAGATATTACCTTTATACATTAAGATCTTTTTTCCCTTGAAAGGCACAGCAACGCAGGCACCCAAAAAAGCCCCTTGGCCTGCAAAGTTAAATTGAAAGCTGTAGGACATACGTGGGACGGTAGGAGTGAAAAGATTATTCAACACAACAGGCACAACGATCTACAAGATACTTTTCATTGACTAATATTGCTACTACAAGATTTCTGTATATACGAACTTCGATGAAAAGGCTATCCTGCTAATGGATTCTAATCTTTATAGCTATAGCACCTCGTAACCAGCCTAAATAATGAAATTCAACACTGAGATTCGGTGAAAAGATGAAACTGAAGTGGAAGAAAAAAGAAACTAACGCCGCAAATGCTTTACAGAGAACTCTAGCCTGTACACCAAGGAATCGATAAAAAAGTAAATGCTATAGATACAAAAAGTCTCAATCTTCTATCCGCTGAATCTCGCCCATCATTATTCGGTTGCTTGTAACCTTGAATCCAAGTAAAGCTGGATCAATTTGCCTGCCCTTCTTTCCCTTCTTTTTGCTGCTCCGAGCACCCTGCATTCCATCTGCTGAATCTGAAGCACCAAATCCTACAGTACTTTCTTGAGGAGCTGGCTTCTTAGTATTGCTCTTGAGCATGTCACTGAACGAGGTTTCAGAGACATCAGCATCACTTAAAGATGCAGAGCGTCGAAAGCGTACATCTTTTTTCCCAGATGTGAGCATATCAGAGGCTTGGTTTCCCTGACTGACAATTCCATCGTTCCTGCCTCCTACAAAGATTTCCAGATGGATAATTTCATAAAAAACTAGTCTCAGAAGGCAAAGTAACTATAAAAGGCTAAAAGCCCTTCATTATCATCTATTTTCATATCCCACAGAGACCAGGGTTAGAAAAAAGCAGACTGCAAATAAATAGTCCAACCTCTTGCGGGCATTACAAGCAAGCTTTACCCTGTGATTTCTAAGTTAAACACACAAGATTAATCTACAAATTACATTTACATAATTGAAAGTAAAACATCTAGTTATTTTTTGTAGTGTGGTGGGGACAGGCTGCTGTTGAATTTGGTGTTTGATTGAAATAAAATATTCTGCGAATTACCGCATAACCCTAATAAGCTAAGTCCATCTCTCACCTAAATCCACCACAGCAAAAGCAAAATTACATATTAAGCAATAGAAACCAGTGAATCACTAATGAAACTAAAAGAAAAAGCACAGAATAGATTCAGAATGATACCTTCTGCAGGTTGTATAGCATTTGCAGGATTTTTCCCCCTCATTCCTGCATCAGAATTAAGCTCAGCTAAACCTTCCTGAGAAGATGAAGCCCGAGAGACTGGAGGACGTTTGAGCAAGATATTTTCCTGCCTTCTTGTTGCAGCTACTGGGGCCCTACCAAAAGAACATCAAACGCATATGGAATGCCGTGAAAAGACAACAAATGAAGACAAATTAATGAAGGGAAAAAAATAACCAGAAAAACGGATGGGAGAACAAGAAAGTGATGCTCAATGCATATCAATATTCTACTTCAGTTGCTGGGGAGGACACTTTTTGGGGAGAGAGAGAGAGAGAGAGAAAGAGGATTAAGGTCTTATTACAACCTTTTGATTTTTTACACACTGAATGAAAGGGGGGTAATCAAAGAAGGGATAGACCATCTGTATAATGATTTTATGTTCCTACAGTTCATAGTGGAAGTATCATAACTGCAGGAGAAATGTTTAACAGACCACTTTCTGAGGAAGAAAAAGAAAACCAAAAAAGAATACTCTCAGCACTGTAAGAAATTTAGCCCAATGTGGTATCAAGATGAAAAATGGGTATTCATGCCTCCTCCAATGTATCAGATGAAGGAAAACTCATTTATGATTCATTACACAAAGTCCAACCAGAACATTCAAATATAAAAATGAAGTGATTCCCTATTTCCTGCAGAAATAAGAGACGTGAAATCAATTGCCCTTACCGGTCCCTAGCAGTATCATCTGGAAAGGGATCAAATGGTCCAATCTTCTCATTATAGAACCCTGAATTGCCTACTGGAACCAATCAAGAGTTAACAGTAACAAAATCGAAACAATTATATGGAACAGAAAGAGGAATGAAGGATACCTGAACTGCTAAAAGAAGAATGCCTGCTGAGAATATTAACAGGCACTTCCACTCTATCCAGTGCAGCCATAGGGATTGGCTCAACAATGTCTTCTTGAACCTCTGAAGCTGAACCCTGGACAAAGATTACCTTTGCAGATAAGCACTTACGCCCTATCAATTGCCTACTACATCGGAGTCCAGGAAAATTACCTGTGAGAGGCCATTGTTGCCAGAAGATACAGCTTCTCCATCAATCAACGCTGCAGAATTAGATCTAAACGGCAATCTTTCAACAGCTTCCAGAGAACCAGCCACCTCATCAGCTCCATGAGCCTGTGGAAGCCCACCTGAATTCAAACTGTAAGACCCCAGAGCAAATGATTGATTCAAATTTGCTTCTTTATCTGAAAGAAGACTAAATGAATGATTCAAAGAGCTAGTAGCAGAATATGAACCAGAAGGAGGTCTTCTCTCAGAAGGCATTCCACCGATCAACTCTGCTGACTCAGTTGGCTGATGGCTTGATTTTTGGTGAAGCAGTTCCATGAGTAACCGTTTTGAGCTGTCATCATTTGTACCAGCTGACATCCAGAAACTTGAATCTTCTGAAGGTCTTTTGACCTCTGGATCCCTTTTCTGTCTCTCACTGTTAATAAGCATTTGCTGCATTCGTGATTCAATCCACTCACTTGGTAGCTGTCCATTGCTCTCAGACCAGTGGCCCTCCACTATATCCGAGTTTGAAGCACGAAATTGGTTGGGAACATGCTGAGAGTGATGAGAATAAACACCAGATGAGAACCCCCCCACTTGACCACTAGGGTGCAACCGTGCACTCATCTCCTGCACATCTAAACCTTGAGCACGACCTAGAGAATTAATAACATCCAAATTTGCTCCTGCCGCACCAACAGGTAATGACATCGATCGTTCAAATGGTAAAAGGCCAGGATCATAAATCCCTGAATGAAGTCTATCTTGTAAGGAAAGATTTCGATCAAGATGACTGAGATGCTCCTCAGGAGATGCAATTTGTTGTTGCTGGAAAAAGTCCAATTGTCCAAATCCAGTAGAACTGGGTCGATGAGCACCAGCAGGATTTCGAAGAAATTGACTGGTCTCTTCAATAGGCCATGCAGAGCCAACTTGTCTGTCCTCTTCCATTTCCAGTAGCTGTCTCAATCCCATTGCCAACTGTCTCCCATGCAGCTGTTCTTGCTGAAGGATCTGATGCTCCAATGGATGCATTTGGCCATGTTTTGCTCGTGATAAAAGCTCCAATAAATCATTTGAATGTAGTTGAGGTGGAGCTTGACCAAATTTGCCCTGAATGAGATGCTCAAGGGATGGTTCCGGGTGTCTAGGAGGAAGATGGGAGCGCTGTTGAAGTTCATTTAAAATTTGCTGCTTCAAGAAGACCTGTTCAAGAGTATTATTCGTTCTAATAGCATCATTGCGTGATTGCGCACGAATAGAATCACGCATTTGACTTTGCATCATTTGTTCAACAAGCAGTTGTCTAGCATGGGCCTGTTGTTGCTCTTTCAATAACATTTGCTGATGAAACTGTTGCTGCTGCTGCTGCAGTTGCTGCTGTTGTTGAAGCTGCAGCAACCGTTGCTGTTGTTGCTGGATGGCAAAAAACTGTTCCAGATCTACCTGAGCAGCCAAAGGTTGATGCACCGGATTATGATTCGGCATTCGTTCAAGCATGGCTTCATCCAAATGTGTATTATGAGACAATAAATTATGCTGCTGGGAAAACTGCGGAAATTGCTGGGATAGTAGCTTCTCTGATGCATCAAAGCGGTTGGATTCATGATCCACATGAGACAAATGTTGAGCGTCCAGGGCATCTTGATAACTGTTGGGTTCAGACAGTGCAGTTCTGCGACGAAAATCAGGCCACATCTCCGCAGTATGAGTTGATTCAGCTGTTGCACCAAAAGGAGCAACCCTCCCAGAAAGAGGATTTATACCTTGTTCCTGAGTGCCTCCGTTAAAAGAATTATTTGATGTCTGATCATTCCTTGTATGGGCACCTTCTAGCTCAGACCACAATAAACCAAGAGGATGGAGCTTATTATTTGGCTTTGGAATGCCAGGATCGGTCAGTTCAGATAGAAAAGGAGGATTTAGAATATTTGAAGAATCAGCAATGCTTCTTGAAGTCTTCCCAATAGGATTGCCACCACTACCAGGTCTTCCTGGAAACACAATTTCTGCAAAATATACAAGAGACAGTCAGATCCACATCACTAACAAATATATAATTTCCTTTTTTAACCCAAAATAAAAAATAGTTGTCAACCTTCATCCTGGGCCACAAAATTTTGGAAATTCTGGCCCTCAGAGAATCGAAGATGTGATTGACCTTGGAGCCCAATATTTTTCAAGTGAACATGTTCCGAGACACCATCAAAATGAGAAAATTGCCAGCTTGAACCATCAAAGGAACCAGAAGAAACAGCATCTGAATGAGAAGCAGAAGTATGTATACCAGCCTCCAATTTCAACCCCAATGCTGCAGCTTGTTCTGACTTGGAGTTCAAATCTGGGGTACCAGCATACTCATGGCTGACTCTAAGGTGTGGCATCACATCACCTAATTCAAGAAAAGGTGAATCTTCAGGAGTATCAGCCAAGCGCACAGGCAAGTCTGCTCCAAAAAACCCTTGCTCAAACCATGAGATAATGTCGACTCCAAGAAATGGACCTTGAACTTCTCCTTGAGGATCAAGATAGCACAAACTTAACTCCTCAGGTGGAACACCCTTTTCCAAATGATTGTCACGAGTTCCACTCCCCAAGCTATGTAGATTTCCATCCCAATAATGATCTGATGATGGCATAGCAAACAGAGAGTTAGAATCATTTGGAAGCCTGTCATCCACATCAAAAGATCCACCAGGTTTAACACCATCTAGACCAGGATGTCCGATTATAGCAGAATCTACATCTCTGATCTTTGAAGCTTCAAACTGAGCATTTGCAACAGTATTTAAATTGCCACAACTGTCAAGTTTTGCCATATTTGACCTCACTTCACCACCGTCTGTCCCAAAAAGACCCTCAGAAACATTTGGTTTTCCTTGGCGGATGATATCCCTCTCTGAATTATATGTAGTTTCTATCAGAGTCATGAAACAAACAGGTTTGATGCAGAAAATTTAAAACAATCCCTTACCATCTGATAAGTTCATTATAGGACCATTGATATTCAAGTTGCTTTGAACATTTAATCCCTGAGGATCATCATTTGACATTGTCGGGAAAGTATCTACAATTTCTTTGGCAATATCTGAAGGAAAGACATGCCTCTCAGTGCTGGCCTCCAATTCTACCACTTCTATAAAGAAATTTCACAAAACTTAGGGCTTTAGCAAGAACTACAGCATTGTGAAAGTGGAAAGAAAAACAACAAGCAACTTGCATTTTGTAAAAAAGGCTACACTTAAATTACCTGTAACATTATCAGTTGATCTGCCCTTTCTAAATGAACTGTATGACACTCCACTACTGGTAATTTTACCCTTTGATACATCATTCAGGATAGCCTGTAAGAATAGGAAACCAAAATAAGCAACAACTAAATCTCAAGTTTACAACCCCCCCTCCCTAACACAATCCCCAAACAAAAGAGGGGAAAAAAATCAACATCTACTTCAGAACTATAATCACAAACAACACTAGCTCAAAATTATAACTGCAGCAATATTCTTGCATAACTCACCTCCTCTTCCAAATCAGGAACAACAAAAGCTAACGGTTCAATGTGATTTAATTGCGTAATTGGGGGTACTTCATCCATATGGTCAGGCATCTTAGATAAGGATGAATCTAACTTTTGCCTACGGTAAATGTCAAGGAGTTTTCCCCTTGGATAAAAAAATGAACCAGTTGATGGAATTGGCTTTCCTGGGACGCTTTCAGCAGAAGTTAAACTTGCAACAGGTACACTACCCCGTCCACGTCCTAAGGTAAACCCCACATTTGAACCCTCCACTCGCCCTCTCTCTAATCCAAATCCAGGTGCGGCCCGATATGAGCCTGATCCCCCAGCATTTCCATCCATTCTATGGCGTGGCCTCCACTTATCACGAGAATCAGGGTCACGTTCTGCAACAGAACGACCAGTAACCCCAAAGGACTGATTCTCATTGTGAGCATCTTCCTTCTCTACATCTATCTTCTTTTCAGGTCGAGTTTCTTTCTCTTTGTCGTCAGGACCCCACCTATTTGACCATTTATTATCACGCCTAGCTTCATGCCCAGAATTGCGATTACTAGCATCATGCCATCTGTCAGTTGCAGGCAAAACTCTATTCTCGGTTGTTTCTCTCCCTGAAGCATTGTCAACTCGACGGTCCGTCTTTCTACGGTCCCTTCTACCAAGTAAACCAGTTTCCCTTTCTTCTTCACGCCAACGCCGACCACTTTCACCCTCCATGGTAAATTTTCTCCAATCCTTTTTTTCCTCTGCCGCATCTGCACGCCAACCATCCTTTTGACTTGAATCAGCAGAACTTCCAAGAGAAAGGGAGCTCAGTCCACGAGCTTCCTGTCATGCAAATGAGAATTCAATGAAAATACGCAAAAGAACTTAACAGATAAATGCAGTTAAAACAAAGAAGAAAAGGACTAAAACGCTTAAATATATTCTGCTCAGAGCTATCCAAGCATTTGATCGTGAAGGTCCATCAACTTAGAATCCATATCTAAGACAAGTATCGAAGGTTAATTCAGAAACCACTAGAGCCATAAAGATATAAGGGTACATGGCCAAGGCCAATGTAAAAAGTCCAGTCACGCAAATTTAAGGATTTATATAATGAAAATAGACAAAGGGGAAAAAATAATAATAATAATAAGTAACAGAATTTGAACCTGGATCAGTATGGAAAAACATGGACGAAAACCAATTTTATACCAAAATGACAAAGCTGCTTTATGAAAAACCATAATTAATCACTCAGTCTGTTTCAGAATCTTTGAAGCCTATAACTTGAAAATCTTGTCTATATCCTTCCTTAAAGTAATCATTTTGGGTTCAGGATCATTATTTTTTATTTGCACTTTCCAAAGTTACTCAGTTAAGGATCTTCAAGTATAGTTCAAAGGATAAACAAGTATAACTTACCATTTTAGGCTCGCTTGGTTTAGCGTAAAGCCATTGAGGAGACAAGGGAATGCTTTCTGAATGAGCTTGATCTGTTGCAAAGTAGAATCAAACAGTTCAGGATCAAGCAGGGAAGAAGTTACAAATATTCAATGGGTAAATATTGTACTGAAAAATCTAGATAGGAAAAGCATTTTACCCTTCAAATCATCTAGCATCCCCGTCATTGATTTTTCCTCATCATTGCCTACAGGAGAAAAGAAAAATCAAATAAGTGGAGAACTCAATACTCCTTTCTGTGCAGGTGATAACAATGCTCTTTTACAACAAAACCTACGGAATGAACACCAAGCCAAATTCTCATCAAAAAAAAAAAAAAGGACACAAGAAAAGGTGAGAGTGTGAGTAAACACTCTCCACAGGATGTCCAAAACAGTAATCCAAGCGTCAAGGAGTAAAAAAATAGAATATCTAGCATCTCCTATCCAGTAACCAGAATAAATAAATAAATTGAGTGCAGGTGAGTGGTTAACACCAGCGGGACACACTGCAAACCAACTGCTTAGAGACAAAAGTGAAATTGAAAATTGAACTCGGAAATGCAACTAAAAGAATACTAGTGGTAAACAAGGTCATTTGTGAACTGAATTCAGGAATTAAAACAATTTGACAAGATCTCTCAGTGTTTCGCACGAGCTCTCAACCCCTTGGTCCAAGCACATCCATGCAAACAAATCCAGTAAAAAAAGAAAAAGATTAAAAGAGTAATAAGAGCAAACAGAACTTGATCTGAAACCCTAGAATTCAAATGAAAAAAAATTAAAGAAAATAAATAAATAAACGGCACAGTCAGATCAATAAACCCTAACTTCACATAAACAGGGAAAGAGAAAGAGAGTCAAATCGGATAGAATTAACCATCAGAAAAGAACGGAAATGAATTAACATTGGAGTTAGAAAGAGTACCTTTGGAAGTCCAAGACTGATCGGAGGGCTTGGACAGGAGGAGATCGTTGGGGCGATCGAGCTTGTTTTCCGCCATCTTACAGGTCAATGAGACGCCGATTTCAATGAGAAAGATGGAAAATTTACAAATTAGCGACGAATCCAAACGCGGCGAAGAGCAGAGACAGAGATTGAGGTATAGAGATAGGAAGAAGGGAGAAAGAAGTAAATCGCACGCGAAGGAAGGGAGGGTGGGAAAGATGCGACGATAGATAGATGGATAGAGGGAAAGATGGAAGCTTTAGATTGAATGGCGTTTTAGAGAGAGAATTCGTTTTTAGGTTTTTCGGGGGAGAGCTTCTTCGTCTGAGGGAAGGGAGTTAGATATTACTGACTATATCAATCTGCATATGTGAGAGAGAGAGAGAGAGCTGGCGCAGAGAGAAAAATACAAAGAGAGAGAGTGGCGAGGGGGAAGAAATGGGTGAGAGCGCTCGGGAGAAAGGGTTTGGGTGGTCACAACTCCCAAATCGATTAAATCAAGTTTTGCTTTAAAATATGCACGCACACACACATATATAATTATTTTTGTATTTAAAAAATTGCAGAAATTTTAAGATAAATTTCGGCATCATATACTCCACAATTTTTTAATTTCTTTTTAAATTATATTTTAACTAAAATAGTGAAGTTTAATTTACTTACTTAAGGACAACACAAACTGTTTTTTTTAATTAAAAATTTTATTTCTTTCTCTTTTTGATACAAGATTCATTTTTACAGGAATTTAGCGGCAGTACTCGATGAGAAGTTTGGATTTAGTGCAGAATGAGGATGGGCAATGGGCAAAGAACTGCTGGGTTGGATTGGCAATTGTTGACATTCTTGTTTAGTATTATTAGGCGAGTTTGATATAAATGTGAGTTTAGGAATTAAATGGATTTAATATAAGAAAATGTTTGAAATGAAATGAAATTATAATAATTATGTTGTTTGGTATTATTTATAGTAATTAAATGAATTTGAAAAACACTGTTTGATTACATAAGGGAATAGAATCAAAATTTTGTGTAAGAATTTAATATTTAATTTGGTTAAAACTCGTTCCTTCTTAATTTGTGTAAGAATTTAATGTCAAACAACCCATTATATTAAAATTAAAATTTAATATTAAGAAATTTAAACTTAATATTAATAAGTATATTAATATATTTAAATTTAATATTAATAGATTTTATATTAAAATTCAAATTTTATATTAATATTAATAAATTTTATATTATTATTTTACATTATATTATATTTAATAAAATCATATTTTGTACCAAAAATATGCTAAATGCATGGAGAAAAATATTTTATACTTATTAGTGAAATTTGTTTTTAAAAAGAGAAAAAAAATATGTAAAATAGCCATTGCAAATCATTATTAGATTTGTAACGACTTTACAAGTGCTGCGCACTCATTGGGTGCATCTGTTAACTGCAAAATTTTTTTTTTTTTTTGAACCCCCAAAATGATGTTTGTTTCGTCATTTGCATGAAATCTTTCCAACAAAACCCAACTCCGCCAGTGAATTTTAACAAAATTCCCATTTATTCTAAATTCACAAACCAAACAATAGAACCTGACACTCATTCAAATTCATTTCCACATAAACCCACAAATTAAACACCACCTTCGGATCACTACCGCCAACCCAACGATTAGCCCACGTAAAATGTACACGAAAACTCTGATTGGCATTTGCTTGCACTCCTCCGTTAAATTTAGAATCACCAAAGATTTGGGCTAGATCGGACAGGATGGATTGATGACAAACAAAATGGGCTTACAATACTTGCGTTCGCCATTACGTGTCCCAAGGAAAATATGCTTTTGAAACACGGTTAGGGGTATCGTTCCAGGAGGCATTGAAGGGCCGAACGAACGTCAATATTGGAGACGCATAGCAGGGTTATCTTCCGCATGTGTGCCATTGTACCTGTAATAAATTCAAGATCAATGGTAGCGAAAAATTCGCTATTCATGCAAAATGAACAAAACATAACTCATGAAATCCAAATTTTCAGCAAAAGGTGCTGATCGAGAAGGCGGCTTTCAACGCATTGCAGCGAGTGTATAGGTATATACTGGGTGCGATATTGGAGAGAAATTTGGCACGTAGGAACCTCTTATTGTTGTAGGAAAAATGAGATTAACTTCAAGCAACAATCCATATTCAGAGTTAAAAAAAAGGGCCTCAACAACATGTTGTCCTGGATTATTCTCTAACTCTCAAAGTAAATGACATTACCACTTGTAGTTGGGGGTTCATATAATTGGTCAAGAGTCCTTGCATCCGAAAGGGATTGTTGATGAATAGGTACGTTAGACACTGACTACTAACCAAGGAACCCAAGCTATTGACAATTCCAAGACGAAAAATCCTGACATTAAGGGTTTCAATTTACATCATCTGCTGCAATGACAACATGAAAATACCCCATACTGAGAAGCAAATGATTTGAGAGACTGAAAGTTCAGATCCAGTGCATGTGAATTAATTATCGAGCTGAGTTGTGGCAGTTGAAAGAATCTTACTCTCATTATCGACTCCAGTGAATGGAGATCACACCATGTTACAGAGATGAACTAAAAACTAGAATGCAGCAAAACTAAATCCAAACCAATTTCAATCTGTTCCTTTGCAGCTCCCTGTTAGTTACTGCCAATATCGAATAGTACAATGGCATCATGAAACATGGCAACGTGCTACTGAATGCAAAGAAATCAACAAATCCTAAATTAAAAAGGCCAAAATTGCGCAGAGATAAAGAAGAGAAAAGAGAAAGCATAATCAAATCAATCAATTAGCATTAGCAGTTGCAGTTTGCCCACGCTTTACAATGTCGATTTGTGCAATGCTAAAATCAAAAATCACCTAAGTTCTTCCACTTCCAAACAGCAAAAATCCTATATTATTTACATGGAAGGCAGAAACAGAACGAATCAAAATTCGACAAAGTCAACTACAATGCCTCTTCTTCTTCCTCTTGATTTTATCACACACAAAGGCCTTCTCCAGTTGCTCCAACCTGTGGGTTAAGGCATTCAACATCCTTGCCTGAGCTTCATTCCTCTCAAATAACTCAGTCATCATCTTCATCATTTTCCCATTGTCCTCGATCATTCTCTCCAGCAATTCCTTGTTCTTCTTATTATCATTACCTCCGTCCTTTTCATCCCCACCTATCGTGTCTGAAACATCAATCTCCTCATTTACTTCAATCCCATTCTCTACACTGAGGCCAATATCCACGCCTTCCTGCAAGCATTCACTCAAAGCAGGAGTCTTGTCACATCTTTCTTCCTCCTCAACGTCCTCCATCAATGAAGAATCAACCTGAAGCTTAGAGTCAGGGGCATCATCTCCTTCAGTGTTCTCGATCATTCCTTCCTTGACAAAGTTGTATTCACCACCCTTCATCCCTGACTTTCCGTCACAATTCTCAGCCAGGTTTTGCTCTGCACATTCAAGTTCGTCAGCAGAATGACCTCCACCTTCCATGTTATCACGAGCATTCGACATTGATTCGTCAGAATTCAACGTGTCCTCAGAGCTTCCTGGCTCAATCAGCGGCTGGTTATGGGATACTTGAAGCACCCGTTTTTCATTATCTCCATCATCTGAGGTCTGCCCAGATACATTCTCAAGACCAACATCACCAAAATTCTGAACTTGAATGTGGTCCTCGGAATTGCTAGCCCCAGCATCCGCCGAATCATTGTTATCCCCTTGTGGACGAGGTTGTATTGGATCATTAGCAATGGAATCTACCCTCTCTTGCAACGAGATTGCCTTCTTAATCACGGCCCTTCTACAAACCCTGATCCCCGAATCCATACCGCTAACGGCATCCAATTTAAAAAGCAGAGCCATCAAGGTCTCGTTCACCTTGAGCCTCTCCTTCCCGTCCTTTCGAATGAAATCGAGCACCTCGCTCCGCGAAATCCTAGCTTCAATGGCGTCCACTTCTCTCTTAATGGACATAATGTTCTGCACGCTTTTCCTCACCAGGAATCCCCTGAAAGCCTTCTGAATTTTCAATGCAGAGGCGGATCGGGTAGATTCCGACGCGCCAAAGTGGACCGGAATCTGAACAATCCTTGTAGTCCTCTTCGGGGGGATCACCTCCGGCATCTTCAACGGGAACTCAGGTTGAACAGACCTCCTCGGGCCCCACTGTGATCTGAAAAAATCCATGGATTTGATTGGGCGAGATGAAGTGGGAAATTCTGTTTAGAGAACTATGGAAACTGATGCAACAATGGATTCTACCTCGTATTTGTGGGAGTAATATTGAGTTCGCGGTTATTTATAGCATTATGTTGGCAATGAAGGAGGGAAAGGAATTCGAAATTCCAGAAGGTTCTGGACAGACATTTTACCTTCTGGTAATCTCTACATCACTGTGGAATTGTGGATCCTTCTTCTTCCTTGATTCCTTCTCGTACGTAGGCTAGACCACACGTCCATCCAACGGCTGGCGTTGCGTCACGTCACGTCACATTTCGTAATTGTTTAGGTCTTCAAATTTTGACAGGAGTTCTTTTTAGCCCCTAACGATCACAGTTTCTTTCAGGTTAGTCCTCCTTGAATCTTGATGCCCCAACAATTAGAAGTAAAGTTTTTAAAAGAAATCAAAGCATACGCAATTTGACTTTGAACACTTGAGGGGCAGTAATTTATTATTATTTTTTTTTTCTGATTTATATTTTTTTTGGATTTCAGTTATAAGTTTTAGCTTTATGTGCTTTACCACTAGATAATTCAATAATCCTCAATCAACTTTGCATCAATAAAAATAGCTTTATTTATTATGTTTATAGGTAGTTTACAAATTTCTTAGATTCAATTTTTTTTTTTTTTTTGGGTTGGAACTCTTGAAGTTTGCATTTTATAATTGTTTATTTAAAATTCAATGCGGTAAAATTGTAGTATATTCTTTTAAAACTGAGTGTAAATAAATATAAATAATTTTGTGAAGAAAAGAGAAGGGTAATTAATCTATCGCACCAGCTTGGTAACTACTGTTTGACAGTGTTGGAGATTATTAGCAAATTTTGGATGGAATTCCTACATAACAGTAGCCAATTTATTGGTAGCAGAATACAATATGTTTCTCTTAAAAGTTAAAACTGCATCAAGTTTAAACAGCAAGCCTGATTCCTGAATGAATCCTTAACAGGAATACAGGCAAACCTACGCCAATGTCGCGTCCCGGCAGGAGACAGTTAGAGGATATTCATCCTACTTGGTATCTTGATGCCAGCCCTCTTGATTAGTTCAGCAGAAGCCTGCTTGGCCATTGAAATTACCTCTCCCTGCCCAAAAAAAAAAAAAAAAACACAGTTCTAATCCGCGTTAGATTTGCATTCTAAATACATGTTACCATAAAGCTTCTAATATTCGTGAAAATGAGGAATGCCGGGAGAGTGATTGAAGAAGTAAGTCTGGGGACATGCCTCATCCACTGTGAGTATTTTATAATCCTTCATAATCCAATGCCCATTGCACATGACGGAAACAATATTTTCAGATCGCATGCAATATACAAGACTCGAAATGCTGCATATCAGTCAAAACAGAGCACTTCAAATTATATTATTAATGTGCTTGTTAAAAGAAGTAAAAAACTACACTACTAAAAGGACACACTCTCAAGGCTAGAATACCTCCTCTACATACCAGTCATGAAGTGGGACCATAGTCCAAGAGCAAGGATTGACCACTATAATGTCAGCCTGTCAAGTAAACAATACCATTCAGATTCAATTTTAATCGTGAAACCTAAAGAAAAGGAGATGCTCAAAACTCAATGCCAAAGAACAAAAAGAGCGCTGACAAATAAAAGAAGTTCAACACCAGGACATAACTTCTTGCAACTTGCAAGTTGTACCTCAATGCTACTATCAGTAAAACATAACCACCACCACTAACGTTCTGCTACAACATAAATTAATGCAATTCGAAGAAAAAAAACCTGTGACATTGCAACATCACAGAGCCAACGAGCACTTTTTAACCATTGATCACAGACAGACCGACCTGTCATGCAAAACAAACCTTTTTTCCAACCTCAAGTGACCCAATTTCATTGTTCCATAGGACTGATTTTGCCCCATCGATTGTTGCCATTCTAAGAATTGCTTCAGCAGGAAGAGCAGTAGGATCAGTAACTCCTTTAGAAAAGACTTCCCGGCCTTTGTTGATCAGGGAAGCTAGGTACATCTCATCAACTGCACAGTATGTGTAAACACTAAATCTATAAGCTTTAATGTCAATGGAAAATATAGAGTGATGGCTTCATATGTGCACAGGGCAGACCATGAAAAAACAGAAAGGCTATATAAAGGCCAAATGAGAAATTACAATGACCGGACATATGGTTTCTTTGCCAGCAAAACATTTATTACCAAATCAACATGCAAAACATGAACCACAATAAAATCTCTTTAATTTTTTATTTTCAACCAAAAAACTTTTCTACACACCTTCCATCGATGTCTATCTTAGGACCAATAGGACAGGAAACTTTTTTCTCATTTGGCATTCATTGACATGCCATCTCATGTTATTGCCACTATAGGTGTTGTTTTTTTTCGGTCAACTTGAAAATTTAAAAGGATATTCAAGTTTCAAATCCTAATAGACCTATTATGCCGCTCCAAGGATTAATGCAGAAAGTACCAATGCTCATCCTGTTATTTGACGGCGCACCATCAGTTCCCAAGGACACACATACTCCAGCATCAAGCATTTCCCGAATGAGTGCAAATCCAAGCATACGCATTGCAGCAGCAGGACAATGTGACACTTTAACACCTGCCTTGGATAGAGAATGAACCTGAAAACAAATCCGTAATTCAGTAGGAACTTGATTGTTCATAGCATATACTGCTCAAAACAGTGGACATCCACCAATTTCTCGGATGGGAAATTCCCATTAAAATATTAATAATCAATCATAGCACACAAGAAGAATGTATGGACAAAGATAGGTAATGCAAAATATTCAAGAGAAAATCAAATCTCGATAACAGAAACAACGTTTCTTTCTTCACACCTCGTCAAGGACTCTACATTCATAAATAAGGGCAGAGCAAAGAACTCATTCCCAGAATATAAACTAACCAAATTTATTACCTCATCCTGATTGACCCAAACAGAATGAGCTGCCAGCAAATTATCTCCCAGAAACTTCATTTTTTCAAGATATGCAACTGTTCCGTGATCAACTCCACGAGTGTTTGCCACATGCTGATTCTCATAGGGTATCTCTGCGACATGCTAGTTGCAAATATGAATTATTTGTTGTCAAAATTCACATGCTGCGATAGAACAGCATTGATTTGCTAGTAAATTAGCATAATGTGTGCGCATGTTTTCGTGTGTAAGAGAGATACCATGTGGATTCCGGTTTTAAGTTCTTTAGCAGCATCTCTTGTTTCTGTAAGTAAGAGATCAGTAGAATTCATGATCTGCCTAATTCCAAACCATATTCTGATGCGTCCATCTGCAGTATTATGGTACTTCTTGTGCAATTCTTTCTGAGACTGCGCCCTCAAATAAAAGGAAAAACTTGAGTCACTCGATACCACCATAACAAATAATAGTGTACAGAACTTCAAAAATTTCGGAAAGACTGTACGAGCCACTGCTATTACTACTTAGAAAGTGACGGTGCTTGATTTCCTGAAAAATGAAATTACAAATGAAGACTCATCTCTGGAAAATACAAAAAAATATCAGCACCAGTTAGGAACTAAACATGCTAAAGAAGTTAATAATTCCTCAGACTGCAAAGTACCACTGACGCGTAACATAATAATAATAATCCATTCAACCTGAATACACTGTCCAGTAGGCCTATGGGACCAAGCCACCGGCAAACCTTCCCCGGCGTCCATAATAGACTCGGTCAAGCAAGCTCGCAATCCCAGTACTTCTACTGCCCTTACCATCCCGGAAACATGCTGCCCACCCGCCTCCGCAAAGCACGTCACCTCAATGTCCCACAAAGGAAAAGATTATTATATATATATATATAAAAGAACAAAACTTTATTTGAACCAAGAAAACCAGAGAGAGAGATAACTTACTCCAGAGTGAATAAGTTCGATTCCACAGAGTAAGGTGGAAACGTAAGAGTCTTGCTGGGTCATGTTGGACTCGTAGGGCCAAATACGGTGGTGTAGCCAAGTCAGCAAGTCAACGTCATCGGCGATTCCTCTGCCCAGCTGCTGAGAAGTGTGAACGTGTGTGTTTATGAAACCTGGGAGGAGGAATCGGCCTTGGAGGTCAATGAGCTGCGGAGAAAGAGAAGAGAACCGATCGAGAATTTGATGGGATGGGCCGATTGCGACGATGGTGTCGTGTTGGATGGCTATGGCACCGTGGCGGAAAACACGGGTTTGAGGATCCATTGTTAGGATGAAAGCATTGTGGAGTATGAGCAGCCCAGATTTAGGCTCACCAGTTGCCTTAGTAGCCATTATTGATTGATTATTCCCAAAGCCAAATCTCAAAACTCAGAAAGCAAAACACAGTCGACCTTGATTTCCACTATTGTTGAATGAAATGGGATCAATTTTCACTATTTTATTTTAGATTTTGTTTTTGTTCTCTTTGACCGAGTTACTGGTGTAGAATGTAGATGTGTGATCGGGTCATGTAACTTTCGTTCAGAAAAACAGCTTTTTTTTCTTTTTTTTTAGTCAACATCAACTCTATTCCCAAATACTCCATACATTCAACTCCTACTCCGCTGAATCCAACCGAGTTACTCCTACTTACAGTAGTAGTACAAATTCTGCTCCTGCCTACCACGGAGAACCCAATGAAGTTGTCTTAAAGGACGAGACTTCCCCGCCAAATGGCAAAAGCATATGATACCATACTTAAAATTTTGCATTATTTAGTGCCTAATCTCACCTATTTTACCAGAAATGAGAACTCATGTGGACTTTGTTATTCTTCATCACTAGACCCAATTGGTGTACGGTATCATTTTTAAATTGTGTTAGAATCAGTATTTGATCCTTGAAACAATTCCAACCTAGAGTTGTTCTTGATATCTTAATCTCTCAAACCGCATAAATATGCATTATTGACTAGAGCTGCAGTAATAGCAAACTGGGTAAAACAGGTACTCTGGAAATTCCAAGGTTGTTTGGCATTTGCTTCTGCTTGTCATTTGATTTTACCAAATCAACAAATATATATAGTCGCTTAGTCTGGGAAAATGTCAATGTGCATGCTTGCATGGAATGGTAGTGACATCGTTGATCGTATTAATTAGGTAAAAATGTCAGTTCGTGACTAATATTATCCTGTTGGTGACAATCTTTGGTGACACTGGACTGGACGTAAGTATCACGAGAGAAACACCACTAATTCCATGATTTTAATACCTGCATTCTGCACAATAGACTCTTTCGTATATGCATAGATGCGGGTGCGTGGGTATCGATCTGGCGTAGAATACCGGGCTGAGAAGATAAGGGAGGCAATGGCATGCGTATTGATAACTGTTAATTCGACATGATAGCGACCATTTGGTTGACTTGGATCATCAATTACGTACCAAAGCTGGAGGTTGTGTACAGGATGCAGCCCCTGCAGACCGATAGTGATGCTTGCTCAAGCGGTACTGGGACATCACGTACATATATCTTCAACTTGGAGAAGACTGAAGAACGCATCTATCCATAATTATCAGTTATTTTGATGTCCTTAATGCTTAATTAATGTCCTGACTCTTCCAGAAAGTTGCACTCTAATTCTCACCATACGTCTATGTTACTTCAATCTCCGAAATTGTGTGTATACAACTACGCATCGTAATCGACCGGGGAGCACACATTTTTGGCAATCTTTGAATCAGCAGGCAAAGCCCCTTAATCATTGAATATGGGACTATGCGTATACCCCGGGCGCGGTTCATTCTCATCCTCTCTCTGCCCATAGATTCTTAATTGTGTCCAATTCCGGGAGATCTCTCCATGCTTTAAATTCAAATATATGCTTATCATCACAACTCACAACTACTTTGGGTCATAGTATACCCAGTTTCAAAAATGTTACTAATATTAATACATTTCTTCCCCGACAGAAAACAAAATTAACGACGTAGTTTTCAATTATTGTAAGAAACTGTTCTAACAACGGTCGCTGTTATATAGATTTAATTAATCAAGCTATGTACGGGACAAACGAATAAAACCACGAAACAAAACAAATATTCTAACCAATATTAGTCATCGTCTGCTCTTGGTTTTGCTGCAGTGGACATCTCTGTTGTCCAAACTAAACTGCGGAGTTAGCTGTACAGTAGCCTAAATCCAAGGGAATCGAAGACGATTTCTACGAGCAACTTGGGACCCCACAGAAAACCCTCATCATCATTTATAAGGACAATAATAGTATTATGATGATGTATATATTATGCATAGTCAATTTTAATCTCCATTTTTTTTTAATGAAGTTGTAATCGTGTATATATAATTACCTGTATATGACCGCCGCTGATTGTGATCGGACAACTAATAGAATGCAAGCGTGCGAGAGACTGAGGTCAATTTCTCTACACAATTCAACCAGACAAAAACATTGATAACAAAGTTTGCAAACGAAATTGAAAGAGGATTCAAGCAACTGAAGAAGATTATACTTGCGTAGTTCCACCAAAATACAGCAATCATCTAACGGTTTCTAATCTTTTTCACCAATGGAACTCGCAGTACGTAGCAATATTGTGCTTGCTTTGGCAGCATCATTATCTAGACGCATATATGGGAATGAATATAGATACATGACTTGCAATTACTTCTCTCTACATGCATGAAATTCATGTCTTAGCAAACACAGTATGACGAAAGACGTACAAATTAATTATACGTGCACGAGTGAAATTTATATTGATATATAAATTAATCTCACGAAGTAGCTACTTGATCTTATACAAGGGAAGCAATATATCTTGGGGAAGGAAGAAGCTGGTAGCGAGTATGGAACCTGGAAAAGCTGCACCTGGGACGAATCTCATCGCAGTCCATTTCCGCTAACACCTTAATGAACATGTCAACGTCGCAGGGAAGTTCAAGAGGGCCATCGGAGGTGTACCCGTATTCCGATTCCGCTTCTTCAAGTAACATCCTGAAAAGAGGATGGTTCAAACATTCCGTTTTGATGCAAAACCTTTGCTTTTCTGCTCCGACGTACACCGAGAAATAACCTTGAGGCGCAACCCGTGGGTTTTTCTCACGATTTTGATCCACCTGATCAGCGGAGACTGCACTTGTACTTAAAAGTGAAGGCCATGATTTGCTCTTCACTACTTTGACGCCATCTGGACTTCTTAAACAAGTAGTAGTAGTTGCAGTAATTCTATTTCTGCCAATGCTACCAAAAGATCTGCATCTCTTCCAATTCCAGAATATCAAGCCCTTCTTACCCTTCCTCTTAATCAAATCCATTTGTTGAAGTATTAATCGATGTCCGTTTGGCTGGATACTTACCTAGTTATTTTGCAAGACTGGCTTGATAGTTGCAGTGAGAATCCAAGAATTTAAATTACGAGGCAGGACAGGAGTAGTATTTGAGGACTAACCTCTGTCGTAAACCAAATTAAACATGACCTTCGTCCTTGGCCTCATGGTGTTACTCATGGTGCCTTGGCAACTGGCAGTGCAAGATTAATTGAGGTTGTAATTGAAGTGCATATATATATATATATGTATATATCAACTACATGCGAAAGCAAATCAAGATGAAATGAGAATCACAGGAATTCCAGGATTCAGAGAATTAATATGGAAACTTAAAACAAGGGGAAGAAAACACTGGACAACCTCACGGGGAATGCTCGCTCTCTCAATTGCGTCTACTATAGGCTAACGAGCACTGAGGATCATACATCCGTGGTCCTTATATATGGATAGATGGTAGTACAGTAAGTATTAGCTAGAATTCATTAATTTACTATGAACTCTACTTCTTCATATATATATATATATATATATATATGAGTCAACTGATCTGGAATGACCCTTAAATATTTGCAGTTGCTATTGTGTGATTTGTCCTTAAAGTGAGGCGAGGAGACCGGTTACTTTCTTTGAATTTAATTAGGGATTCAGCAAGTGGATAAACAGGAGGAGTTGTTCATTTCACTTCTGTGATGCTCCTGAATTTTTTTTACGCCTTCTCTCAACTAAACATATACACGGGTGGAGGAACCTGGGAAAATATAAAACCGCTTACAGCGAAATAAAGCACGCAATTACTAGTACCTCCATCGTTGATGTTGTCTTACTTGCACGCAGCAAATTAATTAAGCTTTTGTTTTTTTAAAAAAAAAATTCTGCCTTCTTAACAAAGTTAAAAAGAGAATCTAAAGGGGTCCAATAACAGGAGATAGATAATTTAATTTGTCTAAAAAAATGTTTCTATTTTCAACACCACGATCAATTAATCAGAAGGAACATTGCTTAATTGTGTTGAGCGAAATAATATTCCATCCACGCATTCTTGGTAATTAAGAAAATACACATTTAAAGTTCACTGATTGTTCTGGATGAGTAATTTAACGGCAGGAAGGAATGGACTTTGGCACGTAGGTCTATGCATTCATTTACCAATTGGTCGATCGAGTTCAGGTTTCAAGAACAAAACCGAACGAGGACGGAAGCAATGAAGCATGCTGCCCGGAAGACGGAACATCCGTGTATTTATCATCCTTCAAAGTTCTCCATTACCATAATTTAACAGTGATTCAATACAGCATGACGATGCATCAGCAGAGCACAGTATCAAATTAAACAGCACCACCATTAATTAATTAATAGTTGGTGCTGATTGTTTTACCTGAGACTTAAATATAAACATGGAATTGTAATCTATTGTTAATTACGTGTGTGGTAGGGGACGACAGAGCATTTGATGAGCTCAGGCCGGCTGGGGAAGGCAATTAATCGTATTTAAAATGCTTAATCTTTAAATCTACAATAATATTTGTAAAATTTAAGAAACATTTATACATGATGAACAAACAATGTATACTGGTATATATAACTAATTAAAGAGTAAAATGCATAAGTCAAAACCTCATCTGTCGGTGATTTTTGTTCGGCATCCGATATGAATTACAGACATTAAATTGGCTATAATGTCACCCTACCTTTCTGACTTGAATTTTCTTTTCTTTTCTTTTTTGAAAAAAAAAAAGAAGGATCGAACTTCAATCTATAGGTCAATACTTATTAAATTATTTTTCAGAATAATTAAAGCAAAGATAATTATACAAATTAAGAAAGAGAGAGTCTTAAAAATATGAAGACGGGTTTGAAACTTTAAATGTTCCAGACCCAAAATTCCTGGGACTTTCTTCTTTCTTTCTTAAAACCCCAAAATCCCTAATCAAAATTCTCATCTCATCATCATCACCATGAAAGAAATCGACGTTAAACAAGAAGCCTTCCAACCACCCCATTTTTTGCACGAAAAAGAAGCCGTACTTGGAAAACAAACCACGAACAACAATGCGATGAGTATAAGCAGTAGTGCTAGTAATGGTTGCACTACAATTTCCTTCGACTCTGATTCTGATGATGATTCGGACTTTGAAGTGAGCCTGGAAAGGAAACCAAGAATTTTGGCGGCGCTGCCCGTTGGATTTCTAGTAGCCATGCAGCTAAGTAACGACGGCAACAACAAAAATGGCGTTTTTAATGGTGCTTTGATGTTGAATGGGCCACTGGATTTCGATATCAAATCTATCAAGGAGGAGGAGCCTTTTATGATGGTGAAGGAAGGGAATGGGATGGTCCACGGGCATGGTTTTAACAAGAGCTATATTGTTAAGCAGTTTTGGAAGGCAGGGGATTATGACCGGGCTGGTGATGCCATCATGTCGGAAGCGCAAAATGGTAATCAATGCTCACTTGCTTTCAGTGATCTTTCTGTGTTTTTTTCTCTGCTTGTTGGACGTATATAGCTAGGGAATTAATCCTTGGAGCTTAAAAACCCAAATTTTAGTGCTCATCCTGAATGTCAGGTTGATCAGCTTTGGTGTTGTAATCTTTGCCCATATGATTGATCTTTATTTTATCCCTCTACACAGCTGCCATTGATCATGTTAGAGTTCATCCTAACTTCTTGCATTCGAAAGCCACCAGCCACAAATGGGCTTTAGGAGGTAATCTCTTTTGCATCTTTATCCTGAAGTTGAGGTCTAACTCCACAAATGGAATTACTCGCTGATGGTTGGTTATTTACAGCTTTTGCGGAGCTCTTGGACAATGATTTAGATGAGGTATTTGCATCTAATTGTTTCTTTGTTTTTGTTCGGCTGTTATTCTTTGTATTATTCATGTTAATAACATACACATCTTCTTTGTTCCTCTTGTTTTCTGTTTTCTAACTTTTACTCCACTCTTGATTAGGTATCTAATGGAGCTACCTATGTCCATGTAGATATGTTAAAGAATAAGTATCAGAATGCAATGTTGATGGTTGAAGGTGTACAACTACTAGAATTTTCTTGTACATTTATTTATGATTTAATTCTCATACTGATAGCTAAAGGATAAAATGAAACTTCTTTATCATTTGATACATAACTAAGATTGACAATTTTTACTAGTACTGTATTATGTTGTGGAGTTTTATTTGAGCATTTGGCCAGTAACTCTTGCAACTGAACTGCAGATAATGGTGGCGGAATGACTCCTGACAAAATCCGGCAATGCATGTCTCTTGGTTACTCTGCAAAAAGCAAGTTGGCAAACACTATTGGACAGTGTGAGATATACTTCACTTGCCTTGCATGTGACATATTATCAAGTTTCATTTATTTATATATATGGTGCTCTAAAAACTCCACACAGATGAAACCAAATTTGAGCAATCATATCTTATGTTTTCTTTTGTGCTGTGCCCTTTATCAGATGGAAATGGTTTCAAAGCAAGTACAATAAGGCTTGGGGCAGATGTCATTGTATTCTCGCACTGTCATGGGAAGGATAACAGAAGGTAATAATGTTCTCATCAATAAGAATTTTGTGAGTTTCAGCTGCCATTGTTGGTAATGACATATTCCTGCATTCTTGTAATCACATGACAAATCGAATTATTTTCTTTTTCCTGTAGTTCCACATAGAGTATTGGGATGTTGTCGTGCAGTTTTCTGATAGAGACGGGGAAAGAGGATATTGTGGTTCCCATGGTATGATTGCGGGTATCTTCATTGATGTATACAAGCTATGCTTTCTAGAGCTTTTTTTGTTTTATTTATGCTTGGTCTTTTTCTTTGTTTCTGCAACATGTAATCTTTCCAATGTAATTGTGACATGGGTGATTATTTGTTATTTGTGAATTATGTGTAATTTGTCAGAAAATGCTTATCTTTTCATGTTTCTTCATATTGCATGTCGCTTAGATGTTTTTGGATTCATCTTAGCTTGAATTAAAAAGATCGACTACCAGAAAAGAGAAGACACCTGGGAAATGATGATACGTTCTAGTTCAGATGACTGGAATCGGAATCTTGAATTGATATTGCAGTGGTCTCCAGCAGGTGATACTTGTTGGTGACTTGAATTGAGTTTTATTGTTTGAAATTTTGAGCCATTGCAATCACATGAATGTTTCTTCCATTTTGTTGTTCTTAGTACAGCTGTACCCAAGCCTCTAAGCTCCTCGGGTCTGTGGTTGGCTTTTTTCTTTTTTGGGGTGTTGTGCAGTTTGATTATTTGAAAGATCAAGGTATGTGCATTATAATATACAACCTTTGGGAGGATGATCAGGGATTACAGAGCTTATCAACACAGGCGCAATTTATGATCTCACTTTGGTTTCTATTTCTCCTTATTCTTCATTTTTCTAGTTTTTTCCTGGGTATATTAACTGACAAATATTATGCCGGCGCAATTCTCAACCCCTTTCCCCCTCCATTGTTCTCATTGCAGGACATACAGATTAGAGGTGTAAAGAGGGATGAGAAGAAGATTCAGATGGCAAAAAGTTTTCCTAATCTCAGACATTACCTCACTTATTGACATTCCTTGAGGGTATAAATATTTCCTTTGATCGTGTTTTTCCTGCAAAATGGTTTCTTACATGAAGAAACATCCTTTTACCTAACAACAAGTCCATGTCATTCCAAATGCGAACACTAAACTTGGCTTCCTTATTTTGCTCCCGAATTATGCTGCCATTTTGTATCTGAGGATTCCGCCTGGCTTCCGGATTATCCTAAGGGGGAAAGATGTTGAGCACTACAACACAATCAATGATTTGATACACTCAAAGGTGATTACATACAGGCCACAAGGCTTTCCCGAGGAAGCACCAAAGGATCCAAATGTAATGCAGCTTCATAACAGTATCTAACTTTAGTTATTGTTTGAACTGTATGGTTGTGTCTTTGAATACCAAAGCTAATCGATAAATTTCTCTGCCCACCGTTCCAGTTGGTCGCTGTGTTGAATATTGGCTTTGTAAAGAATGCAAACTATCATCTTGACGTTCAAGGTTTCAATGTTTATCACAAGAATTGGCTAATTAAGGTTGCCTACATGATCAATCACGTGCTTTTAAAAATGTCTTAAATATATTTTGTGTTTCTAGCTTGCTCTGCTCAGGTTTATTGAACTATGTTTTCTCAGCTTTTCTGGAGGGATTGGAATGCTGCCAGAAGCGATGGCCGTGGGGTCATAGGTAGTATTTGTTTTTCCAGATGAATAACAGGATGACATGATTTATTATCGTCTCGAGTGAGTGCTGAACGATTCTAGTTGTAAATAGCTTTGCTTTCCTTTGAATGATGCAGGAATATTAGAAGCTAATTTTGTTCAACCAGCTCATGATAAGCAAGGATTTGAACTCACAATTGTGTTTTCAAGACTTGAGTCACGTTTAATTGCCATCCAGAAGAATTTCTGGTTTGTTCTTCATGAATTTTTCATGTGCTTGTTTCTTTATTTTGAAAATTTTCAAACATGACATGAGTTTTAAATTTTAGGTCTGCAAATTGCCATAAAGTGGGCTATGCCCAAAGAATGAATTTAAAGAACTCTGTTTCCCATTCAAATTCAAAGGTGCAAGGTTATGGGTGGCTTAACTTCAGGCCCGATAGCAAAAATGACCATAGATCACCTGCTGAAGATGAGATAAGGAAAGTCCAGGATGGGACACCAGCAACACAGCCACCATGCGTGACGGTAAAATTCCTTCTCCTAATTATAATTTCCCCTTGAGGCTTTTAGTTCCCTGATCAGTGATCGATGATGAATGGATCTGAAGTTCATGCTCTTTGGAAGTCGACCATAGCATGCATTCAATGCTTGCTCATATCGTTTCTGTTCATTCAAATCAAATGATGAAAACAGCTTGAGAATTTATATTTATCTCTTGAATGTATTCTTGAAGAACAGAATTGTGAGGACCAACTAATATCGGTTTCCTTCGATGACTCAAATGTGGAGATTAAGTTGAAGGAAGATAAGGATGCACTCAGAGCAAGGTTTGTTCTAGAGTTGAATATGATGATGTTTGCACTTGTTCAAGTCATTAGGCTTTTATTCTTGCTGCTTATCTGATCCATTTTCTTGTCTTTGTTTTGTTGCGTAAGCAGTTTAGAAGATGTGTTACGCGAGTTGCAGCATGAAAAAGACCGAAACAGATCACTTTAAAACGATGTGAGTCTCTCTTACATTTGAACTTACAGATTGCATTGCAATATCAGATTTTGTACTTGAATTGGCGGGCATTGATATTGGATTAACTTTAATAACCCTAATGCAAATACAATCAAATACATTGACATTATTATATGAGAATACAAGCAATTTGCCCATTGAGATTGATGTATAGCATTCCTGTTCAGCTCCGGGAAGAAAGGAATCAAAGAGATTAACAGAAGAGGGTCTGAGGAAGAAAATAGAAGTTGGGTTGCTTGCTATTTTTTTTAGTGAATACTGTTAGCATCTATACTACTTGCATAAATCGTAGCTGAATTTTTTAGTTTCCCATATTGCAGGTTGCTTCCAATGTCATCCAGGAGTTGCGTGACAAAGTGAAGCTGTTAGAAAGATTACTTTACAAACGTAAAAGGCAAGGGTTATGACCTTAGGATCAAGTCTTCAACTCTTGACTCGTAGCCCCATCTTCACTTAAGTAGCTCCAAAGTATAGAGATAGTCTCTATTAATATCTGCTTCCGGGGTACAATGTTCTACGCTGATAGTAGCTAATTCGAGAAAACGAAAATTGTTCCGGGAAAGAAAGTTGCTGAAGATAAACATATCCTGTACCGACTCAGACAAATTTTGTTCAAAGTGTATACATATTGTTGGTACTTGTAGCCAAGAACCAGCATGTAACTTTTCTTTGGCACCATGGTTAAATTTCATTTTCATCTGGAAGACTTGGTATTATTCAAATCTTCAAATCTTCATATTAGACTTTGTATTATTGAAATCTTCATACAAGATGATGGTAAATAATGATAATTCCCATAATTTCTGGAAGCTGATAGAGTTGATAATTAAATGTAAGTATAAGATGTTGCAAGTAGTACACACACAATCCTTTCAACTGCAACTGTGGAAGCTACCAAAACTACCGAATATTTATTGCAATGATATACTTATAATTGCTAATTATACTTAGCCTACGACTGGACAAGTCGAAATTTCCACCTCCTTTATGAAGTGCATAACCTTGCAAGAATCCACCAAGAATCCATCATAAGTTCCACCTCATAAGGCGAACTCACGTTAGATTTGGAATATTTAAGTATTATTTCCTCACATCCTTCGACCTTTTAAATATATTTTACGCTAAAAAAGTGGTGGATGGAAGCTAAAAGTTAAAGCTGTTTTATGGACGCTGCTGTTGCGGGTTTGTTGGGGGAGCTGGAGGATAATGCGGCGTCAAAGTTCTAGAATCTCCTAGATTGTTAGATGCAGGGGGAGTGGGTGAAGAAAGCAGGGGAAGTGGCGGGGTGAAGTTGGGAGTAGGGAAAGTGGATGACGGAGATGGAGGAGGTCTAGGATTCGGTGGTTGAGGGAAAGGCCAAGGAGGTAAAGATGGCAACGGAGGCAAGGGAGGAAGAGCTGGTAACGGCGGTAGGGGTGGCAGAGATGGTAATGGTGGGAGGGGAGAGAAGGGGAATGAAGGAAACTGTGGCAATGGCGGCAATGAAGGCAAAGGAGGTAGCGTAGGTAAAGGTGGCAATTGAGGCAGACGAGGCCAGGGAATATTACGGTATGGATAAAAGAAAAAGTTTGAGGAATTGAAGGAATATGGCAATCTCATTTTTTTATTCCCACAAATCGTTGCATTCCTGGCTAGTGGTCTATAACTCAGAGCACCCATGCTGTATATGCGTTGATTATTTTGTTTTGATTTGAGAGTAATATCACTGGTTGTGCTCTTTAGCCCTGGAATGTTGCAGGTGGAAGATGAGCTTCCTTTCAAGCTTGCCTCACAGAATGGTTGAAAGTCGGGCTCTTCAATGCAGTCAATCCTCTCAACAGATGGTATGTCCAACTTGTAAACTCCATATCTGTCTGTAGTTCTGTTGACTGAGAAGTCCATCTCTTCGGTGGTACGTGGTGCATTCGTCTTAAGTTTGCATTGAATGTGAACTTCCACACCTGTGGAATAGATACACACACATAGAATCACAATGTGAGAATTATCATCACTAACTCCCTCGTCGTCATCTTCGGAGTAGGAGAATAGAGTCTGAAAATGCTACTTTTTAAGTCAGTAGCAGTGAGTAGGAAGTTACCTGGCAAAAAGTAGCTGTGTCGTGAGAATGTGTCGTTATGGCAAGCATCACAAAATACAGAACCTCGTACCGTGATATGGGAGGTGGGTTGTGGGGGTTGAGCTTGCAGGGCAAGGGACTGGGCAAATAAAGTTGCAAGAAGAAGGAAGAGAAACATCTTTTGATCCACCGAAGCAAGTATGGTGAAGATGATGTTTTGTACAAGAAGCTTGTTTGAATCATTTCTGGTAAATGGCAGCCGAAGCGTAATTATATAGCGTGAGAATGAATTAATGCCGTATTCAGATATTGAGCCCGTGAGTAGTTTGGTATTAGGAGGAGCAGGGGCATTTGTAGCCGGAGTTAGGAAGGCTTGGTCTACATTTAACAGGAGTAGAAACAGAGGCATGTGAATATCTGTTTCGTTGCGCTGTGGGGATTATTATGAGGCTGAAGTTGGACAACAGAAGGAAGAATTGTAGTGGTATTATTTTCACGGGTTTTACAGATGATGGTTTGATCAGAGGGCTTAAAGTAAAACTGAAGAAAAGGAAAAATGAGGAGAGACTAGATGATTAAAGCATGGACAGGTGACGGACTGACGGTGCTATGAATCATTGAAAGCGCCTCCATTTTTTTTGGTTTGTTGTTTTGGAGGGCTACATTTGTTGCTCTCACGACTAAAGAGTTGCCATCACGAAGCACATACACTGTCTTCATCACTCGGACCCGAATAAAGTGTACATGACATGTGATCCGAAGTAGAAACTGAGAAAAAGGATCTCAATGCTTGGTCGGGTTGGGTGGATTCATGGTCTCACAATTCACAATAACTCGTGATGATAAACCTTCTTGCGAAGGCAGGCAGGCACTTTGATTTGTTCTGTATCAAATTGGCACTCGCCTTTGTTGAGTTCCCATAGTTACGTATTGTGGCATGGTTATCAGGAGCCCTTGGTTCTATTTTTGTTGATTTTGGTCTGCATTATATTGTCTTGACTTCAAGAGAAGAGTCATGGACGTTGATGGTTAGAAAAAGAAAAGGAAAAGGACGACTACTTGCGTCGGGAGGATATACTATATAGGAGCAGCCGAGCAGGCCTCTTTGAATTTTATACTTATATGGTAGCGAAAAATTAAAGGTCAAGCCCATTCAGATTCAGCCCACAACGTTCTTTAACGCCTTTCTAAAATATCAGAACCGAGAGCTGTGGAATATTGGATTATAAATTGGAAATTTCTGTTGGCCCTAATAGGACATTGGAGCACTAAACAATTCAAATTGAAAAGTTACAGAGAGAGCGTGGATTACTGTAATAGGCCCATATATAATGGGTCTGGAATGTTGGGCTAGGTTTCGGGGGAACTACACAAGCGTTGATTTGCACATGGGCCTGGAATGTTGAAATTCCCCTCATGCCATTAAAATTTCTACGGAGCCTTTTCACACGGCAATATGATTAGAATTATAATATGTTGCACACATGGCATTTCAGTAATTGCGCATGTGAATTACAATCCAAGATCCAAAGAGAGAGAGAGAGGAAAAAAAAAAACACCAGGGGCATATCATTTCTTCGACTTTTGTCTATACAAAACAAGTTCGAGTACATGACTAGCTAAAAAACCGCTCAAATAAACTCGATACAAAAAAACAAACAAAAAAACAAACAAAAGCCGTTGGCGCTGGCTGAACAGAAAGTTCAAAATGGAGAAATTAGTCCTTGATAAAATAAAGGGAAAACCAAATTTCTCGTCCCTGATCAGCTCTCTCTTAACCATTTTCCTTTAGAATTATCTATATATAATCATAGAATTAGAAGGTAAGGCGTAATACGTGTTTGGATATATATTATTACTGTAATTCATAGCCAAAGTGCTCCAGCTTCTTTGAGCAGTGGCACCAATGTGCCGTTGATATGGGAGGCCATGACCCTGTCCATGGCGCCAACCAGCTTCCCTCCAATAAACACCACCGGAACCGGGGGTGAGTTCCCCAGAAGCCTCATCAGAGCCCTTTCAATTTCTTTCCCTCTCGGCTCCTGGTCCAGCTCATAAACAGTTGGGTTCACCCCCATCCCACAAAATAGCCTCTTCACCGCGTGGCACATGCAACAGCTGCTCAGGCTGAATATCACCACCGCACTTCCAGAAGCCAGCCTCACCACCCTCTCCAGTGGGTCCACCACCCCCATGCTGTGCCTCACCGGCGTTGTCTCGTAGTAACCCCAGGTCTCTGCTTGATAATGCATGATTATTTTTATATATGACCTGGTCTGGGTGTATGTATTTCAACAAGAGAAAAAAAAATATGCAAGTTGATTTGATAAAATGTAAGCAGAGAAGAAATGAAGATGATGTGCGGATTACGTAGGTAGGTGGGTACGTTTGAGGAATGAATGAGTGGTGATGGGAAGTGGATGATGTGTGGAATGATGAGGATGGAAGATGGGTTTATATAGGGAGTGAGCCAGTGAGGTGAAGGCCGTTGGAGCCGAAGGTGGGGGAATGGAGTCATTGACCGATCACTGGGGGAGCTGTGGAGGCTAAGAAGGAATGAGGAAGGATTAAGTAATGGCATTTTGGTGATTAGATAGAGGTTAACTTATGTTGTCGCAACGCGTGCCTAGGAAATCTGCCTTGTTTTCTCTCTTCCTTTTTTTTTTCAGCTTTGAAAGGATGGGTAGCTTGTACGCACGTCCTCGCCCGGTATATACAGAACACTCACTACACATACATTAATTAATTACTAGTAGTACCGATTTGGGTTGGGTTGAATCGATTTTTACTACGCAGGAGAGTAAAAGAAAAGAATCTCAATAAAGTTGTATGATGTAGTATGGGTAGGTTGGTAGAGGGCATGCAGTATGCAGGTATATAGTACGTTAGAGGAGAGACATGAAAACAGGCTTTTTCAGGGAAATCTATGTGTAAGGTTTGGTATGCATGAGTGAGTTAAGAGAGAGAGAGGGAGAGAGAGAGGGGGGGAATGGAATGAGTTGATTTTTATATAGACGGCTGTCTCCGTCCTTGTTGTCGGGACTTTGCCTAATGTGTGTTTATATATATGTATGCATATGATATTGCACTACTAATTATGATGACTCAGTCTTTTATTGCTTACTACTAATGGAGTAGATGTTGTAATTCATTAATTTGCTTAACTTTAGCCTTTGTGACGCTGCAAAACAGAGATACCTTAATGCGCATGCAATGTCGTCCCCTCTTCATTCCTCCACTCTTTAAGTAAACTAATCCCTTTGCTTTTACCAATGTAAGACCGCGATTTAACGGTCTTAAAGATTCGGTAGTTACTAACTTAATAATGCCTTGCTGACTCAATCCAGATCTCTCTCTGTGTCTTTGTGTTTGTGTGTGTGTTTGGACTCTGCAGGCTATGCAAATGCTATATAACTAATTGGGATTTGGGTACCTTCATCTATGCTTGTACAGTTGACTGATCAGAGATAATCTAGTTTCTGATTATTATAATTAATCTGCTGCGGGGGGAACTCAATTCCTATTTCTGTTTTGTTATGCAGCTAGCGTATTAACTTATTAAGATACTGAAAATGTTAGAGAGAAAAACCCTATTCTCCTGTGGAGGCTCCAGGACCCAGTCGTGTTCGGCAAATTTGGCACTGGGGACTCCATGAATGTATGGGACCGTAGCAGATGCAACGAAACTGTGATGTCATGTTGCTATAATAATTAACTCAGACAAAGGTTGTACTTGCTTGCCAAGTTTAATTGCCCTTTACAGATGGTTCGGTTTACAGATGTACGTCCTCCTATACTTCACTTGGTGTTGACTTACAATTTGCCTCTACATTTACAATATTAATTATATGGAAGTCCCAGTTCTAATTTAATGACATAAACTAAATATTTATTCTTATATATACAGTGTTTGTGAGGTGAGGAAAAGGGATAAGGGGAGATGAAGGAAATTAATGATATATACAAGTAGGGATGGATCAAAGGTTATATATATCTCGAGTACAGAATTAATTATTCCAGATACTGTGTGTAAATTAATGATGCCATTGTATATAAATATAGATAAAAAATAAGGTAAAATTGAGTACATTATGGGTAAATGTTGGAAATGGCAAAGGCTTCCAAATTTCAAAGCAAACTAAAGCATTGCGTGCTTTGGTATAGGTAATATTAGTGTTGATGTGGCTGCATGCGACGTAGGCAGTGAGTGTGAGTGAAACGAAGTACCGAAACAAAAAAAGTTTCTTTCTTGAAGGAGTAATAAAACTAGGATATATATATATATATATATATAAAGACTTTTTTCATTAAGAAAAAAAAGAGAAAAAATTAAAGCAAGCAGTCGCACTGAAAAGAAAAGGAGAGAGATGGGCAATGGAAGAAAATCAAGATTTCAATGGGTTATGGGGATTGTCCACCTAAAGAAGAGACATGTTGTGGAAGTTCCAAGAAAAGGTCAAAAAAAGGGAAAGGGGAGCAAAGGGGGGCTCCGCGTGCCCTGAAGCATTGGCAGTCGGGCGGCGGAGATGTAAGTACGGATGCGGCGAAAACCGGCGAAAGATTAGGACCCATTCCATCTATCTCCGACCAGGAACTAAAAATTTTGCCCTTCACTTTTTTGTCCCTCCATGCATGTATATTTCTTTTAGGCTTTAGTTTGCTTTTGCTAGTACCAGTAATACCACTTTGATGAACACATGCATCGTGATCATCACACTTTTTGATGCTCATTCAACACACACACACACTTAGTCACACACTACATTGACACAACATAACCTGCAGATTAACCTGCATCCTGCAGGCATGCATGCATCATATCTCTCTTCCTTTCCTGAGTGTAGGTTTGACCCAACTTACGCAGAAAGAAAGAAAGAAAGAAAGAAAGAAAGACATGGATCCTTTTAACCATGTGCTATCCTCAATCTGATGTCATGCTCCTCCCTCTTTCTAAGTCCTGAGTCACCCCCCATCATTCACCTATTCGCCACTCCCGTCTCTCTCTCTCTCCCCCGTGTTTGATGTTGATCGTGTTCCATTCCAACTCAATAAAAAATACACATATTAAACCAGAATAGCTGCCGTCGCTCGTGATTCTACTGTGTTTACAAATTGCTTTTACTTTTGCTCTTGGGTTGGACATGAATCCATGTTCAAATTCCTCGCTTCTTTCTGCAATGGTCCCAAATTGAACGAGGCCCATTACAATTAAGAAAAGTACACAAAACTAATTTGAAATATCATTGGGCGCAAACCCAACTTAACGTCATAAATTTCTAAACTTCAAAATGCTCAGCCCACCTTCAAGGCCTGAAATGCTTTCCTTTCTTTTTCATGGGAAAATCCAGTGCATCATCTGTTGGGCTTCCCACGACGCTAAATATTAAGTGCTTAGCAAACTATCTAGGAAAAAGAAATATCCAAAATTTTGGCCTATTAAATTAAGTGCTTACACTTTTTACTCATCAATTACGGGCATCATACCATCTTTTAAGCTTGGAGAAGCCCCACGTCCAATATTTTTATCCTCGCGTAGACCTTACATACTTATTCAATGCCAAAATATCCTCCCTACATAAGCCACAAAGATGGTTTTATGACTAAAATTACATCAAATGACACAACGAGATCATGTTCGGAAGTAAAACTGAAATACCCAAGACGGAGATAGGAGACAGTTTCTTCTGGGTGCTGGTGCTGGTGCAACACTACGTTTTCCTTCTAGCCATTGAAGCGGGAATACCATCAAAGAGATCCTCAATTTGTGACTCTAGATCCTCTGGCTGATACTTTATGTATTTCTCAACTTGCTTTGAACTATCTAAATACTGTCTAAACCTTCCTACAAATGACCGGTACGCGGGTATCACCACTGCCGATATAGAAACCCTCAGCTCAGATTGAAGCTGCTCATCACTAACCACCCAGGAATTCTGGGACTTGTGTATTTCCTCAAACATTGTGTTAAAACTCTTGAATCTTTCCTTCAACATTCGCTTGTTCACCTTCCCATTCACCAGCAACCCCTCGTGATTCAAACAGTGTAACAATCTAACCCATGTCTCTCTCTGGTAATTCTTGTGGAACTGCCTAACCACCGTTGACCTTCTCCTGCACCATGTGTCTCCCATCACCTGGTGAACCTCTGTGGAACCCTTCACCTTTTGCAGCACGTACCTCCCATTGTTCATCAAAAATATGTAACGCAGAGAGGGGTCCTTATACAGCATTGACTTGGCTTCAATATTCGCGTCCAAAAGATCCATGATTGTCACTATCTTAACTGAAAACCGGGTCGCACTACTTGCCCCTCCCTCGTCCGTATTATGTGGGCTATCAGTGTCGCTTCCGATATTCGCACCCGAATTTGAATCGGAGGATTGCTCCAATTTTGATTTTGGAAACTTGTCAAATATTTTCTCTAAGGCGCTTTTGTACTCGCAGACGTATTTGAGATAATTCAGCACGTAACGAGTCAGCGGGTGTACTGCCCCTCCAGGGACTGCTGTTTTTGCGACGTCGTTTTTAATGGAATTCTCCAAATCCAGAAATATATTCATGGCTGCCTCCCCAAGCCGGTCACAGGTAGCTATGATTTCCGACCTTAATTCGTGCTCGGAATTTTCACAACTTTTTGAATCAGTGATCGCGGGAATGAGATCCAGTAGCGTTTCGTACATGTCCAGGAATTTGAAGAGCTTCTCAGCTGACCTTTTTGTCATTGCCACTGCCCCGGAAAAATCTAGAAGCTGAATCACCACGGATCGTGCCAAATTGCTGAAAATGGTCGTAGAAATCAACGGGTGATCGGCAAAAACCTTCTCCCCCAGCTGTTTTTCCGCTGGGAACAGTGTTTTGGAGCAATTCTTGACTATGTTGATCCATCGTTTGATCTCTCCTTCCAGGGATTCCCAGGACATGCGCCAAACATCGTCCATGTTTAGCTTCTCGTGCTCCAGATTCTTTAATTGTTCGTAAAAGAGAGTTCTTCTGGCAATTGAATAAACTTGGAAGCACTCATTTTCGTATCCCGCAGATATCATTGCCGATACAATTCGTCTCATTTTCGTGACCATCTCTGCCGAGTATCCTGGAAAACCCTCCTCCTCCTGATCTGGATCGGTTCTGGGCGGATCATGGTCGGGCTCTAGCTGCCTGGTGCTACGATCGGACGAGTCGGAGGTAGAGTTTTTGGCAACAGTAGTCTTGTGAGAGTTGGAGGATTGGTTTGGATTAATCATGGAATCTTCCAGCAATGCACGTAATTCTTCCTCCAGAAATGACATGGCCTTTTGCAAGAGATTACTTGTCCTGTTTAAAGAATCGGATGTAACGGGGGTTGATGGGAAACCGCTGAAGGCATCTGTCAGCTTGGACAAACGCACCACTGCTTCGATGAAAAATGCATCTTGTTCCGTCATTTTCTGGACCCTGTTTGTGGAATTGTCCCTGGAGGCAATTGTTGATTCGATGATATTGGAGAATGTCTCAACTGTATCGGGGACTTGTGGTGGATTGGACTTATCATCGGCTGCCGTGAGGAGGGCATCGGTGAATCTATCAATGTCCTCCGAAACTTGTTCGACGTCACCGGAGGCACCGTGATTACCATATTTTGACGTCGCGAATGAAGACAAATCCTCGGCGTGAGAGGAAGGGTCGGTTCCTCTGTCAACAGTATTCATGATCCTTGAGAGACGATCAGGGCTGGAAAAGTCGCGGAATTGACTAGGGCTGGGGAGATTAGTGGTGTGGTCATTTAGGCTAAAATTGTTAAATTTTTCGGGAGGAGGAGGAGGAGGAGGATCATTGTTTTCAGTTGAGTGCATGACGAATATTGTACAATAACTTGTAATAATCTGGTTTTCCTCCCCAAAGAAAATGGGAGTGAAGCTATGGAAATGTGTGACTGGTGGGTTGGTGAGGTTGGGGATGATTGAAATGAAAAAGGAAATGGCGATTAATTGGTTTGTGTGGAATTACGGAGGAAGCTATGGAATGGAACGGCATTGGGAGAAAAAGGAAGAGTGGGTTTGTATGGACGAGAGTACCGAGCCTCCAAGTACAGCAGTTCGTTTTGCTCTGTCTTTTTTTATTTTTTTATTTTTTTTTTTTTGCCCTTTTTTCGGTTGCTTTTTTCCCGAAGGCGGAAGGTGGTAGTTGACCGATGACCCCGCTTGGCAAGCTTTTATCATTTGTGCTTCTCACGAATCACGATCCCCCGGCCCCCTGTCTGAAAATCGTTCAGTTAACTCTTGTAATCATGGTACGCCATTTTCTGAGTTTCTGTTCTGTTGTTGACTCCATGACGGTGCGGTACAATTATTGTTGTTATTATTTTGTTTGTCTCCCTTCCATTTCAAAGTGAAGTACTTTTGATGCTTAATTAATTTCCTTATTTCTTCAAATTATTTTGCGGACCCCATTATCAAGTCAACCAGAAAAATCTTTAAAGGATATCTATCGAAAATAAATAAATAAATAAAAAGAGATTGTATTCCATGTTGTCATATATAAGAAAGAGTATGGAAAAAATGAGCACCCATTCAACTAGCAACTTTATTTGCTTTTTATATGAACCGGTCGTCACTTGCGTAGTGGATATCCAAATTGCAACTTAATTTTGTTTTTTAAAAGGAAAAAAAAATTGGTACATACATTATATCGAATAATTATATATTTTTGTGTGTGTCGGCGTTATTGAGATTAAAGTAAATAAATAAAAGTAGTAAGTATCAAATGATCTTCTTGTGAAAGAATTAATTAATTTAATTTGAAGAGGCAAAAGCATGAATAAGTCTCTCAATGATTAATAATCTTCGATTTATTTAGTGTTTCAGTTTGAATGCTCCAAAGAGGTGCAAAACAAAACCATAACATCAACCATGCATTTATGATTTATGTGTCCATGAATGAATGAATGAATGAATGAATAGGTTGATGGTTGATGATCAGTTAAACAAAACCACAACATCAACCATGCATTTATGTGTCCATGAATGAATGAATGAATGAATGATTAGGTTGATGGTTGATGGTTGATGATCAGTTTCTACCATAACCTAAGTGTTTCCATTGAAGCATAAAATCTATTGTCGGCACGGCATCACATGTTGCTTAACGTGCCTACCTTCCCACCGCCCACGATTTCATTTGTTTAACTTTGTAGTACAAATTTTGGGATATTCTATCTAGCTGCCTCTCTACTTTTATTTTCAATAAATAAATGTCATTCTGTATGGTTGGTTAGGTAAGAATTCTTGGTCAACTTAATGACAGTGAAAATTAACTCAACTACTTATTTTGCTTAATCAATTGTGATGGATCACAGATTCTCTACTTTTTTTTTTTGGCTTCATTAATGATTTTTTATTCTTAATATCTTCCGGCCTTCTTTCCAATCAACCCTTTATATTTGCACCAAAAACCTCAACGAACTAAAAACTCTTTCTCCATTTTTTAGAGCTGCACGCGTCGTGATGAACATTCATACGCGTATAAAGGAACCATCCAACACGCATGCCTGTATTAATTGATATAGATGGGATGATCTAGTTTTACACGTTCTGTAGATAAGTAAAAATCTTATCTGTTGTGCATATAAACATTCAGTGGATGAAAAAGATAAATGTTTTTCTTTTTTGAAAAAAATAGACAAAGGTATTAAGATGAGAAGCAATTAATTAGTATATTGATATTTTTATCGACGAGAGGCATCCAAAGTCCAATGAACCAACTGATTCGATGCTTCCTGTTTGTCCACACATACTCCATCCACTTCTTAGTATCAAACAAAGTTCATTTGTTTGAAATGTCCGTTTCATTGTATAATTTTTTTTATTATTATGCAAATAATTTTTACTTCATAATCTTTATATACAATTTATACCGACGATTAGTTTCTGCGTCTGCGTCTGTGTAATCAACCCCCAGTGCCCAGTGGCCCAGTGAAGTCACATTTTACAGGGTTAATTTTCTATTTATCTCCAACATAAAATGATCCATGTGTATGTGTATGCTATGCTCCGCCTGTCCCGCCTTTGGTCGCGTTAAACTCGTCCGTCAATGAATCAATTACATCAGACATCATTCCAATTTCCAACTTATAATTCTTTTTGTTCCGGTGTTGGGTTTCCATATTATGGGTTTAGACTTTAGAGTTTCCGTTATTGAGGTGTGCATGCACGTCATTATCATCTATTACTATATTACATTATTTTACACTCTATATGCATTGTTATTTTATTTTGTATTTTTTTTTATTTGGTTAAAGTAATTATTGTTGTTTCTCTAATCTTATTTTAAAAATATAAAGGCACAAAATAATATGACAATTCATACAGACCATAAAGGTATTCTTTTTGCTGAGTAAAACATTTGCATCTTTTTGTTGTATTCGTTTTTATTATGTTTTATTATTATACATATAGCATTTGCAATTAATATTATGGTCAGAAATACGAAGTTCTTACTAAAAAACGATATTTAGTCATTTAATACCCCCGATAATCTTTAACCTACTACGTCTATGCATTTAATCATATTTATTGCTTTTACACTTTAATCCCACGGTAAAAATAACCGGAGAATTATATATGAAAACCATTTCACGATCTTCATCCCACGGAAATACTTACATTCTCTACTATTACTAAGTAGCCGACTGTATATGCACGCGTATACACATTTTCATTTTCAAGTAATCGACAGATGACGGAATTTTCCTGGTCAAACAAAGGATTGTGGGAACTGGGAAGACGTGTGATGTATGGCATGGAATGGATACTTGTTTAATAATCTCATGTGGGGGAGGGAGAGTGGGACTGGAAGTGCAGTACGCACCCGGTTATTATTCAGTACTTAGTAGCAACTATATAAAGGATTTCTACCACTTTTGACAGGACAGGAAAAGAGGTGGCTCAACCGTGTCTGTAAATAATGGTAATGAAAAGCCGAAGACAAAGCCGGCTACAGCTCTGTCACAGCAAAAATACTACCAATTTTCTATAGGCTAATATTCCCCTCAACCAAAGCAATCCAAAGGGCCTTTTTTTTTTTTTTTTTTTCCCTAAGTTTTTATTTTTTTATTTTTCCCGTTCTTTGTTTTTGCTTCTTAGCTGCCAGTGCTTCTTCTTGTTTTCTTCCACTGCATTTGCCAATCTTTGGTGTCTTGTCCTAGCTGATAAGGTAGGTTCATATATTTGTTTTCACTAGATTGGGATTTTGGTATTCTCAATCTTTGTGCAGAAAGACCCAAACTTGTTTGTTTTGTATGATGGGATTGGAATCAAGAACATGACCTGCTGATTGATTTGGACTCATCGGATTAGATTTTAGGAAGCAATTTGGTAAAGTTTTGATCTTCGGGGAGGATACCCTTATGGGTTGTTTTCCTTGTTTTGATTCACGGGAGGAGGAAAAGCTGAATCCTCAGGGAGATAGAGATGGTCCTAAAGAAGTCCACCCAGCTATCCCTTCTAATTTTAACAGATTATCTTCTGGTAAGACTGACTTCAACATCATTTCTATACGTGTCTGCTGTTACTTTGATCTGATCTGGTTGCAATCTGTTTAACTGCGCGTGATGTCTCCATGTTAGTTTGCTATGTATTACCCATTGATTGACATGCTTCCATCAGATTCGGCTGTATTACCTTTTCTCTTCAGTTTAATGTACATCTCCCACCCCACAAACACTAAAATAGATATGCTACCAATAGCGATTTAGAGTTGATGAAAGAAAGAGGCTCTCTGTTTCATTTTTATATTTTAAATTGGGATCTTATTGGAATATGGTTGGTGGAGTTGATTGATTTTGGTAAAGAGAGAATTAGCTAGTTAGAAAAAAATTGATTTTTGGTGGCTTCATTCACTCGAGCTTCATCTGAAGAAATTGATTTCACATCATGAGGCCTAAAGATTTCTTTTTGATTATCCTTGACTGTTGTACCATCTGTAATATGATTCAATAGTCCTGCTGAACATGATTTTTATCATTTAAAGGTTGTGTATCGCCACATATAATTCCAGATTCTGATAGTTGGCTTCACTGACTTCTTATACATCCGGCTGTTTTGTGGTAATGGAACCTGCAGGAGCAGATAGACTCAAAGCAAGGAACAACATCGGGTCAAGGAAAGAATCACTCAGCCTAAAGGATGCGCCTGATGTTCAGATTGCTGCACAAACTTTCACTTTTCGGGAGCTTGCTAGTGTTACAAATAACTTCAAGCAAGATTCTTTCTTAGGTGAAGGAGGATTTGGACGCGTATACAAAGGGCGGCTTCCATCGGGACAGGTAAAATTGTCAATGCACGTCCCCAATCCTAACCATTATGAGAGTTTTTCTTTCCATTAGATTTTATCTGATGTAGCTCCATGGCATTACTTTTCTGGTGCAATATTACTTATCCTCTACCTTGCTGAATCTCATATGAAGGATTCTATACAGGAAAAATGCCTTGTCGTTGGGTTGAAATGCCATGTCTTGCTGAAAGTTTATTTTTTTAGTTTTCAATATGCTACACAACAGGGCCGGTAAAATGAAATCAGCCTTTGGGGTCTTGATATGTAGTTGAATCGAATTTGCAGGACTTATTAAAAGATACAAATTTTGTTCTATATGTTAATTACTTCTCTGAGAAGTGACAATGTTAACGTTTCTTGGAACGTAGTTTAACTGAAGGTTGGAAAACGTAAAAGGGATTTCTTTTGGTGCATTTTTACTTTATATTTGTGGGTAAATAAATCAATGGATAACTTGAATGAACAGGTGGTTGCAGTAAAGCAATTGGATAGAAATGGGCTTCAGGGTAACAGGGAATTTTTGGTCGAAGTTCTTATGCTAAGCCTTTTACATCATCCGAACCTTGTAAACTTAATTGGCTACTGTGCTGATGGGGACCAGAGGCTGCTTGTCTATGAATTCATGCCCCTGGGGTCATTGGAAGATCACCTTCATGGTATGATGATATCTTGCAATTAATCTTGATTGTGAACTTGTTAAATGTTTTCCTTTTTTGGTGATTGCAAGTAAATCGTTTAAGAATTCCATGGAAAATATTTCAACTAATTTTCATGTTTACCCACAAAATCCATAATCTTTCTCCAGAAAGGATGCTGTTCTGAGGAAGTAATAACAGAGATCAATCTCCAGCTTTAATGAGCTTTCCACCGGAATAAATTTAGGTAGACTGTTCTTCCTTATTAGAAGTATGGCTTTAAGAGCAAAAGCTAAATAAAGAACTGAAAAGGACTCGGATTGGTGCAGTTCTCATAAATTACCCGTGCCATGAATAGTGATTAGGGAAGTTCTTTGATTAATAAATTATGGATACATTCTGGCAGTATGTCAATGATTATAGCGTTCAATCGATCTCTATATTCAGGCTGATAAGATTATTAGGTAATTTCATCATGTTTAGCAATTGTTCTGGACTAATGAAGCTGGGACAATGGAGTGCTGAGTTTTAGATTTGTTGAGGGAGCATTTCAAAGTATTTGAGAGGCGTGCATGAAGTACTAACGGACATAATTATGTTATTAATGGTGACGATCAAAATGGGGGCTGTGTGCTGGATATTCTGTTTTTTCCTCTTGTCTCTGCGGTTTTGTAGTATTGTCGTGAACTGTTGGTTCTGTGCAGATCTTCCACCTGATAAAGAACCACTAGATTGGAACACAAGAATGAAGATTGCAGCTGGTGCAGCAAGAGGTTTGGAATATCTTCATGATAAGGCAAACCCTCCGGTAATTTACAGGGATTTCAAGTCATCTAACATATTACTGGATGAAGAATACGTTCCAAAGCTTTCTGATTTTGGGCTGGCAAAACTTGGCCCTACCGGAGATAAGTCACATGTCTCTACAAGGGTCATGGGAACTTATGGTTATTGTGCTCCGGAGTATGCCATGACCGGACAATTGACCGTAAAATCAGACGTCTATAGTTTTGGGGTTGTCTTTTTAGAGCTTATTACCGGGCGCAAAGCCATTGATAGTACCAGACCCCATGGGGAGCAGAATCTTGTTACATGGGTAACTGCTGGTTGCTACTAGCTGAGACATACTATAACTGGTGTATTTTTGACAAATGATTGACTAAAAATTTGGCCTTTGTTTAAATGCAGGCTAGGCCCCTATTCAACGACCGGAGAAAATTTGCCAAGTTGGCTGATCCGCGGTTGCAGGGTCAATATCCAATGCGGGGACTGTATCAGGCACTAGCTGTGGCCTCCATGTGTATCCAGGAACAGGCGGCGGCTCGTCCTCTGATAGGGGATGTGGTAACTGCCCTGTCCTACTTGGCAAATCAGGCGTACGATCCCAGTGCGACTCCTGGACTGAATTACAGGTTTGGTTTTGCGGGGGATAAGGAGGAGAAGAGAAACAGAGAAGAGCGAGGTGGTGGAAGAATAATAAGAAACGAAGAGGGTGGTGGATCAGGACGGAAATGGCCGGATCTGGAAGGATCAGAAAAGGAGGACTCTCCCAAAGAAACGGCGAGGATGCTAAACAGGGATTTGGACAGAGAACGGGCTGTTGCGGAGGCGAAAATGTGGGGTGAAAATTGGCGAGAAAAAAGGCGTCAGAGTCCCAACGGTGGTGGAGGAAGTTTTGATGGAAATAACAACGGATAGTAGGGCACGTGTATAATAACACGACGGAAAGGCCCCATCTCATCCCATGCGTGCATCTTCCACCTCGGCTGACGATTTTGAATTTGCAGTGCCGAGGGTGGTGAAAGAATCAATGATCCTGGATGCATAATGAGTAATAACCTCTGGACCGAATGGGAGACAGACGGGGGGCTGGGGGTTTTTTTTTTTTTTTTTGGTTTGATTTATTTTCGTTTTTCTTCCCTAGCTGCTTGTTCAAAAAACAAAACACAGAGAAATTAGAAGAGCCGAGTGTACATTAAGAAGAGAAGCAGTAGGAAAGGAGTGATGCATAAAAGCAGAGGTGGTGGACGCAATAGTGGGTAATGATAATATAATTTAGGAAGGGACGTGCTCTCCAGTCTCCAATTTCCAGTTCTCGTCCTTGGGAAGCACACTTCTCTGCTCTCTGGGAAATCTTCTTCTGTAATGTATGTACGTGTTACCAACAACTAGCTGATGAAGCGCATTTGATGTACTGTAACTCAACTCTTGGAAAGTTACGTATACGCATAATAGGCTGGAAGGGTTTAATTGCTGCATGATCTCTGATTGAGATTTCGTTTTTCCATTAACTGATAGTAGGACTAAGCCATTTATGACCGTGAAATTATATATGATTGTTCAAGTATTTTAGTTGCCTCCGCCACACAGGAGAGGGAGAATTATACATGCATACCAAAGAGGATAATAATAACAGGGTTAATCTATATTTGAGGGAATGGTGAGATTGTAGTGATATTTAGAGTGAATTTTGATATTGAGGGAGGGAGTTGTAGGGTGGCGTCCTCGGGTGGTGTATGTAAAAATGACTGTGATGTAAATTTGAGACGTAGGTTTGGCTTGCCCATTCCCGCATCCCCGCATCCCATCTCTGGGACTGGGGAGTTTTCAGAAGTTGACTCCGAGGAGGCTGTCAGCGAGCCTTCTAGAAGGCACTCCGTTATTGCTTGCTAGATTGGGTTTGTCCTCTCTCCTTTGGGGCCATCCGTAATAATAGAAATATGGGCCAATTGAATTGATAATTTGATAGGTCAAAGCCCGTTCAACTCCAAAGCGCTTCGAAGGTCAAAATCTAGTTGCACTCTGGCGTCGTTATTAGGCCAAATTAAGGCTAAAACGGGATTTACGCACTGACAGACACAGAATTATTGAATTCCAACCCAACAACCGCATCAGTACTAGGTACGCTAATTAATTAATCTTTATTGTCAAATCTGGAGCATTCTCTTCATGGAATCATGGCTAAGTTTACAATGCTCCTGCAGGTTGTTGGTGAAATTGATTGACCACGTCATCTATTTTTCCCCACTGAGACCCGGAAGGGGAGGGATATTGTAGTTTGTAGCAGTACAACTATTCATATTCATTTTGGAGATAAATAATTTATTAATTAGTAGCTAGCTATACTCTATATTATTATATATGATTAAAGAACAACAATGAAAATACTATAAAATTTTGCAATTTATTATCTTTTCAAAATATGGCCGAAATCAAATTACAGCTTACAACTTACAAATTAAGCCAGGGGAGGGGGGGTCGAGGAGGAAAATGGGAAATTAATTAACGTACACTGACGATAATTTTGTGAAATATTTTTTATTTAAATCGTTTTAGGGTCGGAACTCGGAAGTGTTTACTTAAGCTGGACAAGCAACAAGTGCAGGAGAATCAAGAATGTGCACAATATTTACTTGGGCAGGGACACTGCAGGGACGTCGATAATTATCGTCATCGTCATCGTCATCATCGTCATCCCTGTCTCCCTTATGATTACTGTGATGGTGAGAAGGAGATGTTGTCCGAAGAAGCTGGTTATGGCCATGATTGGAGCTGACATGGCAGTCATCAGTTGGTTGAGAATCAAGTGGATGCACTTGATCAGAGTTGGCCAGCATTACTATGTTGATTACGTGCTCGGCTGGTGTCTTTTTCTCAGCCAAATCATGATCGACAGTGTCATCCAGGGGCTTCGGGTTCCGATAAATTCCGTACAACAACATCTGCACCACTCCTAAGACGAACCCCACGGTGTTCGGAACCTAACAAATAAGGTATCTACTCGTGTTAGTTAATAATGAGTAGTGGGATTAACGAGTGCTGATACTAAAATGACCAATCATTAATTGGTCAATCATATAAATAAATATATAATATATACAGCATTTGAACTTACCGCAACACAGATGTCCTTTGTGAGCAGACCATAGGAAAACCACATGATTGCACTTAATGTAAGGGCAAAAGACAAGGCGAATGGCATGAATTCTGCACTCCGAGTTCGAACTACTTGAAACTGCACGTACGCATTCATTAATTTATAGCCAGGTTAAGTAGGTAATTAATTAGCTTCAGCGCATTTGATCCCACTCACCACAATGCTGAGAGGTGCTGCAAAAACACTCACTGAGAAGGCGACGCATATCCATCCCACCACTGTAACGCGAACTGCTTCGTCTTTCAGGGCAAAATGCGTCACCACAAAAATTCCAGAGAATGCCCCCACGTTCAGCATACTCGCTAATTTGGTCGCCTGTTTCTGTTTCAACATATACATATGTTACGCCGTAATTAACTGCATAGCTATATATCTGTGCCTTTTGTGCAATGGAAGAAAACAGCGTGTGATATGCAGTTTGTAAATTAAAATAAAAATGTGACAGATGATCGTGTGTTGCTCTGATTTACCCTGGCCTCTTTTGGTGCATAAAGAATATAAAGCGTGATGTAGACGGTTTCGACGAAGCATCCCAATGAGTTGATGGAGATGAGAAGAATTGCATTTTTGAGGAGTGCGTAGTACATCCAGAGCATCGCAGAAAAGAGTGCTACGACATAAGGCACACACTGAAAACCCATGGTTGATTTTTCTCTGCAGATCCGTCTGAAGGTTGGCCTGCACCAAACAATCCGCGAAAGCCCCAAACATTAAATTCACAACGCAAAATGAATGTTACGTTCCAAATTAACCAGGAAGTGGAATGCTCGGCCTAACTTACATTGGGGCAAAGTACACGAAGATGGAGACCAGGTTACCTATAAAATGCAAAAATTAAAGGAAAACATTTAGAACGTGCCTGGATGATGAACAAAGAAAATAAGATTGAAGAGCTCATGAGAGAGACAAGAAAACAGGATTGACCTAAGATACCGAAGGCAAACACCCACGGGTGTTGAACGTCAAATACAGCCATCTTCTGAATCTAGTTACTTCTAAAACAGTTTGAAAAAAAAACACAAGTTAAAACTCCCTCTCTCTTTGTAAGAAGTGGCCGGGCTTCATAAGAATCCCCCCGTTACGTACGGTAGTAACCACAATGTGATATACTACTATGTGTTATGCAATTTTGCAGGAAATGGGGAACTAGGTTGAGGGGTATTTATACTAAGGAGGAGGAGGAGATTGAGGAAGGTGGAGGAGAGTTTGTGCATTGTTGAACTCATCCTCGTTGCGTGACAAGTGGAATCCGTGGCAGGTGACGTACAACATAATCATTTCTCATTTCTCCCCCAGGAGTAGAGGCTACTTGGACGCATGAGCATCACGTGCCACTTGACTCCACTCCCCTGCATGAGTCCATATATGAGAAAACTGCTGCCTGTCCATCATCACCCCATAATTGATTCACAAACCAAGAAGACACCCATCATTTTTTTTTTCCCATTTAATTATAATTAAGAAAATTAAAGATCTTGAGATTTATTTGTGCTCACTAATGGCGAGGTAGTCCTATTTCAAATTGGAAGCTAACTGATAGTTCCAAAGTTATCGAGCAACTGCTTTATGATTTCAAGTTACAAGTTGAATGAAAGTTCTAAATTGGTATAGCGAATGTTTTGCGATTCTCCTTGAAGATAAGAGTTCGAAACTCTTGTAATAATTTCACTTCACCCCTAGCTAGTTCCAAAAGAAATAAAACATTAAAACCTTAGTACGTTAGTCCATCCGACCTAGATAGTTACAAGTTCTCTAGAATATTTCTTGGGGAAGAAACATTAATTAGAATGGCAACAGAGAAGCCCATTTTGTGCAATGATAAGTTGTTTTGTCGTGGGAATTACCCCTTTTTTTCCTCATCTTATCACCAATTGATTACGCAACCTGAGCATGGCTGGCTTAATTAGCGCTGCACACTTTACGTTACAAATGTATATGAGAACAAAACAAAACCATAAGGCAGCCATTTTTTTCGGTTCTTTTCCCACTCGAAAACCCTCATTTCACGTGACATATATTCTTTGTACAATTAACTCTTTTAGCCGTTTCTTTCTTCTTCAAAGCATGAAAACACGCGCCCCAGAAATGGTTGCCTTTCCCATTCTCCTTTAGTTTGTCCATAAATGCCACCGCTCGGCTGCTTTGGTATCGTGTCCGCGTATTCTGGCCGATTCATCATTCAGTTAGTTTGTTTGATAGTAGAATTATCTTGCAGCTAGGATTTGGTATGCCGTAAAGTGCCGGTGAAATCGCAATTCTTGGCCCTGTAGCTGGGATCCAATCACTCGGTGAACCCAACAGCAACATTGAGCAGCTAAATACCATATACTTGTGCATCGGACAAAAAGGATGACGCCTTGAAAAATTGGCAATATTGTGATATGTATTGGGTTCATGCATGGATCGTTCCGAGGTGTGATTTTGGTCCACCTCATATCATTCCTATTCAGAAGCGAATGCTAAGTGGGAGTGCTGTATGGCTGACACAGCATCGAATTATATCGAGTGGCGTTCCTCCGTGGAGTGTGTCGACTGTTTTAATTAATCAGCATTGCTTTTTCGAAGTTGAATATGAAAGTTATCTACCGCTTATGCACCTGTTTAGACATGAGATTTGGCGATTAAACAAAACAAAATAAACGTGAGGAGAATGGGTTTGTAGTTAATTCATTAGAGAGCGGCATCGCAGGTGGTAAATCAAGAGGGCATTAATTAACAATTAATGCATCGCAAGCATGTATCTCATTCTTCTTAATTTGTAATACGTTATCATCAGAACTCAGAGTCAAAAACAATCAAATATATACATTGCATGATTTCATATTTTTGTGCTATGTTCATTTTGCATGCATCGCGGAGTTGTACGTACATGTATATAATATATTAATCATATATTGGCTTTGTAATGAAAAAACTAAAGCCAATTTCGACCGACGGAGAAAGAATGGGAAAAGGGTGAGTCATTGTCAGACAAATAATTGAGATTTGTGATGAGAAGTTGTCTGAATGATTAATTGATGATGTCATGAGATTGGGGAAGAGGAGAGGCTGGTATTTGCTTAGGGATTGCGAATTGCAGGGGGGAAATGCATGATAGATCATAGAGGTGGAACCCAAACCTCTTAAACGCCCAACAAGTGGCTGGGTAATCCCCGAAACCTGCCTTCCTTCCAAATATTGAACTTGAAAAATCCTCCCTCATTGATTAATTTATTTCTATTTTTTTATATAAAAAAATTATTAATTTATTCATTAATCCACCTTTTTAAGGTGATTAGATGAAGAAAAAGCAATGGCGAGCACGTAATTCTTGAAGTCAAGTTGCATAGAAGCAATCCTCATCCTCGCCACATCAAAGTGCTCCACCCAATTATATTTTGCCACAAAATCATTCAATTAATGGAGATCGACCAGCTATGGGTTTTTGCTGTTTGCTCCGGACAACAGCAATCGGGAATTATGATCATGAGACTTTTAGAAATTTTGGTCCGTTACGTTATGTATGATACTGCTGTATTCTATCATCATTTCTAACCAAGAATCAATTGCCATTGCATGTTATAGTAATGACAGAGAGAGAGAGAGTGTTTTTCAATTCTTTATTACGTATAAGAGAGTACACGCAGTCATTATACAAATTTATTATAATCTCTATTATTACTTATGTATATATATGTATATAGAGAAAAAGTTTTTCAATTGTTTATTACGTATAGGGGAGTACACGCAGTAATTCAATCATTCATCCACGCTCGCGCGTGCGCACATATATATATATATATAGAGAGAGTTAAATACCCCATCATTATATGAATTTGGCCCATACATTAATTATGATCACTTCCGTTAACATAAATAATACGCGTATTGTTTGGAAAATGTAAGAAGGACGTTGATCATTTCGAAAAAATTGGAAGTAGTGTTGTTCTCAGTGGATGATCCACGAATCAAACGCAAGTAATAATGGTACTGAAAAATATATAGTAGATCATCTATGCAAACTTCCTTGTATACACTCTAAAACTCAGTTACCTGCAAGGATCAATCATATCCTAAATTTATTACAACTACCAACACCAACTGCTTTCTTGCTCATCCAAAGGCAATTAAAATTCGATTAATTTTAAATGGACAAGCAAACCAAGGAAGATTTTCATATGGTTGTCCATATCCATTAGTTTTAGTGAAGTGTGTTAAGCGCATTGATAATGTGGTAGGTATCATCAGTCAATATAAGGGTTTGTGTATATTGTTATTTTATTTTGTATTTTCATATTTTTTAGACAAGAATTATTATTAAAATATAGAAATGAAAAACAAAATAACTACACATGTAAAGCTTAAATCTCCCCCCCACCCAAGCTCAAGAGGCATAAAAAAAAATTTTAAATTTAAAATTGTTTCAATTACATATATACCAACACCAATTAATAGCCTAAACAGTTATGCATGTCGTGAACCAAATTAATTATATGCGCATTTGTCCCACAATTAATGTACTAGAGCGTTAAATTATGTAGGAAAATTGGTCAGTTGAGCACGCAGACTAATTATTGGTGGAAAAACGTCAACTTCAAAATTCTAATCTGCAGGATCCCATTCCCAATTGCTTGCGGGAGAAGAAGTATATAAATCCAAGATAGAGATGGTGATGATTCAAACCCTATATAAGTGTACGGACATATGAAGCTTTATCCTTTTAATTCGGATCAATCGTTCGTTCAATCTATTAAATTTTGGTATGTGATCATTATTGATGGATCAAAACAAGCCATCTGTACACATATCTTTGGCCCCAATCCCAGATTGAATTGAGGACAGAGGGGAAAGCTGTTGTCTATTCAATTACAAACAATGCCCGCGTGTAGGAACTAGGAAGGATGAGTTCCGAGTTAAGTTTATGTTTATCATTAAAGTTAACTTACTAAAGATAAACTTCAAAGCCATTGGGACACATATATGATTCCAATTATAGAGATGGAGTGATTGATATATTATATGTGTCTGATCCAACAAAAGTTCACCTCTCCATTATAGTAGATGGAGTGATTCACATATATAACACAGTTCTTTTTGCACACATATGCAGTGTTAATTGTTTCGTGGCAACAATGACGGCCACGTTGGTTTCCATACCACGGCATGCAATACCAGTTTAAAATGACGACAAATTAAAGATTCTTTCTTCACCTAAAATGCCTAAGTAATAATTACGTATATAATTAATAATTTTAATAAAATTTATGAAGCATTTATTTTTATCATATAATATTCTTTTACCTCATACATACCAAACTAGTTGTTATGAAAATTTACTTTGGCTGTTATTGAAGTTTCAAATGTACGAACTGAACTGACTGAGAGTCTCAAAAGTTTCTTCTAATTTCTGCATCACACTCTCAACGTGGTTCTATGGTGTAGTGGTTAGCACTCTGGACTTTGAATCCAGCGACCTGGGTTCGACTCCCGGTAGGACCTTACCTTTTGAGACATCTTTGCTTCAAATTATCTTCTTATCATCGACATCTCCGACCCTCGTTCCTTCATTTTACATTTTTACTGTCAACTGATCCCAAATTATAAGCCAAAAAAATGGATAACGAAACGTATAGATTTCTGAAAATCGTCCAGACATCCTCAAATTCAAGAGTCTTTAATTTAATTCTGAATCGTCCCTCTCTTCTCAACGCACTGTCACATGACTTCTTCACCGAATTCCCCAGAGCACTCTCATCCCTCGATCACAACCCCGACGTCGCCGTCATCATCCTCTCCGGCGCCGGCCCTCACTTCTGCTCTGGAATCGACCTCCAGATCCTCAATTCTACCTCCGCCGACAGCCTACCTGGCGACCGCGGCCGCTTGGGCGAGAAGCTCAGGCGGGACATCAAGTTCTTGCAAGATGCTGTATCGGCCATCGAGCGCTGCCGGAAGCCGGTTATTGTCGGCGTGCACGGCGCATGTATAGGCGGGGGAATTGACATCATTACAGCTTGTGACATAAGGGTTTGCTCCCAAGATGCTTATTTTGCTGTGAAAGAGGTGGATTTGGCGATCACGGCGGATCTTGGGACGCTTCAGAGGCTCCCTGGTATTGTTGGGTTTGGGAATGCTATGGAATTGGCATTGACGGGTCGGAGATTTTCAGGTTCGGAGGCCAAAGAGATGGGCTTGGTTACCAAAATTTTCCCTTCCAAGGAAGCTATGGAGCAAGGAATTAGAGCTATTGCTGAGGGTAACTCCGTCCCTTCAGTTGTATCCCTTTACACTGTAGAACATTTTTTACGGTTTTCCTACCCTACATAGTAATATGTCGTTGCAATGGCTGCCGATTTCTGGTAAAATAAAATTGAGAATGAATTGAGAACTGAAATTTAATTTTGTTGAGAGTTGTGAATTTAGAGCTGCTGGCGTAGTTAGTCGCTAATAATCTGAACTAGTTGTTGGGTCTTGAAGAATTCTTGTCTGTTTAGATAGTTGATAAAATACCATCGTCTCTATACATAGTGTTTTGATAATTTGATCTGCGATTGGTGAATTGTTTAGAGTTTCAGCAATAACAATTGTTACGTGGCGTAGGATGGGATGGCCGAGAGTTATGAATTCTAAGATTTCAAGGGAGTAAAACTGTGCATGTGATATTCATTTTGTCACTTGAAAATCTAATCTGGTTACATGCAGTTTGAAAGAAAATTAAGTTATATACTCCTCAGAGCGAGGCTTATTTGGTATTGATAAATATTCAATGTGAAGGAAAATGGATTCAGACAGGAGTGGTTTTATTGTTGTTTTGGTTTGGCAGGAGTAGCTGCAAAGTCTCCTCTTGCCGTCACAGGGACGAAGGCAGTGTTGTTGAGAAGTAGAGATATGAGCTTGGATCAAGGTCTAGATTATGTGGCTACATGGAATTCAGCTGTTATTTTGTCGGATGATCTGGAAGAGGTAATTACTGCAAATGCCCAAAAGCGGAAACCTTTATTTGCCAAGCTATAGTTTGGCTTGTTTGATGGCGGCGATCATAATCCTGCGCTGTAACTCAATAATAATCCTGGAGTTGTTGTTACCCATTTACGAAATTTGGTACACAATCTTTTGATTATGTAATACTTGTTGGAACTTTTGGTTCTTGATTATAAGCAACCCGCGCATTGAGGCATTGTGAGAATAAGGAAGAAAACTGAAACTGGAATTTCCAGAGTGATGGTCGCGGTTAAACGAATGGAATTTGACGTAGCCAGTGTGTTTTTTTATATTTGTGGTGGGTTAGGCTGTTGATGATACCTAAACTAGTTGTAGGTTCCTTAATCCAGCATACACACATTCATGATGCTTTGGGAAGAATGATTTTACAACTGGTGTGTTTTGTACAATGTGCATGCCCCCTTAAGAAAAGGTTTGTGAATTTGAGATGACCTTTGGGTCCTTGAACTTGAAATGAGAAGTGCAAACAATTTTATTTCGTGATGATGATTAACGCACTAACAGAAATAAACAAATTTGTAATTTTAGTTCATCATGTTCCCTTCTACATGAACAAGACGCATCCATTCCTCTCGATGCTTCCCTCCCTGTCTCAGCATTTGGGCTTTAAAACTTCATGTTTTACGGCATTTTTTTTCATCATTAATCTGGACAAGTTAATGGCTGGTTATCTGTTTTTAGGGGGATAACCAAAGCAAACACCCCCGGCTCATGAGATCTTTTCTGCAACGGAAATCAGACCTGGGAGAGATTGGATTAAATGAAATACCCAGATTTGCCACTTTTACGGCCTGCCCCTCCTGGGCCTTAACCCCTCACCTGTCTTGTAACTTAGCCCAACTCCTACAGAAATGGCACACTTTTTTCTTTCTTTTTTTTGTGTAACCATTAATAAGTAATTTAGTTTTAATATATTTAAAGTATATTTTGGCGCAAGTTTGCGTTTTAAAAAGTCAACTCAATTTTACTCCGACTTCTGAACGAGTGGAAAATGATTTGTTATTTGAAGGTGATAGGCAATGATTAATTATGAGAGAATTCGCAGTATAAATCAATGACTAGTGCCGTTTGCGTACAAAAAATAGTACTTATGAGTAGTATTCATTAATTTGTATTATTTGTAGTTATTAACAGGCATCGAAATGCAGGTTCCTTAGATTCTGAGCTTCTCGATGAATGTTGGAAACGTGGTGAGATTCTTAATCCAAGTCATAAATACTAGTTAGTTAAGTTAATTTGGTGCAGAAGGAGAAGGCTTTTTTTGTTTATTATATGATGATGATACGGAGACAGAGTGATAGAAAAGGATGGATGAAGCATGCATAAGTTGGTGACCAGAAATAAACGCAGTGAGTAAGGTTGTGAAAGCAAATTAAAGAGGAAAAGGAGGAGCCACACCCATAAATACGCATGCCTTTTAATTCCTGAAAAGTGGAAAAAAGAAGCCAAAGAAATCCCCCCCCCCCCCCCCCCCCCCCCCCAAGTAAATAGTCAATGCTAAAGTGGTTAAAAGAAAGGAAGGAGACAGCAAAGAGATTTGGTTTGGACAGTAGAGCAAAAAGAAAAAAGGGTTGGGTATTTTATTTGGGTTGATTAAGCCTTAAGGTTTTAATTAAAAGTAGTGTAAACTGCAAAATAAGAAAGGATGCTTTGATGCTTCGGCTGGTGCGTCCCTAAGAAGTAAGAACTAAGAAGAGGCCCGCTTAGTTTTCTGAATGAATGCTGATATTTTTGTTGTTGTTGACGATGTTACTATTTTTGAGTTGGAAAAAGGATGATCTATTTTTTTTTATGGAAATGGATGCCCTTCTCCTTGACTTACGTTATCTCTTTTCAGTTTTCATCAAAACCTGCCCTTTCAGTCAGCCTTTCGCATTCTAAAAGGTAAGCAAATTCATATATACATTTTACGTATTAATTGATGTTCCGTCTCAATTCTATTGATTGTAATAGATTAGATAGGCGTAGGGAAGGGAGGATATTCATATTCTCTCCATCCGGTGGAAACTTGCAATGAATCAATTACTTATTATTACTCATGAGTCAAACTCAATCCATCCATCCAAAAATCTCTCTCCTCCAATTAAATTAAGAGGCATCACCCAAAAAAAAACTGATTCAGTTGGGTGCAGGGTGCTCCTCCTCATCAATTCTCTCCGCTACCTCTATTTATTTTTTGTTTATAAGGAATGTTCTCAATATTAATGTCCTTGGAAGGGATTTACACAAAAATATGTTTATGTACAGAATGAGAATATGATTGCCTCTCAGTGAAGAAAGGAAGCGATCCCCTTTTCCACTTTGTATTACCTTCTTTACCTTTATTAAGTTCAACGGCAGCCCCCACCCCACCGTACGTCCTACTTAACTTTTTCTTTTTTTGTTATTTATTTCATTAAATATCAATGTCGTGGTCAACTTAGAATTTCATTATGCTCCCTCGCCGCTAAATTCTTCTTCTTCTTCTTTCCTTATTATTATTTTCTTATGCATCATTCTGTCCTGCTTCCAGAAATTAAATTAAATTAAATTAAATTTCTCTCTATCTCTCTCTCTCTCTCTCACTCACACACACACACACACACCTCTTTTTTTTTCTTTTTTTTCTTTTTTTTTTTTTAACGAGGGGGGAGGGGGGTGGAGGGTGTGCTTGCTATGCTGGGGTTTGGGTGACTTGTGCGTGGGGGGTTGTGGTATATAACTATATATATATATATATATATATATATATATAGTTAATGATTTGACGATGATAGAGAAGCATGCGTGTTTATGGTGACGGAATAAAATTATGGTAGGAAATTTCAAAGTGGGGAATTAGCATCTGCTGTACAACAGTTCCCCGCAACAATTAAAGAAGACGACACAGTAGTAGATATGGGGTAACCACTCTGCTTTGTCCACATTTTAATTAATAAATAAAAGTGGGCTTAAGGAGGAGGAGGACATGTGCATGTGTAATGATGCCCGTAATTAAGGACAAAAAAGATGAAATATAATTCATTAATCATTGACATAATAAAAGAAGAGTACTGGAGTGTTGCTACGACTTTTGCGGCTCTCAAACATCATTTTGGATATATGCCTTTTTTTAACTTTGGACGTGGAAACTCCTTTCAGTTCCCAGTATTACTATTATATAATAGAGCTAGGTGGAGGTACCGGGTACGTACTAGTGTAGCTCTAATAAATAAATAAATAAATAAATGGAATCTTGTTCCTGAAATTAATGGAGAATGTCGTCTGGTTAATTACTTACAATGTAAATAAACCTAATACTAGTTCAAAATTCAGGTTCATAACCTTAACATTACAGAAACCTTTAAATAAACAAAAAGCTTCCCGAATCAAGGAACAATATATGTTTGTATGTACTATATACTATGTAATGGGGAAAAGATTCTAACTTAGCTAGCAGCCATGGCTGTATTAATTAATGATGAGACAGGTAGCTAGGAACAGCAAAAAGACAGGCACGGCATGTGTGTTCCACTGAACCAACCAACGTTAGAGGAGTACGTTCTGCCAAGTAAAGCAGTAAAGGAAAGAGGGTGGTTTTTATTTTTGTCAAAGAAACGCTTAAGAAATTAAAAATAATAGTAATGAACTGGGTAGAGAGACACAATAATTGCAGGGTTTGACGTTTCTGTACTAATTTATTACTACTGGAGAAAAATTATTAAAAAAATTAAAAAAAAAAAATCCCTCTCCAACACCCTCACGCAAACTCCTTTGACTCGCAACCTAAAATAAATAGTTAAGTACCGCACAACTGATGAATTGAGGATAAATAAAATAGTACAGTAGTTGTAACACGCAAAAACAAAGAAATATTATAAAAACAGAAGACCGACTAGCTGTATCTCTATGTACGTCTCCTCTAGACTCTAGAGAGACAGAGACAGAGACAGAGACGGAGACGGAGAAAGAGGAGAAAAGGAAATCATATGTAGCCGCATTTCAGCTTTTGTTTTTAATTTGATTTCATACGCAGCTGACCACAACTCATTTCCAGAAGCGACCACAAGTGGGAGGAGGAAGGAGGGAAGAAGGAATGTGAGGTTGGACGGTGAGAAGTATGCACCTATTCGGCATATTTGCTTGATTGCTTCTCTTCTGGGATTCTCAATCCCATTGCCTTTCTCAGCATCCGTCAGTCTTATCCCCTTTCTTCGCTTCTTCTCATTACCATTCAAATAATTATATCTATCATTAATCATTCATTTTTTTCACAACTACCTATGATACCTTCATAATTGATTATTTATATATTTTTTGAGCAAAGAAAAAAAAGTTCCTTCACTTACTTTCTTTCTTAGGTTTCTCAAAATAATTTGCAGATGAATTGTCGTAACGGGTGGGAAAAGTTTTCCTTCTTCATACGGAAACGGAATCCAATTCAGAATTGTCAAATTTTGAGGCTACCCCCAATATTGATTTAATTTTTAACGCCACTACTATTGTATTTCTAGCACTACTAATACTTAAAAAAAGTGTCAACCATTCCACAATCCCACGTTGCCGTTGCCCCCACTCAAACTATTATTTCCCAGATTTTCTTATCATTACATTTACATATATATATATATATTTCGTATACTACATTACTACACTGTTGTGCATATATATGGTCCAAAGATTAATTTGAGCATCTATAAATATATATAATGTTGGAAGGAAGAATGCATCCATCCTGGAATCCGCAAAGCAAGGCAAAAGAATAATATTAAATGAAATTGAGATGAATATGCTGCTTCTGGGTCCAAGTACAGTACGTAGATAGAATATATAACTAATTAATTAAAGAATTAAGAAGAAGCATGTATATGTATAAATAGTGAGGTATTGTAAAATGAAGTGAGCAAATAACATTAAAATGGTGATTACACTACCCATTTGCTGCTTACTCCATGTTGCAATACATGCTGCCAACATTAAATCTGGATGCAATGCAACCACCCCTGTGTTAGTCGTCTCTTCTTCTCTCACTAACTAATTTTGTTGTTGGAAATTAAAAATATATATACATGGGACTATGCATGGGGCATGCTATTGCTACCCCATACCCTTTGTATTTATGTATGTTTCCATTAATGAATTCATGGATGATGCAAGTATACAAATATATATTGGACGTACTATTAATAATGCAGGTTAATTAGAAATTAATGTTAATTATACAGTAGCATGGTTATATTTATTTTCAGTACCGAATGATCAGCTTAAGTAAAAGCAATTACGTTGTGAAATATAAAAACTATTATAATTATTATTTTAAATATTTATTATCTTAAAAAATATAAAAATTCGTTATGAAATGCTGTCCACGTCCATGCCCATGTAGGCTCTAAGTTGTTGTTTCGGCGCTGTTAATTACGTTTACCTAGATAGGTTTAATTAATTTCCATCAAAATCAAAACATATCTTACATATATTATGTACATCCAAACTCTCCCGCTGTAAGCCTGACATAAGATGACGACTACACTGGTAATAATACCACATGGCCCCAGTGACCATGGCAAGGGGGGCTCCTACCATTCAAATTCAACCTTTGTTTTCCTTGGTTTACCACCTACCAACTTTGATAATTTGATTACCATTCCACTATATATATATATATATACACACACACTGACACACATACATTATACACATAATGCTACCAGCCTACCACTAATAAACCAAATCACAATTTTGACTGCATATATCTCTTCTTTCTAACTAAATAAATTTTCATGAACGTCCCACAACTTAATTGCCATATAAATATATATAATGTGGGTATTTTAACTGCACCTGCATAAAATTCCAACGTAACACATCCACCCAATTTTATCTATGGTGGAAAAAAAAATAATATTATTTTTTATAGCAATTATTACTGCCCGCGTCTCAGTACCCATAACAATAACAATATGGAGACGTATTAACCCATTACTCATTTTAATTATTACTTCAACACACGCGTATATATAAACGTCAAAATATGAATATTCATATTTCCCTTTCCATTTGCAGCAACAAACTTCGATTAAAATCCCATCTAATAGCTAATATGTACAAGGAATAATTATTCAAAGTTTTCTTGTGGGTATACAAAAATTTCAATCGATGCAGATGGAGTAAACAAATTACTAATACCCATGCGTGTTTGTGTTTTTATATATATTATAGAGGGAGGGAGGGAGGGAGAGAGACAGATTGCTTAAACTAGAAAACCAAAAATCAAGATTCAAGAGTATTTAAACATTAAACTTGCAAAATATCAAGCATAAGATATTGCCACGGCATCCGACATTGCTTAGTAGTACTAGTATATATATTTATTGTATTAATTAAACGAGTAATGAAAATTAATGGTTAGAGTGCGCACTTAATCGGACAAGAAAGAAAATGTTTAGATGTGTATAATTCCCATAAAAACTAGCCAGAAAAAATAATAAATAAAAAATAGTTGTCCAGGCTAATTCATAATTCATTCTCAAGCCCTTAGACTTATATAGATAAGATTTCAAAATGCGTTTTGTAGTTTAAAAATATATATTTTTATATTTTTTAAAATAATAATTATATTAAAAAATGTGTTTAAAATAAAAATGAATTATGAGGAGCAGATCAAACAAGCCCTAATTATGTTGTGTGCCAGTAGTAGTTTAATTAAGTGATTACATTTTTATATTTTTTAAAATAATAATTATATTAAAAAATGTGTTTAAAATAAAAATGAATTATGAGGAGCAGATCAAACAAGCCCTAATTATGTTGTGTGCCAGTAGTAGTTTAATTAAGTGATTACTACTAATACAGAAGGAGGCAGCATTAATTTTGTGGTTCCGGTCTTAGCTTAGTGGTGGCAAAATGTAATAACCTTTTTGTTTCTGTAGAAAGGGAAACAAAATGTACATACTACGTGGTACGTAGTACTTTTTTGTGTTTTTTTTGGGGGCGGGGTGTGTGTGGGTGGGTGGGGGGAAGGGAAGGAAGAGATTAAAATTAAAAATAAAAGTGGGTCAAAGCAAAAGGAGATTGAGTCTCGTTTACGCCAACTGGGTTCCTTCCTCATCTCTCTCGTTGAACAATTATTTAAGTCCTAATTAACGCAATTGAATAGAATAAAGCAACAAGAATTCTAATTCCTCCTCAGTCCTCACAGCGAGTCTGACTGTCCCTCCTTCCAAACAACAAACAGAGAAAGAGAAGGAGAAGCAGAAAGAAGAACATCCCAAGAGGCCAACATCCATCCAATCCCTTCACTATAAGAAGGAACTTCCATACTCGCGTATCCATCCATCCATCATCAACCCACTCCTCCCTGCCTCTCTCTCCCCCACTACTCTCTCAAAACAAAAACCTTTCTCTTAGCTGATTTCCCCACTCTCCGTGCTTAATTTTGTGCCCCCCCCCCCCCCCCCCCCCCCCACATAATATATATGCACCTAGTAACACGTACTCTACTTCCAGTGCTAGCCATTCTCCTTTGGACTTCTAACCACTCTCTCACTTAATCCAGCAAACAGAAATTTCCATCCAACTCTGTTTGCAGCCACTACTACTGCCGGGGTTGATCCGGTCTCAAGCAAGCTACTTCGCAGCACAAAATAGTATTACTAGTACTGTATGATGGACAAACTCAACTTTGTCAAGAATGGAGTGCTGAGATTGCCCCCCGGATTCCGGTTTCATCCCACCGATGAAGAGCTCGTGGTACAATACTTGAAGCGCAAGGTCCTCTCCTCCCCTCTCCCTGCTTCCATAATCCCCGATGTTGATGTTTGCAAGTCCGATCCTTGGGATTTGCCAGGTATATCCGTATCCATATGTAATCATTCGACAATGCACTCCCCCTCCATTTTCGATTCTAATAACTAATTCAACGACCACAGGTGATTGGGAGCAAGAAAGGTACTTTTTCAGCACAAAAGAAGTGAAATACCCAAACGGCAACCGATCCAACAGAGCAACCGGTTCCGGGTACTGGAAGGCAACAGGACTGGACAAACAGATTGCCGCATCCAGAAGCCGCCAAGTGGTTGGTATGAAGAAAACTCTCGTCTTTTACAGAGGCAAGCCACCTCAAGGAATCCGGACTGACTGGATAATGCACGAGTATCGACTGCCTCGTGTCCAAACCCCCGCCGCCACCACCACTTCCCCACAACCAAACAACTTCACCCAGGTGAGAACTTCTTTCAACCAATTCATCCTTCCTCTCCCTACCTTTATATACCACATCTTTTAATATATACGTGGCTACTACGTACATGGTGGCAGTACCTGTTTAGCTTTCTTTGTCACGTGGATGTATATATGTATAGTTCTTGATTTCCTTTTCCATAACTAATCAGGAAAATTGGGTCCTCTGCCGTATCTTTTTGAAAAAGAGAAGTGGGAAATCTGAGGATGATGAGATTACAGCGTCGCACAGTTGTAGCATAGGAGGGGCTGCTGCAAGTCAGGGGAGCAAGGGGCTTGTTTACTATGATTTCATGGCTAAGGACAGAAAAAATCAATTGAGTCAGCTGGCTCCCGTTTCCTCAGTCTCGGGCTCAAGTGGGATCACAGAGGTTTCGTGTAATGGGTACGATGATCACGAAGAAAGTAGCAGTTGCAACAGTTTCAGCCCTCCTAGGAGGAAAACCTGGCTCTAAATCATTAATCAGCTTTTTTAGGGAAAATTAAATCCAGCCAGAATTAACCCAATTTTTAGAGCCTGTAATTTTGGCCACTGGGAATCAGTTTCGTCTCTCTTCCTTCCCCCAATATCACTGCGTATTAGGATTCCTTATAACTATCATGATGCTCCTGCCTTATCCCGTAGAAGAAGACTAGATATAGAAGTAATTAAGGAGAGAAGAGTTCGAAACTGAAAGTTGGGAGAGAGAAATTCGGCATGGCCACCACTGTTGCTGCGTGTCGCTGAAAAAACATGTACTTTGGTGGAGTAAAAGTAGTTTGGAAAGGCAGAGAGAGAGAGAGAGAGAGAGGCAGCCCTGCTTAAATGTAGTAACTGGGATGAAGAAATGATATCTGCATTAGCGTTTTTCTACTCCATTTGCCGTTGTAAATTTGAAATCTTATTGGCCCACTGCGCACCATTATTATCATCCCTAATCCATCGAGTTGTAATGAAACGGTAATCAATGCATTGCATTTACCTACCTCATCGTCTAACTGAAAAACTAGCAGCTAGGGGCATTGCGTAATAGTACAAACTACAAAGCAAAGAAGCACAAGAAGATGACATATTAAGCTTTAGACAGAGATTTATGTCCTAATTGTGTTGCGCAACAACTTGGGATTGGGTGAAAGTGAATTCCTTCTTTGTTTCGGAAGCAGGAGAATCAGAAAAGGAAATGAAGTTTGCAATGGGCATAAGGTTCCCCTATCTATCTGGAATCTGGTAAAAGGACTCATTAGCATTTGAATTTGATTGGTTAAGAGAATCTAGTTCCGTGAGACTCTCTCTTTCTATCCTTAATTCCTACACCACACACACGTTCCCACACGTGATATCCACTGTCTTGTCTCACTCACTTGAGTGTCAAAATTAAAAGACATAATTTTAATTTAAAATTAAATCATTTTAATTTGGGATACAGAATTGAAGGCAAAGAATATGATCTTATTCGTTCCTACTTTCATCGTTCCTACTTTCATCGATCCTTTGAGCAAGGATTTGATTCTGGGGAAAGTTGGGAAGCCCCAGGAATAAAAAAGGAGGAGCGTGAAATGTTTTTTTTGGTTACGTGTTGAGTCAAAACAGTTAAAATATAGTAGCAGCACTAGAATCTGCTGGTTATAAAGCATAGTAGTAGCTAATGAGATCCACTTTTATTTGCTCAGAGCACCTGGTGAAGGAATAGGATGGCTAAAATGTATGATATATATATATATATTTTTATAATTTTATTTTATTAGGATTATTAAATATAATATTGTGTATCTTATATAACATTGTGTGTCTTACATAATATAAAAGTAAAACACCGTTGTTAACCACGAGACAAGGAAGACACACGGTGAAATTTGAGCCTCTAAAGAGGACGAGTCCAGTGGTTGTAACTTGTAAGACATTTACTAATTAGGAAGACTTGTAGGAGAGCGGCGGAGAAAAGCATAAATAATGAATTAATCTGAAAATTGTCCCCAATAAGTAAATAAATAAAGAGTATAAAAATGAAATGAAAATTGAGGCAGAATGGCAATCAGCAATCAGCAATCAGCAATCAGCAATCAATCAATGTTGAATGGGGGGGTTGTGTAATGTACAACTCCGAAACACCTAATTGACCGAAAATGGGAGAAAAAACAGGCGTCCCATTACCCGTGCATTGGGCCACATTTTCGTCAAAAGTCTATTAGGATTCCCTACATTGTACGATCCCTCATCCATCCCCCACCCCCCGCCCCCACACCCACAGCTTCGTTGCTTTTCTCTTGTTGGAGAAATCAAACGGTGGCCGTCGGATTAAGCATTAGTAGACCAGACCAACATATAATTTTCATCACCTACTAAGTATATAACCAAAATCACACGTCAACAAGATGTGCGTGCTTGTCCCGTCCCTCGGGGCCCCTCCCATTTTCCTTTTATTGTCAACTCAACCCCATTTTCATATTCGCATCCAAATATCATCGTGACTAAGTTGGAAAAGGTTTAGAGCACGTCTAATTTAAATATATTTTTGATTGTTGGGACTTGGGTATTTAAAAAGAAAAATACTTATATATTCATTTACTCTTTTTTTTTTAAAACGTTTAGACATATATTATAATTGTAATTATTTAAAAAATTTAATCAAAAATAAATTAATTGAGTCTCATGGTTTTATAACGAAAAATACAATTATATAAGAAAATACATATTGAAAAATATAAATTAAGATTGTTATGCTAAATAATGGAATAGCTAGTGTACATTAGCCATGACATCAAAAGCAATCGATTTTTTTACATTATTACTATTTACCTGTTGATATGAAATTTTTGTAACTGAAAAATCTCAAAACTACATACATCAAATAACACTGAACAAAAATTCGGTGATGAATCTTAATGCTCTTTCTATGCCTTAAAGACTCTACCAAAAAACATGAAAAACGCCGTTATCATTTACTTATTTTGAGTCGATGGGATAAGGTACGTTTTCCTTATATTACTATATTCAACGCCTACTCCTACTCCTACTCCGACAGTATAAATTAATTGTAGGGTGGTCTGTCAATTCACCAATTTTGATTTTGCGTATAACTTTGGTCTGATTGTGTGTCTAGCGACAAAGAATATTGACCAAGGTTTCGCTGGAGTTAATTTGGTGTGCGCGAGTAGCAAGAAGTTTGCAACGCATAAATTGACGGGCGAGTGTAGGCTGAAGAGATGAGCGACGGCCGGCATATTGTAAATCTCAATACATTATTATTTTGCGTTGATGGGTGGGTTGTGTCATGTGTGTAGAGATAACGATTGAGGTAATCCCAGGGCAACAAGTCCCAGCAGGAAGGGAACAAGGAGAGATTATTTTAAGATGATTGGGATGTGAGAATTTTAAGATAAAAATTGGCGACCAAAGTTTCTTGTGGCCGTGGTTCACAATCATCTGGGGGTTGTTTACGTCATCCCTTCCTCTTGAGTACTGTACTGTCTCATTTTTCAAATCTTCAGGTCAGATGAATGTCCTAACTACAAACCACTGAAGAAGGGCCAGGGGGGAGCAACAATTGAGGGAGATACTCTCGAGCATCAGGAAGACCCATTAATTATTATCATTTGTTAGGACTAGTATTCAAAGTTTTCACCTCCAGTATTAAATTATTAATTAATGGTTGTTAAGGGTATGAAGCTGGTGGTGAGAATCCTGAATAGGCAGTGACTAACGTCGTGATAGAAGGGTTCACCGTTCACCGTTCACCGTTCACGTTACAAATTAAGAAGAAGTATTAATTATCGAAATGACTCTGTGCTTAATATTATGTTTTTTCCCCCACTTAAACATTGTTTCAATCATTGACTGTGTCATGTGTGGGTAAATACTACGTACATACTTTTAACTTATTTCAGAAACGGACATGCACGAGTGGGGTTGCGGATGAGTTGCGGACTTGGGAGGCTAACTCAAAACTCTCATATTTGTCAATCACGTGGGTTGGCCGTCGTGGTAGGACACATAACCATAATTGATTATGCAAAGACTACCAAGACACAAGTTGGCCAAAAAAGATTGCGAATTATGTTTTAAGGGGAGACCGGCCACGGGATGCCAAAAATAATGGATCAGTGGGTCCCAATTTCCAATTTCCAATTTCCTTCCTTCATGCGAAACTAATAACCTCAGTTTCGGACATTAATATGCTGCCATTCCATCGCTCAACACCAGGTTTTACAAGTAGTATTGTGACTTTTGGAGGCGATATTAATAAAGAAAAAAATAAAAAAAAAAGTTACTTTTTACTTTTAGAGCAATGGGGTGGGGAGGATATCGAATATCAGTATATCACATCAACTCCACTCAATCATGCATGTTGACCGGTTCAACAACACCAAGGCCATTGCTGTATACGTCGCCGCTGCTGCTGTTGTGGTTGGCCAGGACAAAAATAAAATTTTTTTGGGGTTGCTTAGAATCTCTGCAACAACGACACCTCCTTAATTCTTCTTTTTCTTTGCCCACAAGTAGTAGACATTTCTAAATACTAGCAATCAAAGTCTCAATCATCTCATTCATTGCCAGACGAAACATAAATGTCATACACCACCCTCCCACGACACTGCTTCCCACTTCGGCCCTTCGTCTCTATTGCGATTGTTTTACATTCACACAGCTTCCAACAGTCCATTCTGTTGATTTCTCCAGTTTTACCCGTATGATACTAGTTTCTATATCCGCTCTTCCTCAAGGACTGACAAATGACGTGACTCCACACTGAAACCAATGCAGAAACTTTAGATGATGGGCTGTCATTGAATGGTCAAAAAACCTCTGGACCAGCGAGGCGAGGTAAGTTCAGCAAATATGATTTTGCTGAACCCATTCGCCATCGACCGAGGCACCATCATCTGCTATGGACTCCTTTCCTTATTTGCAATTCTTTCTTTACTACTAGTTTCCCATCCAGAAACACTAATTATACTACTGTATTTCACCATTAATAACAACTGCTGTGACTGTTTCCCATCATCCACATTACATTACGTCTGTTTTATGCGTGGCCAGTGTCTCTCCCACAGTATAAATGCACGCATGATAGGAAAAACAAAGAGCAGAAATAGGCATCTATAAAGTACTGCTTATCCGAACAGCGATCCCAACAAACTGGGACTAGCATCACCAGGTCAATTGACCTTTCGGTTCGGTTGTACTCCTAATCCAAAAATCAATCCAGGTGCTATCGTATCCAAAATGGACCACATAATCTAGTCACAAGATCCTGTATGATCCTAATGTATGGTTGTAATTACAAGAACGAATAATTTTCCTTCTTCAATTCTACAACATCCCCGCCGGTCATTATCACAAGGCTAATCACCAAGAAATCATGAAAAGATCAACTTTCTGTAACCAGTTTTACAACACAAAAAATCACATATCTGATTCAAAAGGAAACGTTGACATCTTATGGAACTGCTCCCGGTCCCTGTTATGATGATCTCGTTACTGAAAAAGAAGCAAAACAAGAGACACAGTTTTAACCTTTCCAGCTCTCTCGCAACTAGTCTCTACGAGTTAAATAGAGGGCAAAAGACAGACAACCCAACTAAGCTTTACGAGTTCAAAACATCAGCAAGAGAGGAATGCCCAGACAATCGCGTGCACATTATAATAAATCACCAGAAGCCAGCGGTTATGGATAATACAAAAGATTCACATCCTTTCAAGGTTTTGAGTCCAGTTGTATCTAAATCTGTAATTGGAAAGACAAAAAAAGGGTTTGATGATACAACCACTTAGCAAAAGATTAGATCTTCACCCACCATGTTTGCGTTTTCTACTCAGCTTGTCATCTCCTTTGCACCAATTCCTCCAGCATCGGCCAGTGACTCTCCCGCAGAAGGCGATTCAGAACATGCCCTCAAGACAGCTTCGTTCTACAAGAAAAATCCAATCCACCTCGAAATAAATTTAACCCTTTAAAATAAATTGAAACCTTAGTTTCAGCTGAGGAACCAAAGTGCATTTACGTTGTCCTACAGCAGGCCATTGATTTATGTTGACATGAATATTAAAAGGAGGTCATGTGAATGCAGCAGTTTAAAAATCCAAAGTGAAGAGAACTTGTGCGGAATAACTCACTCGGCATTCCAATTGTTTTATTAAAGGTAGGCTCTTGTTAAAGACAACATTAAGTGTAAGTTTTACTTCCCAAGGCATCAAGTTTAAGAGTGGAGCGACTTTCATATCAACCTTCCATACAGATTGATAGGTGCTACCACAAAGATAAATGTCGATGCATACAGCCAGAAATCTGTTCCAACTTAAAGGATCTTAACAGTTGGGAAGGTGGTGGGAAAACAAAATTTGAAATAACAACTCTTGGCTTATGCATTTCAGCTTTTCTCGAATATGTGCGTAATGGCAAGTCTTTTCCCCTCTGGCACGGAATGGATGTCAGAATGCAAAAACAGGAGACTCGATGGAAAAAACTGGTTGTAAGATACATACCATTTGGACGCATGTGTCTTGAATTTTGTTTCTCCAATCCGAATTTAAAATATACAAGAGCGTGATTGTATGGCCGTCTAATCCAAAGAAATATTTTGTTTCAGGAGCCGAGTTGATTGTTTGAAGACAAAGCATTTCCAATTTTAGAACAAGAAAAAGAAAGATTTTGAAGAAATGGCAAAAACAAGTCAGCCATCGACAAGAAATTTGGAAGTAAGGGCTATGAAGGAACTAGAAAATGAGTGGTGAGGGTGATTTTTCACAGCATCAATATCGATTCCAAAGTCCTATCACCTATGGACAAAGAAAGAATATGAACGGCATCAACTCTGAAACAACGCGTATGAGAATCCAAATAATTGAAAATTTACCCCAAAAAAAAAACCATGCAGTGTGGATACATATATATTGATTAGTGCAAATAATCTCAAGAAATAATTAATTAGAGCTACTCAACCACGTATGCGCAATCTACAACCAAAATAATAATAATAATAATAATAATCATTGGAAAGCCTAAAGGGAAACGTAAGGGGACCTGCCAGACGCGGCGGAGACGCTTCTTTGCGTTGGCTTTGCGAGTAGAGGTGAGCTTTATTCTCTTCCAAACGAGACCGCCGGAATCGTGCTTCTTCACTATCTCCATCACTGGACTCCTCCAAAATGCACCCCATCTCATTTTGAAAGAATTATTTTTCCCTACACGCGCGCGCACACAAACACAGAGAGAAAGTCTCTGCTGTCTTTGCTGCCCTCTCTCTCCGGCCGCCGTATCCCTAGTGGGAGGTAGCTCCCTGGTTTTTTGGGGTTAAGTTTGTGGACTCTCCGTCACAAGGCCCAATTAGAAAATATCTGACTGGATTGGACCGAAGATAGATTTGAAGCCCATTTAGCCTCGGTTTAAAAGGCTACGCACGGAGAACTGTCATGATCCAGGGATTAATTGGTGAAATTATAGAATTAAAGGGTTGAAATGTAAAAGAAAAAAAACACAAAGTAAGTGGCGGTGGAAGCTTCATGAAGGACGCTAATTGTGTAATTAATTGATTAGAGGGTATGTGGGGACTTTAATTTTAATATCTGTGTAAGTTTTTTGCATTAGTTGTGAGGGAATGCCCGCAAATTAATATTAATGATGAATTAAGATAGCCTTTTGATTCCGTATTAACCAGGAGCAAAAAAAAATTTGTTTTGTTTGGGTAATGAAATTATTTTGTTTATAGATTGAATAATGATTTTTGAAGCTGTGACTGTGGGGTAAGAATTCAATTTAATACCAAATTTTTGTATCACCTGCGTACCTACGATAAAGACAACACAAAGGATTAATTCAAGGAGAAAAGAGGAGGTCTTTGATACCAACTTGAATGAAGGATTTCTCATCAATTGATCTCACAATTAATGAAAAGTGTAAATCACAATACCACAATTATTAAGAGATATAAATCACGAATGTTGTGAATAGTAAATGCGTGAAAGAATTCGATCACGAGATCTCATGATTAGGGTTCGTTTAGACAAGGCATCTGCATCTCTATTTGCAAATAGAAAAAGATGTATTGGAATATATGAAAATGTTAGTATGTATTTTTCGATAAAAAAGTATTTAGAGGGAAAAAATAAGAGAATTTTTTTTGTTAAAATGATGTGGGATGAATTTGAGTGAGAAAATTTAAATTCTAAATTTTGAAATAAAAATATGTTTAGATAATTTATTTTTTAAAAAAAAAATTATTTACAAATAAAAACATATTAACCAAGCGGACCCTAAAATTTATTTTAGGGCAGGTTTTTACTGCTGAGTCAGTCCCGCGAGATGATACCAACTTAATTATAGCTAGGGCAGGTGGCAGGCAGCAGGCACAGGTTGCATTAATAAATTTGAAGCGCCGTCTCGTGTCATGCTCTTCTTCTTCTCTATCGTTTTTTTTTCCCGGAATTTACAATCTTTCAGGGGCCTTTTTCTGGTTTTTTCACAAACTCTACCAAGAAAAACACGTAGGTGGTACGTCGGACGCTTGTACTTACTATTCTCGGTGCAAATTATATTTTCCACGCGTACGGAAACGGAAGTTGCCACTTGCCACTTGCCACATCCACGCCCACGGGTGACACGTATCGTGCGCGGGATGTAAACTTGTTAAATTATGTGAGAACAGGTATCATCTGCGCTCCAGCAACAGGAACAGAAACAGGAACTGGCCATTCTTTTGTCAATTGGTAATGTATATTTAGTCCTCCTAATTAGGGAACTACTCCCAGTTTGATCGATCGTTTTTTATTACCTTAAGGCCATTAAAAATCATTATCATCCTTATCATGCCCTCTGGATGCACCAAACCTGCAACGTTTTAAGCGACTGACCATATATATCCTACAGGATTCCTGCAAAGTTTTCTGCTCTTCTTTTGTTGTTGTAATCTGAAAACCTTATATCTATATATATATATATATATATGATCATCATGCTGTTGTAGGGGCCCCGGTTTTTATTTCGTTCGTTTGAAAGAAGAGAAAATGTTGAGGATAATAATCGGCAAGCACAACCACTTGCGTACTGCTGGAATATCAGCATCTTCAATCCTGATGCAGCAGCTGGTAATTTGCATAGATAGACCTGGTCATTGGTTTTTGTTCACCCTACATATTCTTACTTCATATATACTACACCTATTTATCACCTCATTTCCTTCTTCAACTTCCACACTCGTCGAAAGCCTAAAATTCTCACATTTCAGATGGTAAGACCTGCACTTTTAGCAACGAGAAACTACTCAACTGCGACCAAACAGGTACGTCTATCAATTAATTTTCAGTTTTTCTTTAACATTCTGTCAGCTTCTGTCAATGCCATAGTGGCCCGTACTTCTTGCTGTTCAAATCAAATCTCCTTTCTCTCTTCCTCTTCCTCTCGAGCTTTCATTAATCTCTTCCTTTTTCTCTGCTACATACGATCTCAATTTCAGTTTGAGATAGATCAGTCGCGTGATCATTGTATGTTTAGCCACCAGTTACGTAAATATAACTCCCCTGCAGATAACAGTTAGAGAAGCTCTAAATTCTGCCCTTGATGAGGAAATGTCTGCCGATTCCAATGTCTTTTTAATGGGTGAAGAGGTAAATGTGAATAACTTTCAGCTTAACTTATTGACGGTTGATTGACGCACAGCTCCTTTATTCTCACACTCCCTTATTGTGTGCGCCCTTCAGGTAGCTGAGTATCAAGGTGCATACAAGGTTAGGATTGTTCCCTCTCGGTTTGCCCTTTTCACTTTGGTTGTCTACTACTTCTGTCTAACCAAACCAAACCATGAGTATCTAATGTATCGAAGATCTCCAATTTTTTAGGTTTCTAAGGGGCTCCCCCAGAAGTATGGTCCTCAAAGGGTTATTGATACCCCAATTACCGAGGTTCATTTTCCCACACCAGGGCAACAACCATTAGCATCGACACTGCTTTTAGAAGGAAAGCCACAGTTCATTAAAGTTTCTCATAATTCACTTTGCAGGCTGGTTTTACCGGAATAGGAATTGGTGCTGCATATCACGGGCTGAAGCCAGTTGTGGAGTTTATGACATTCAATTTCGCAATGCAGGTGTTTTTTGGATACTGGTCTCTGAGAATTTAATCCAACTTTTTTAATTTGATCTTTCTCATATGGTCATGGTGGTTGCTTGACGAATTCAACTTGCACTGCAGGCGATGGATCATATAATTAATTCTGTTGCAAAAACATGTTACATGTCTGGTGGCAATATAAACGTACCTATTGTTTTTAGAGGACCAAATGGTGCTGCTGCTGGCGTAGGCGCCCAGCACTCTCAGGTACTATGGCGTCTCATTGGCCGTCAAAACTAGTGGTTGTGATGATTTTAAGATGCGGACAGAATTGCATCAATTACTTGCACTCTGGTGTAGTGTTATGCAGCTTGGTACGGTTCGTGCCCTGGATTGAAAGTATTGGCTCCATACTCCTCGGAAGATGCTCGTGGCCTTCTGAAGGCTGCAATCAGGGATGAGGATCCTGTTGTTTTTCTTGAAAATGAACTGTTGTGAGTTAACCATCAAAAATACTCCCCCTTTTGGGTCATTTCCCTGTTTTAATGCATTGTTGTCCTAATGTTTTGAGTTTCGAGCATCAGATACGGCGAATCTTTCCCCGTTTCAGAGGAAGCTCTGGATTCCAATTTCTGTCTCCCCATAGGGAAAGCTAAGGTCAGATTTGCAGTCCTCGGTGTTGGGTGATTTTCCATGTCGGTTTGGTGATTCAGTAGCCTGAGATAATCTTAACTAATGCTAAACAAATTGATAGATTGAGAAAAAAGGAAAAGATGTCACCATTACAGCCTTCTCTAAAATGGTGGGCTATGCTCTCAAGGTTTGTCCTCTCTCACGAGTCCCGCCTGTTTAAATATTTTGCATATTGCGACTGTATCTGCCAACGAGGTTACTGATAAATCGTACGTAACACTGGCTTAGGCGGCTGAGATCCTAAAAAAGGATGGTGTAGAGGCAGAGGTATATCTATATTGAATTGCTGTCAATAATTAATTACTCCAGCGGAGTGCACCCCCAGTGCACGATGATGGGAGAGATTGAAATGGTATTTTCTGCGATTGTGTATGTATATTTTTTTCCACGGGATGCAGGTGATAAATTTAAGGTCTATTCGGCCGCTGGACAGATGTACAATTGTTAATTCAGTGAGGAAAACAAACAGAGTGGTGACAGTTGAGGAAGGTTTTCCTCAACATGGTGTGGGTGCTGAGATCTGGTTAGTCTCCTCTCGTCTTGGATGTCTTGATTGGTGATTTAATTGGCAATGTGTTTGCGTTTGTGATGGAGTGTAAATTATTAACAGCGCGGTGGTTATAGAGGAGATATTTAATTATCTTGATGCTCCGGTTGAGAGGATAACTGGTGCTGATGTCCCTATGCCGTATGCAGCCAACCTTGAGAGGCTTGCTCTTCCTCAGGTTTGTGATACTGCTGACATTCATAATGTTGTCGCCATGCATATAGTACATACGTACCCTTTGGACTCGAGATTTCAAACATAACATTAATCGTCATTTAGTTTAGTTTGATACTTACTCTTCATAATGTGTGTGTGTGATACTCATACTTACTCTTCAGATTGAAGACGTGGTACGTGCAGCTAGGAGAGCATGCTACAGATCTGCGCCATAAACGGTGGCCACAACAGAGCTTAAAGTACAAAATATTGTAAGATTTATGTACGCAGGAGTTGGCCAATGCACTGTGAGCATGTTTTGTTTTTGTTCCACTTCCACCATGCCGATGCATACACGGATTTTTTTCTGTTTAATCCTGCTGCAAGGTAAGGTTGCGTTGTTTGTAAATGATGGGCTTTTAAAAGTGGCCCATTCCATTGGGGGGGGGAGGGGGGGAAGTGGATCAATGCACGAATGACCGAGGGTTTTGTTCCGTATCATTCCAGCTGTGGGCTTTGACCTCAAACCCAGCATGCTCCCCAGTTACTACTAGTAAAGTACATAGCTGTTACCCATTTGGTCAAAACCGAAGGCAGGCATCAGGGAGCGGTCTGGTGTGCTGCGGCTTACTGATTTAGGAGGCATTGGGTTTATACAATTTACTAAAAAGTAATAATATAACTGCCAAAAGATGCTGACAGTAACATAGGAACAAGGAGGAACAAAACAGACACAAATAGTTTTAGATTCTCAAGTAAAGTTAGTAGCGGTGGGGATAGTTACTTGTTAATAACCCAATATTGACTCGTATAAGGACGACGACAGAAAAATTTAAGTTTGAATTGGCTGCAACTGGGAAGCAGAAGCGAAGCACTTGTGTCCTGTGCTCCTGCATGCATGCTTCTCAAGACATGCGTATGTATCATCAAATTCATTATAATGAAAAATAAAAATATTTCCGTTTCAAACACATGCACTAAAGAAAGGAGTGTGGGAGGGAGGGAGGGAGGGAAGGAAAGTATCATAATAAAAAATATGTCTATATGGAGGACCATAAGTACACATACATATATGAATGAGATATGAGGAGCGCCAAACTCCTCTGAAGCGAGAGCAAGATAAATTAAAGAGGTGCGTATATAAGATGATGATGAGGAGGAGGACATTTTAAAAATGGTACCACATCTGAACTTTATCAATGGACATCTGCATTTCTCCCAGTCTCGTGTCTCTGTCTCTCCCTCTATCTATCCCTTTCTATGGTGCTCAGATCAACAGTTCTACGATTGGAGGCCTTTCTGCACAGATTCCTTTCGATCAGCCCATGCAAACTGTAACAAAACTTTCCTTTGTCCACCACCCTGTCCCATTCCCAAGTCCTAACCACCTTTTTTTTTTTTTTTTTTTTTTTACTTTTTAATTTTCTCTTCCACCATTTACAATACTACTATTCTTCAACAATACTCTATAGCTAGTTGTTCATCTGGATAGCGTACATGCTGTGGAAGGGATGCATGTGGTGGTCCATTACATTTCTTTTTGAGTTGGAAATATTCTTTTTAGTGGGATGCCACCTCTTTTCGCTGTACATCTCTGGTAGGTAGCTGATGCAGTGGGAATCGTTTTAGGATTTGTTGGATTTAGGAAGGAGACGCAAGAGATTCTTTTTCCCTCAAGTTTAAAATATACAAGTACGAACCGGAGTAAACCGCGCTTCTATCTCTCTCTCTTCCAAAAAAAAAAAAAAAAAAACAACAACAACAGCAACACACGCACAACCGCATGTATTTATCTGCACTCCCAAGGTCCCGTTGGTTGTTAAACAATCGCAAGATATGATATTTGATGATAACTAAGCAATATCACCTAAACAAGATGATAAATTAATGATGACCAACCCACGTTACATGAACAAATGAAATGATGTGGGTTGACTTTATACGTAATTTAGTTTGAGACCTCATTCGCAAACAAATTGTTTTAATGACGCAGAAAAGAGATACCATAAAAATACCAAAATAAAAAACTAGTAGTTAACAAAAACAACACCCCGACGATCAAGAATTTACAGGATTATTCGAATGAAAATTGGGGAAAAATCAACTAAAATAAAAATCTCAACAACACGCACGCAGATAATCGATCATTACAAAAGAAAAACTATTAGTAGGATAAAAGTAAGCATCAGAATTAAGTAGTTGACTTGGTTTTGGTACCTACCGCGAAACTTCAAAAATCACAACCATAAAGAGAAATGTCGAGGAGGGGAAAAGAATCGGCATTAACTTAAAACACCGCGTGATCATGTCAAAACAAAGAAACCTTACTCAGATTTCAGAAAATTCACACTTGATAACCAAATGGCCGGTTAAGATTTCCGAGAGATAAAAAAAAGAATAACAACGAGGGCCAAAAAGGGGGAGAATAAATCATAAATCACAAATCATGTGGAGCCATTCTCGGATCGGTCAAAATGGAGAAGTTGACCAAAACATTTGGGGCAATCCTCAACCTCTTTGGGCACCATGAAATACATGAAGCAGCCCTTGCAGCCAGCCACCACTAGTACCTGCTGTCGTCTGTAATTATCATTACTGCTCTCATTCTCATTCTCACTCTCACTCTCACTCTCACTCTCACTCTCGCTGCGACGACCAGGAATCGCAGGAATAACATTGTAATGGCGTTGCTCTGATCTTGAAGTCATCGTTGAAGACGAGGGAGACGTCTCCTCCGCCGTGGATGATCCTTCGCTCTCATAGGCGCTTTGGTCATTGTCTTGCTCCTCCTCTTCTTCTTCGAAGTATATTAATCTGCCACCACCAATATTCATGTTCGTTTCTGGATGATTCATCACCCTTGGATCATTTCGCGATTTCATGCCTGTCCTCCAGTTTATGTAGTAAACCTCCCCAGTCTGCCATGCCAATTCATTCTCATTAACAGTAGTAAAAAATCACCGATCTGTCTATGCAGCATGCAAAAAGATGCATTTCGAAGTTAAACGCAAAATCAAAAGTACACCCATTAACTCGAGATAATACCAGAAACGAAAGGATTATCTGCGGCAGCCCTTTGGGGTTTGAATCAAAATAAAAAAATAAAGGAGGGAATAAAAGGAGGGGAGGGACAAATGAAATGAATGTTCAGACAATTCCAAACTTTTGCATATGCTATATTTACTATCTCTATCATATCTATATGTGTGCGCCAAAAAAGATTATCGGACACACGACTCAAAAGCGTCAACTGCTGTGATTATTGAAGAAATCACGTACCACGAAGGATAACAACAAGTGTTGGACAAAAGAGTTGAAAATTAGAGATGCATCTGTATTTATATATATTTTAGGTGAATAAATGTGAAAAGTAATTAGGAAAGGAATAAATGTGAAAAGTAATAAGGAAAGGAAAGAAAGGACAGATCGATGAGTGGAAGTGGAATTCATGAATAGTTATGAAACAAAAGATTACCTTTAGATCGAGGCATTGTTGCCAATAGTAAGGCATCCGGATTTGAGAATTGAGTTCTAAGGTGTTTTCTGCAAAGTGGGTAGTATTGTTTTGAGCGGATTCTGAGATGGTTGAGGGGGCACCAACACAGGTAGTATTGGTGTCGGTGCTCAAAGAACAATTCTGAAGGGATCTCTCAATGGATGCTGTGATTGCGGCAGTGTTTGGAGCCGTCATGCTTGAATTTATCCACCCTTTTCCTCTAGGCTAATAATGCTAGAAATTTCCCAGGAGTAATGAACCTAACTAAATCTATGTTTTTTTATGTTCAGGCATTACGCAGAAACCCTTAGACTAGTGGATCATCACGGGCAAGTATTGGCGTTATGTTATATAAAATGAACGAAATTGGTAAAGGGAAAGGGAGATAAGGAGTGAAGGCAGAGGAGGCAGGCCAGAATGATAGGGGAACGACGGAAGAGGGGTTAGATTATTCTTTCTTGGGCCAAGAAGAACTGGAGAAGAAGAAGAGAATAAACCATTTTTTTATTTTAAATAATAATAATAATGTAGTACTATACAAATATACAATAGTATAGTGGGGGGTGTGGTAGGAAATGGTTTGGCATTGAGAATAAAAGAATAGAGTTAGAGGTGGAATAGGAAAAGGAGATTGTAGCGAGTGGTAGGAAGTGGGGACTGGGAAGGTGAGGGGTGGGGGACAGTGGGCAGGGGAATCTTTCAAATGAATCAGGTAAAACTAATTAAAGGTAAAACTAATTAAAGTCAAAAGTGTGTAATGGGATGATATCATGATATGGGTAAAATCTTACACAAATTGGCCGTCTTGTCGGGGTGGGGGGTGTCCCACTCCCTCCCAATTACAGTTTTACACACACCAATGCCCACTTTGGGATTTTGGCCTAATCTAGTTAGGTGCGGCAATTTCTGACACATACGAAAATTTGATATGAAATTGTTAGATAAAATGTGATCTGAATTTAACATAAAAATTTGACACAAAAATAATTACATTAATCTAACTTTTATTGTTCTTTATTTTTTTTATAATTTTGTTACTTTTTCAAAACACGATCGAATTGAGTATGATTGTATGTGTAATAGCATCTACTATACCAGGAATATCAATGAACCCGATTATTGCAATTGCTTAGAATACCCTTTTTTAGCTTCTAGGGTCTATTTCTTAGTTCAAGATCGCTCTTACTAACTGGAATCAAAGAATTAGTAGACCTATTCCGCCCAAAATGGGAATGGGCTAGGGTTATGAACTTATAATCGGATGATCGAGTCGATTCCATGATTATAAGTTCATTCCATACCTGACAGTTTTAATAGGGTTCTATACATTCTCATTATGAGAAGGGGTCATTCGAGCATATTTTTAAATAGATACTCTATTTACATATGGATCCCTACATCGTTCTATTCCATTTAGGATTATGAATAGGCGCAATCGGACCTGCTTTTTACACATCTCTCCTTATTTGGGACCCTATTTTCACCCCTTTGAGTTTCTATTGAATCGAGAAATAGGTTACGCGAACCTAAAAGAAGACCTATTACCACCCCTAAATCTTATGGCTGCCCCTACCATTTTTATTTTCTTTGTTTTTTTGTTTTTTCTTCTCTCCATTGGGCCAGGCCAGCCGAATGTTTTAGAGTTTCGCACAAAACTACGCTAAAATACGTGGCATTGCCCTTTGCCCCTATCCCCATCCCCTTACCCCTAGCATTGGTAATTCACTAATTCGTAATTGTACCCCCAAAGTCCCACACGCATCATCCAACCCACCTAACTCTCAAAGTCTAAGGGAGATGCTTGGTTAATAGATTTAGAGGGAAATAAAATTTAATGATTGGTTAAGAGATATTATTTTGTAAATAATAATTTTAAATATTAAAATTTAGATTTTTTTTATTATTTTTATTTTGAAAGTGTAAAAGTGATTATTCACAAACAAAAAATTTTCTTTAATCAATGCTTTAAAAACAATATTTTTATATATTTAAAAAATTTATTATTATTATCATTGGTCTCTAACATAAATTAATCAACAAACTCATAATGAAATAACCTATTATCAGTCTTATTTTCCTTTCTAAACCAATAGTCTGTCAGTGACTCACTTCCTCTCCACCTCTTTATATTTATAGTACTACTATTAGTATTATTATTATATGCCTGCCATTATATTTAAAACCCCCTCCCCCAGGAAAAAGAAAGAAAATTAAGAATTTGCATGGGAGCTAGGAGTGGATGTGAGTGATATCACTCTGTACTGTATATATGTTAAATTGATACTTACAAGCGTAGTGCTCACTAGTATTTATTTTACTTTTTTTTAAAAAAAAAAAAAAAAAGTCGGTACAGTGTTACTTGGAAAAGAAGAACGATTGCACAGATAGAGTGGAAGAAGGGATTATTTATTTATTTATTTATTCGGCGTGAGCGACAGGAGCAGGGGAACGAGGAATGAATGTAGCAGTATCATGAAAATTGGTAAAAACGCAATTACCAAAAAGAATGCCAGAGTTCTCTTTTCTTTTTCTTTTTTTTTTTTATTAAAAAAAAATCATTATTATTAAAATAAGAAGTTCATTAGTAATAAAATAATTGCCGGTTTAGTCAGATTCTTTTTCTGGACTCGTGTATAAAATGTATCCTCGTTGATCCGGGCAAATGGCGGGTTGGACCGTTTGGCCCGAGGGACAAAATAATTATGTCTAGTAAGGGGAGGAAAAAAACTCAAAAGCTAAAGGAGTTAATGAGGTGTTTAGTTTGTATTTTTATTTTAAATGTATTTTTTATTTCATAATTATTATTTTAAAAAATATATATTTTTACACTAACACTGTGTATACAGGCTCTGTTTTTGAATTTAAATTTGGAGATAGATAGAATTAGAAAGGTTGGAATTGGATAAAGCTTTTTAAGCAAGGATGGGGTGGCCCTTAGTCACTTAGGGCATGAACAGTAGCCCTCCTTCACAGTTAAGCTACAGTCATATCACACTAGTTCACAGTCACTGCTTCACTATTTATGTAGCCATCATAAAAAAAAACCCACACTTATCAGCCAAGTATTTACTATTCACACAGTCATTATCAAATTTTATAATTATTAATAATTCAATTTATAATTTTAATAAGCATATAAATTGCATGATTTTACATTACATTTAAATTAAAATGTAATAATATACTTAAAAATAAGAATAAAAACTCTAAATTAAATATGAAATATTTAAAATAATTAATGAAAAATATTAAATGTACATTACATTAAAATACAACCATTATCATTTTTTTTATATTAATTGCATGACTTATAATGTTAATTATCATATATTAAATATTTTAAATAATTAATGAAAAATATTTAAAATATTTTCATTACATTAAAATTAAAATTTAATAGTACACTTAAAACATAAAAAAAAATACTCTAAATAATTTATGAATTTCTTAAAACAATTAATGGAAAATAATTTTTCATTACATTAAAATTTAAAATTAATGATACACTTCAAACATGAAAATAAATAGAATAAATTATACATAAAATATTTAAAAATTAAACATTCTACGCTAAAACATACTAAACTACACATTGATTCCACCAAAACATTGCCGCGTTCAATCAAATTCTTTTCCAACTCATTGTGGATTTCTCTGCTGTGAAGTTGATCCCTGTTAATCAAATAATTATTCATATCAATAAATTTTCCCGTCGAGAATTGCAGTGTATTATTTTCTCCTCCCGATCCGTTACTGCTTCCTGATTGCTCCGCAATGAATGCTGAAGGATCAACTTAATGTTGATAGTTAATTCGTTCATCCTCGACGATCATGTTATGCATTATAATACATGCATTCATGATAAGATGCAATATTTCCGTATCCCACGCTAGTGCTAGATTTTTAATTATCTGCCAACATGTTTGTAGCACTCCAAACGCTCGTTCAACATCCTTTCGAGCAGCTTTTTGGCATTAGGAAAATAGTCTATGTTTAGCTGTTTGTGATATTGGGATTGATTGGATGAAAGACGCCCATTTTGAATATATACCATCCATTAAGTAGTACCCCATATCATATTCATAGCCATTAACCATATATTGAACGGTCGATATCCTACCATTCAATACATCATTAAACATAGGGGAACGATAAAGCACATTTAGATCATTACACGAACCTGGAGTACCGAAGAATGCATGCCAAATCCATAAATCTTGAGAAGCTACAGTCTCAAATATTAATGTAGCCACGCCATCACGCCCTTGATACATCCCCTTCAATGCTGCAAGACAATTTTTCCACTCCCAATGCATGCAATCAATGCTTCCAATCATGCATAGCTTTCTCATATTTGCCGGGGTTGGTCTCCTCAGGTATTCAGCGCCAAACACATCCATAATGCCTTTACAGAAATTGGAAAGGCATTGTCTAGACGTACTTGCACCAATGCGCAAGTACTTATCAATTGAATCCGCAGAGCTACCGTAGGCCAACATTCGTAATGCAGCTGTGCATTTTTGTAAATGTGTAAAACCCATTCTATTAGTTGCATTAGGACGTTGTTGAAAGTAGTGAATATTTTGTAGTCTTTCCACTATACGTAAGAAGACACTTTTATCTATTCTAAAACGAATTCTGAACAGTCTGGCATCGTAGACAGAACGTTCGACAAAATAGTCATTCCAAAGACGTATATGACTAGCTTCCTGATTCCTACTTGGACGACGATTGAGATTTTCGTTCTGTCTATGCTTTCTTCTAACCCTTGTATTACGTTCCGCATTAGCACAAGCTTACATGAGTTCATCGAAAGTTTCATCGAATAACTTGTCGAATTCTGCACCGATTGAGTCATAGTCACACTTAAATGGATCCATTTTTAGGAAAGAAAAGAGATTTTAGTAAAGTTTTGTAGATAAGAATATAAGATTTTGAGAGAGTTTGAAGATTGAAAATATAAAGGGATTTTGAGAGAGTTTGGGAGATAAGGAAATCAGATTTTGCATCAAAAATTGGTAAAATACATGTCAATTTATAGAGAAAAATATTTTATGGCGGTTGGATTTTTTTTTTTTTGAAAAGAAAAAAACAGAAATGCCCGTTGCAAACCATTGCAAGGTTTGCAACATGCGTTACATGTAACGCGCGCCCATTTCGAGCGCAGACGCATCTGTTAGTGTCTATTTTATTTTTTTTACAAAAAGAAACAATGCCGTCCCAATGGTGTCAACCGTGTGTCAGCGTTTAGTATCGTTTTGACGTAAACGGCATCGTTTCGTCGTCTTCCACGTCCAAAAAAATTTTTTTTGGGTTCGTGGTTTGTGGCGTGCGCACGCCACAAACCACGGCCGTTTGTGTGCACAGTAACGCCAAGTCAGCGTCCAAGCTGACTTGGCTTGTTCGTGAGCACGTGGGTGTTCTTACTACATCTGACAAAACGTTGCGGTGTTTTTGATGGCTGGGGGAGGAATTCCCGAATTTGTAAAGGAAGGATTGCTTGTTTGTGTTTCTGAATTTCTTCTTGCGTTGAGTGAGATGAGAGAATAAAGTTTAGAATGGAAAGTTGTTTCTAAGAAGAGACAAAATGGACCAAATATTCTTTCACTCAATTAATTGGAGAGACAATGCGTGCTAACTGTTTGTTTAACTTTAATTAGATGGACTGGCTTATCATATTACGCATTGCAATAATGACCACATATATTATTGGTTTTGATTGACCTGAGAAACAAGCCGTTAATTAATTAAGTTGCTTGGTATGTATGGAGTGAGGAGAGATGATTAGAGCAAGCTGCATTGCGGGAGGCATGTGGGGAAGGAACTAACCTTCTATTAATTAATAATTAACACTATTTATTCTGTTAACAGACGATGATTGATGAGTAGTGAGTGTGTCATTTATGATTAAAGCGTCACCGGAGAAAAATCTTTAAAATCATTATGATTAAAAGGTGTTGGTTTTTTTTTAGGCTAAAATCAAATTGATGATTAAGAGGAGAAAGGATGTGTCAAGTATAAGCGTACGAGCAGCCAAAGCTTCACATAATCAGCCGGGAAATGGTCCAAAACCATAATACCCTAATCCTGCAGCGAAACCCTTTAAAGGAGCAGAGAATAGAGATGGTTAATCGGAAAGAAATACAGTTAGTGAGTTAAATCTGATAATATAGTATAACAGAGTAGAGAGTGGAAGGATAAGGGGGCTTTTCTTTTGGGATGATAATCTCTGAATTCTCCCTCCTAATTCTACTTCCTTCTCTAATATAATCTCTTCCTGCTTTTCTGTCTCAAATCCGCTGCAAATTCTTCCCATTTCTTTTCTATCCTGTCAATTTCTTTGTGAATTTTTTTTGGGTCAGAAAGAATCACTACATTCTCACACACTTCTAAATACTTGTATTGGAGATAATTCGGTTCTTATATTTTGGGCTGATCCACTACCAGCCCATTCTACCTATATATGGGCTAGAGTGAAAGTGGACATAGAAAGATCTCCCTTCAAATGATTATCTTTGATAACATTTGACATGAATTTTGAGAAAGGTAGTCCACAAACTTATATATAACTAAGCTTCATTCACGTAGTATAAATTAAAATCTAGAAGCTTTCATTCCACAATTTTCCCATATCCGGAGTTGTTTTTGGACCAAATGGATCACCCAGGCCCAACTCAGTCAAATTCAATACGCGCTTTTGTTCAGGAATTCCCTCGAATTGGCAAGAAAAAGGGAAGTTTCTATGAAATTATGATTCGCAATACTCCTCCGGACTCCGAACTATAAAATCAATGAACCAAAATAATAATGCTACTTTCACCCGCCGTAATCCACTGACATAATAGAAGAAGAAGAAGTAACTAGGAAGACATTTCATCCTCTGCTGTTGACTTTTGTGCTGTGCGGATTTCCGTGTTCGATCACCCCCATTCGTGCCGTTGCTAGCAAGGAATGGCGCCCAAGACTGAGGAGCCGGCGATCGGAATACCCTACAACCCCTCCGCCTACCAATACCCCCAGACCACCATCCACAATAATCAATTCTATTACGTCGGTGAAAATCCTCATCAAGCCGGGGCCTTTCCTCCAAACGCCATCCTCGGAGATCCCAAAGGCATCCCCATTCAGCAAACTATTTACAGAGACACCCCTGCCCCTTTCAACTGCGTTCACTGTGCTGCTTCTGCTCTCACCAACGTCAAGTAACTCTATCCATCTTTCTTTTTCGGTTTCTCCTAATCTTTTAGTATCTGTGTTGGTAAATGTTTTGTTTTTTATTGTCATTGAATTCGTAAGAAATTCTTTAATTTGGTCAACTTTCGTTATAAGTTATGGTTTTCGAACTCACTCTTATTTTTTAATTTCATCAACATCGTGACTGAACTTTGATTGCCTGCCTTGTGAAAATATGACTACTTCATCCTCGTAACAGAGTAGCCGCTGGAATAGAGTTCTATGCTTTAAAGGCATAAACTTGGTGTCTGTGGTGAAAATATTTCGGACAGGAATTCAACTAATTGGTGAAATATGACTTCTTCATCCTCGTAACAGAGTAGCCGCTGGAATAGAGTTCTATGCTTTAAAGGCATAAACTTTATGTCTATGGTGAAAATATTTCGGACAGGAATTCATCTAATTGGTGAAATATGACCTCTTCATCCTCGTAACAGAGTAGCCGCTGGAATTGAGGTCCATGCTTTAAAGGCATAAACTTTGTGTGTATGGTGAAAATATTTCGGACAGGAATTCAAGTAATTGGTGAAAATATGACTACTTCGTCGCGTAGCAATATAGCTACTGGAATAGAGTCGCATAAAATTTTTGTATATGGTGATCCATGTTGATATTTCGGACAGGAATTTCAACTAATCGGTTAAGTCTGTTCGTTTCTTTGCTAAGCAAAGCAAAGTTCCAATCTTTTTTATTCTGCAGTGTTTTTTGGATGGCGTAGATAGTAACGTAATTTTTGTTAAGAAAAAGAGATGGTTGTACAAGCATCCATCAACGTTTGCTATAATTGTACTGTATATACTTGCTATGACGCCTCACCCATATTATTTTGTTTTCTTGATGTGCAAATGCAGATCAAAACCCAGTCTGGCTGCACTCGTGGGTTGCATGATGCCTATGATGCTTGGAGTTTGTTTTCTGTGTCCTTCCATGGATTGCCTCTGGCACAAGTATCACTATTGTCCGAATTGTGGAGAGAAGGTATCTAGTTATGATTTCACACTATTATATTAAGTCTTTAAAGTTCAAAAAAAAAAAAGGAAGCGCTGAAAAATCTGCCTGTATTGACATTATTCTTCTCTTCTTTTAGGTTGCTGATTTTGAGAAGTCGGATCCCTGTTTGGTGATGGATCCTCCTCAATGGACCCAACCAAGTTTTGCATTGCCCGCATGAGTGAAAAAGTCCTTGACTGTCGTATTGTTTATAATTACTGTGCATATTTTGGTGGTTCCCTGCTCACATTCTGAACAAATAAACTGTTTTCACTTTTCATTTCAACCTGGGATCTTTGTGTCAAGACGATATTTGGCAATAGCTCTATGTAAAAGTACTTGACACTGTTAATACGATAACTACTGTTTACCGTGTTTACTGGAATGGAGTCCTGGAAATGGATTTTTTTTGGGGTCTGAACAATGCGTGGAAAAAAACTAGCTTATGTTAGTAATGAAAACCCTTGCGGTGTTAAAATATTGTTCATTGCTTTTGATCTTGAGGTATTATAACAACTCAGTTTCTAGCAGGATTTTTATGGCTTTTACTCACTTTCGGTGTGCATGTGCGTAACAATGTTTCAAAGAAAATGGTGTATTAGAGCAAAAGCCATAGATTGATTTGATGCATTGTGCGTTCACATGTGCAAGTAAGCTTCCTTAAACCCGAACTTTATTCGTGGCTCCTTCTCCCATCATTTTTTTAGAAACCTCAAAGTGGCTCTATTTCATTATATTCCACCCATATCCCAATTCCATTCATTTAATATCCTGGTGTAATTATACTAGTACTCTACGCTATTCTATACTAGTACTCTACGCTATTCTGGTTATGGCATTGGGAAGCTCATGGAACTTGAAGGTACTGTGCCCATAATTTTGCTAAAAGAAGGGTATGAGATTAGGCAGCAGATTTGCTTTGCTTGACTGCAGAAGCAAGAAATATTTGAAGGAGATTGTCTGAACTCTGAAATGCTCCTAAGTCCTCCCTGGCAACCAAATTGGATCGCCTCGGGGGATTACAACGTTTTAATGAAAATGGAATTTGAGGGCAAGATATGCAGCTGACAACCAGGTATTTCTCGGCCCAGCAGGAGCCCGTGTTATATTGGATTGGGTTGCCTCAACATTTTTGCCCGGTAAACTATCAAGATGACTAGAATTTGGGCCCTCGGGCCTCCCAAATTGACAGGGAATTTACATATGAATTTGACAGCATGTTTGGTTAATAAATAATGTTAGAATTGAATATAAATTCAGTGAGAATTAAATTGGACTGAAATTGAATAAACTTTTTAATAGTTTGGTTCAAATGAATTGTACGAGTGTAATTATTATTCTTGTGTTTAGTTAGGGTGAATATGACTAATAAATAGTTTTAAAATGATTGAAATATCCTTATTTTAAACATTTTATTGCTGAGTAAGAAAATAATGAGAGAATAATAAAAGTTAGAGAATGATGAGAGAGAAAGTAGAGTGAGAAAATGATGAGAGAGAAATGAGAGTAAGAAAATTTATGAGAGAGAGAAAAGTAAGAAAAATTATTATGGATAAATAAGGGTGAGAAAATTACGAGAGGAAAAAAGTAGAGAAAAAAATTATGAGAGACATAAAAGTGAGACAAATGATGATGGGGAGAGTTGTAGGAGAAAATTGGAAATATATATATATATATATATATATATATATATATATATATATATATATATTTGTCAATTACAACAATTCTAATTCAGATATTTAAGTCTCGAATTTTAATTCAATATTTTGTTGTAATTGTAATTCATAAGAGTTTATAATTCAGTAAACCAAATAAAAGAATTATGATTAAATAAAGAATAAAATTGTAACAAACATTGGTTTGTTTGGATAAGCTGTTCCCATTTACAAATAAGAAAATTTTCAAACAAAAATAAAATATCCAAATACATTTTTATTTCAAAATTTAGAATTCAAATTTTCCCACTCAAATTTCTCTCACATAATTTAAAAAAAATTCCCTAGTATTTTTCTCTCCAAAATACTTTTTCTATCAAAAAAACCCATCAAAATTTTTACACATTCTAATACTACTTTTTCTATTTATAAATAGAAATAACTTGTCCAAACGAACCCTAATTCCTTTGAACCAAACATGTTGTGATATCAACTGATGCAGAGGGAATGTTACCTCTATTAACACGTTTGTGTCTACAAGGTAAACTTAATTTGTGGTTGATTACGCAAAGACCGACAATTCTATTAACCTATTTAATATTTAATATTTTATTTTTTGAATTTTTAATTGTGATTATATATAATTATTATGGATAAAGGTATTAAAAAAATTTTACTTTAATGATAAGTTAAATGGAGGACGGTGGGGGGAAAAAAAAAACATACTAGGAATATTATGTCAGGGATGACGAATTTAGGACCTACAGAGGCGCAATAATGCGTTTTGAAAAGGCAGCAAAGGCCTGGATTTGCTCTAGGGTGGGATGGGCCCCCACGTCTCCACGCAGTGCACGTGATTTTTATATACTTTTGAAAGCATATTACTCCATCAATAATTTTAAATTAGCGACTGCATCACTGCATAAGCTTTTGAGTGATGGGGTCCATATTATATATTCTATTGGTATTGGGGGCCAGACGCAGCCTGGATAGTGAGGAAGGGGCTTAGTCAAATTTAGTAGGCCTCCGTACTAAATCCTGAATCCCTCCTCCCTTTCCCCCGACCCCCACCCAACCCCGCCGGGATAACGCATATCTATTTGGAGTTTTATAATGATTAAGTGATTGGGACTTGGGACGACTTGGGACTTGGGACGAGTATTAATTACTTCCTCAGTTTGAAATTTAAATTTTTTTTATTTTAAATATATATAATAATAATTATTATTAATATTTTTAATTTTTAATTTTTTCTTAAGACAAGAAAAAAAATAATTTCCTTTTTAAAATAAAAGAAATAATAATAATTATTACTACTCTAGAGCGTAGTGTTGATTATAATAATATTGTCTAGTGTTATGATTATAACAATACTGCTCTCTGCCAATATAAATTAATTAATGGCTTGTAATAGAAATTCGCCCTTTATTTTACCAAAAAAAAAAAAAAAAAAAAGGAAAGGAGAACAGGCGCTGCGCTGTATCTGTAATTGGCAAATTTTAAATCATTGTTCTGTAATATAATAGGTGGTAGAATATTCAGGAGTGTACTATTATTGGGTATTATTTGGGCGTCAAAATCGTACTACTAATATAGTACTATCTTTATTTAGAATAGATAGGCCCAAAATAGTACATTACGTATTAGTTAATAATATTTTCAGTTTTTTATTTTTAAAACAAAAATAAATAATATTTCACGTTTTAATATATTATAAATGTATTGTTTTTATTATTTGTTATTATTTTATTTATTTTTTTGTTAAAATAATAGATAAATAGTATTAAAATAATAACAGAATAATGATAAAATAATAACAGATAATTAAAATAGTATATTTATAAAATATAAGAGATTATTTATTTTATTTTTAAAAATAAAAAATTAATAATCAATATGTAGAAATTATTTTAGAAGTTATTTTTATTTAGAAATATTAATATTATTACTATAACCTTTAATAAACACGAACGTGTCGAGCTAAGTAATGGCGGCGGGGGTGTTATGTACTCTTTATGAGGTGACTTTGAACCCTTTTTTTTTTTTTTTTTTTTTTTTGGGTTACAACTACTAGTACTTAATTTTAGTTAAGAGCGCATGTATTGATATTGGTAAGACTAAGTAACCTTTTTTTTATTCTAAGTACAGGAAAAAAAAGAAAAAAGAAAAAGAGAGTAATGTGACTCTATAACTTGAAGATATGGATAAAGGTCAAAATTAAAAAAAAAATGTAATCGACAAAATGGTTATTATATTTTATTCATTATTCAATAATTATTTTTTTTACATTTAAAATGATTTATAAGTAAAAAAAAAAGAAAAAAGAAAAGACATGGAATAACGTGACTCTATTATTTTAATAGATGGATAAAGGTAAAAAAGAAAGAAAGTAATCAACAAAATAGTCCTCATAATTTATTCAATAATTTTTTTTATCTCTTATATTTAAAATGATAAAAAAAAATTCATAACATTTTATTAATATATTTTTTTAGTCATTCGTAACAATTCTATCTAATTTTCTGTCAAAATTATAGTATTATTATGATCAAAATTTGGATGAAATTATGACCGAATACTAAAAAAATATATTAATAAAATATTATAATATTTTTTTTATCGTTTTAAATATAAAGAAAAAAAAAATTATTCATCAATTATAAAAAATTATTTTGTCGGATACCTTTAAAAAAAAGAAGATTCTTCAATGAAGGAAACATAAACTTGCTGCCTAACAGGAGTCACTCCCGATGAATGGCATGTTTATTTTTGTGACGTTGGTAGAGCAACTGGATGGATCATTCGAGTGATGATATCCTAGACATTTTGAAGATCGTCGTATATGTAAGGGACACTTGGTTCATGTGGGGGAAATGAAAAAGGTAATAGAAATAATAATAGTGATGAATAATAGTAGATTATTTTATAAAAATTATTGCCGGTTAGCTTGTACTAGAAAATAAGAATGATTATCAATTATAATTATAAATTTATTGTAATAATTACTATTAATTAATTGGTTAGTATTATTTAATTATTTATTATAATATTAATTTAATCTTAAATAATTAATTATTTATTTATAACTATATTAATTATAATAAGTAATATTAATGAATGAGATTAATTAATTATTAATTACAATATTAAGTAAACAAATGATTAATTAAATTAATATTAATTAATTAATTAATAACAAATTAATTTATATTAATTATAATAATTAATTAGTTAATTATTTATTATAATATTAAACTAATTTATTATTCATTTTTAAAATCATTATTAGTTTTTTTTTTTTGGTTTAATATAACTCATTTCCCTTATCATACCCCCCAGTATTGGGAAGTATGAGAAACCCCTCAAATGGGATAATCAAACCCCCAGACCAAACAAATGAAATGTGGAAAAAATACTTAAATCCATTATCCCCTCTCAAACCTCCAAAATAAGCACCTCCTTAGATTTTCAAAAACAATAAGGGTGTGATTGGGGTCACTTGCATGAATAGCACATTTTGGACATAAATTTGCAAACATAGCACCTGTATAAAATTATTTACAAAACTAGCAGGTCGATGTAGTTTGATTAAGTAAAAAGATCCAAATGACATTTTTTTTACAAAAGATAAGAAATATCGCGCTTAAAAGCACTTAGGTCGAGCACTATATCAAGTTTGACCTATACTTGACATAGCGCAAGTGTTCGATCTATTGCTCGTCTTAAGTACTTTTTATGAGCGATGTTTCTCATATTTTATGAATAGAAGGTTATTTGGGTTTTTTTCACTTGGTCAAACTACATTGACCTGCTAATTTTGTAAATAATTTTATACATATGCTATATTTACAAATTTGTGTAAGAAAAAGTACTATTTTTGCCATTATTTTGGTGTGTGATTGGTTGAGGGATTTTGAGAGGAAAGGAATGAGAATTAAATGAAATGTGATGTTTGATTGAAAAATATTATTATTTAAACAAAACAACACAATCATAATGAAAAATTATTATTATTATCATTTTATGTCACAAACAAAACAACACAATCATAATAAAAAAATCTCTTATTATTTGTCACTATTATTATTTCCATTCCCCTGAACACCCCCTCAATAAAAATGAATCAGAGAGGAGGAACAGGAGGCACTTGCATTACTGGGCAAGTACGAAGTAGTCAGTTAAATGAAATTGGAAAGGTAAGTAGTCAACCAAAGCTTTCCTTTCCCCAACCAAAATTATTGAATCATCTACTCCGCGGCTGTCGTAGATAAACTCGTCTCCTAAACTGCAACTTAGTTAACCGTGGTGTGGAATCGGACAGCTAAACTACTTGATAAAATAATTGGATGGTTGCATCTAAATTGAAATTCAGCAGATTTGCTGTGGTTGTTGGCACGATTGGGAAATCAGATCCTGAAAATTACTTGTCCCACTTTTGGTTTTTAAAAATTTTAAAATATTTTTATTAATAATAACGTTACATAATTCAAATAATATATATATTAAGATGCATGGAGTATCCTATATTGTGTTCATCAAGAAGAATGAGAGGGTGATGTGTAACTAGTGTCGTTATTTATCATTCATTGCTCTCAAAAAGCGGACATATTTTATATTTTATATATATATTGAGAGAGAGAGAGGGAGAGAGGGAGAGAGAGAATTGTTGGAATATGGAGCAAAATGTTAGTATGATTTACCGACTTGTGTCACAAAATCTGGAGAAAATATAGATGTATGCTTAACAAAATTTGTCAATTCACAGAAGAAGAAGAAGAAGAAGGCAACGACATAATAAATTGCGCACGTTGTTTATGTGCTTCATTTATAAATTTCTACCACGGCTACTTTGTAACTTTTAAGTAGGACTGATCCAGCCATCCATCAGTGATCAGTGTTCTGTGCTTTATTATTATCCATACACTCATTCAGTCCGCAGCGTTGAGTGTGCAGTGTGTAGTGTGTGTACCCAATCTAAGCGGACGGGACTGTAAATGTAAATTATGTAATACTGTAACTCTTTACCAATGGGCAATGGCAGGCACATCTTACAGCTATGCCTAAATTATTAATTACTATTATTTTTTGTTGGGTTTGGAAAGGAAGATGGGCCCCACTAGTACGTAAGTAGTAGTGCTACTTACAAAGCAGTATTAGTAGATTAAATTACAACTACAACTACAACAGAAGGAGGAGGAGTCACTGAGTCAGGAGGGAGGGCGAGAATGATGGTGATGCCAAGTCAGCAAAAAGGTAGTAAAAGATATTTTACAAAACAGTGGACCCCAACAAACATTAAACAAATAAATACCAGAGCAGCCTCCTCCTCCTCGTCATCATCATCTCTTCCACCCTTTCCTTCCCCCAACCCAAATCCCGGAACCACCGACGGACTAAGCACCAAGCACTAAGCGCTCCCTCACACCCTGAAACTACTTCTCCGTTCCCCATCTCTGCTCCAACTCCAAGGGATGAACAACAACTCTTTCATCCTCAAACCCAACTTTCTCTCTCTCTCTCTTCCCATTTACTTTCGCTTCATTTGGTGACACAACACCCCTCATCCTCAATTGCCCCCTTCCCTTGTCAGCTTTAGGGTTTAATCTTCTCGAATTCAATTATTCCTCTCCCTTTTTTCTTCTTCTTCTTCTTTTTTTTTTTCCCAACAAAATAAATAAATATATATATATATATTACTACTACTCGTCATGGTGCTCAGCCCAAAAACCAGAACCTCAGCTACTAACCCTTTTCTTGGAAAAGGCACCGTCCCCTGCGATTTCTGCAATGACCAGCTCGCCGTCCTCTACTGCCGAGCTGACTCTGCTAAGCTCTGTTTGCTCTGCGACCGCCACGTCCACTCTGCCAACGCCCTTTCTCGCAAGCACCTCCGCTCTCAGATCTGCGACAACTGCGCCTCCGAGCCCGTTGCTATCCGCTGTGCCACTGACAATCTCGTCCTCTGCCAGGACTGCGACTGGGATGCCCATGCCAGCTCTTCTGTTTCCGCCGCCCACCATCGTACCCCTGTCGAAGGCTTTTCGGGTTGCCCTTCTGCTCTCGAGCTAGCCTCCGACTGGGGCTTGGAAGTTGACCAGGATAGAAAACCCCAGCTCCACCCACCCCCACCCGATTCTAATTGGCCTTCCGCCGCCGCCGCTACTCCTCCCTTTTTGCCCTTGGATTTGTTTCAGGACTTGATGGTCCCCAATCATCATCATGCTGACACTGGTAATGGTACTGGTGCTGGTGCCATTATTTACTCCCATTCCAGCGGCGGGCCTGATGCTTTCATCAAGAAGCATCATGCTTCTAGCTCCGGCTGTGGGAAGCAAAGGCAATTGATCCTGAAGCAGTTGACGGGGTTGCTGGAGACTGATATGGTCGATGGCTCCGGAGGAGGAGACGATTTGGGCCCCCAGACGCCGAATGGGAGTGGTGGTCGTGGGTTTTGGCGGGGGAGTGAGGAAGTTGGAGGGGGATTGGGAAATGACGATGTTGCAGACATTGTCAGTCACCAATTTCAGCCACCACAGCAGCAGCAGCAGAATGCACCCTTTATGTCCTTGCTGATGATGCAGACTCCCGGGAATACCAAGGATGATGATCGGATTATTCAAGGCAACATCTGGGACAGCAGTGCCTGTGATCATTCCACTCAGGTTACTCACAATGCTTACAACCTCCTGTTACTTTTGATAATTGATGTTTTAAATTCGTTGCCAGGGTTTATAACGTTTCTCTCTTCCTTCCATTTATTGTCCCCTTAACACTTTTGAACTTAGTTTTTTTTTATTTTTTTATTTTTAAATATAAATGTTTTCAATGACGTTACAAGTATGTACTCCATCGAAAATCTCACTTTCGTTTTGGTGTTCTTGGCACGCCTAGTCAATAATTTACCCCCTTTACTGGATATCATTGCGTAATTGCTGGTGATGCATTTTTATTAACATTAAACTGTTGGTGGCGTATTAAGGATTTGTTTTCGGTCCTTGAAGTACCTTAGGGTGTCCTGACCGTTCGGCTGGTTTCATCCGGAGTATTTGTGGGCAAGATCTCTCTTTTTTCACTTTTTGTTATCGACTATCCTTTTCAGGTCGAGGGTATTAGAGGACATTAATGCTTTTGGGGTTTCATATGGTTAGTTTATTTTCTGGTTCTTGACTGATACGGGCATGTGCATAATGTTATATGAGCACGGGCAATTTATGTTTTATCCTGTGATTCTGCTGTTCTTTTTCTTTCTTTTGTGTGTGTTGCCTTTTTTCTTTAGATGAAGTGAGACAACCAAATAAGAAAGAACAGACGCCATTAGCATACTTCGCAAGTTCTTTACTATACACCCTGAAAATTTAGCCATGTTTTCCTGCTGGTGAGTCACCATCTCTGATTGGATTAAGCGGTGATATGAGCTGCTGCATTTTGAGTCGGAAACAGATTGTGGGATTAGTTGAATACTTGCCAGAGTGAATCTGTTCTCTTCCAACCAAGTAAAGTAGTGCATTCTTAGAAAATTTCACCTTAAAATTTGTTTTGGTGCTCATTTGGTTTGAGTATGCTTTCTGTTGCGCTTTTGTCCAACAAAAAAAAAAAAAAATTGTTTGCGTGCACTCAACTAGTCACTCTTGCATTCTTACCTTGGCAGATATGGGATTTCAATTTAGGACAGCTACGAGGCAATGATGAATCTAATGCATTGGAAATGGGCTACAGTGCTAATGAAGTGGGATATATGATGAAAAGCTACGGAGAACTCCTAAAAGAAGCATCTTTGGCAACTACAAGTGGATTAGAATTCTCTAGATTGAACTGCTCGAATGTACACGAGGATATGACAGCATTCATTGTAAGTGAATTTGCTTGCAGCAAAATCTGAACTCACTAATTGAATACTCTATGAACATGCTGTTGATAAAGTCTTATTATGTATCCCCCTTTTCAAATGCTTTGGGTGCTTCACTTGGGTTAGTAGAGGTCCATGGCAAACCAATTTTTGTAATTAAGCTATATCCTTTTTCACCTTTATGCATGGCTTTATGAATTTAGATAGATAGATAGTGTTAGATGTAGACATTTATGCCTTAATATTGATAACTTAATCTGCCATAATGTGTTGTTGAGCATGACAAAACACAAGCTTAAGGATGTTTTACTTGGAAAATAGATGAGTGTCTTGATGAAACTTTAATGCTTGTTATATTAACTGTTGCTGATCTGATATTATTTCCCTTTGGGAGCTGAAAAGTTTGGGCATTAAATGCAGAACTCAAACAATCCTGCTGCAAGCCAGGGACCAGCAACTTCAGAGAGCAACAATCTACCGATAGGGAGGGCAACAGCAGGTTCATGCTTGGGCAAGCGTAAATGCTACAGTGGCCTGAAAGATTTCCATCTTATGGAACAAACAGTTCTTGTGAAGAGTGAAAGCACTGCTGCGGCAATGACCAAGTTTGATATGGAGCTGTTGGCTAAGAATAGAGGTAATGCCATGCAACGTTACAAGGAGAAAAAGAAAACAAGAAGGTACTTATTCTCTTGCATCATTTTTTTTGTGAACTTGTCTGGTAAGTTGTATTCGCAGAAACACAAAAAATAAATGTGCATTTTTCTGTGGATTTGGCTGTATCTCTGCTAGATACGATAAGCACATCCGGTACGAGTCAAGAAAAGCAAGAGCTGATACGAGAAAGCGAGTGAAAGGTCGATTTGTTAAGGCTAGTGAAGCTCCAGATGGATGATTGTACGGTGGTGACTTGGTGAGGATGAGCTTGGTCTTTATGTGTATATGTAGGTCTTGTACTGGCTATAAAAATGTAGTAATAGAAGTATAATTTGGGGTAGCTGTCTTCCTTTCTTCCATGCCAATGGTCATTTGATTGCACAAGCAAGCTCTGATCTCTCTCTTGCTCTGCGTGTGTTAATAATACATGCATGGAGTGTCTCCTGTTTTGCATCCTGGCCATGTGGTAATAACCGTAATATCCGTCAAGGTCCTTATACAGTAGTTAAAGATTTGCATCAAGTTTTAGGGGCTTCATCAGGATCCTGGATGTCATGACCTTTCTGTGATTTACGACTTACATTGGTGTGGTGTCCATAAGGCATCCTGTATCTGGAAAATAAGAATTGGAATGATCCGATGGAAGAGAAGGGGAAATGACTTTAGCCCCATCGGCCCATCACCAATGGTTTTTTGGTTTTTTGGATAATTCAAACAAAGTGTAGACGGCCACCCAAAACCGTTTAACTTGCCAAATTAAAAACCTCGTGTTTTGTGCCCTTTTTTTTTAAAAAATTATATATATATTTAATACGTAATTCATTTCTTTGGTACATAATTTTGTTTAGTATATTGTCAGTGAAAGAAAGATGAGAAAAATCAAGCAAAAAGTCTAGTCTATACTTGTATTATTATTTCTCTGATTTTTGGCTACACAGCACATTACATTCAACAATGTATTTAAATGGGTTTTGAGGTTTAATTCAGGAGTGAACTGATTTAGGGTCCAGTACATTAAGAAAATATAGAAAATGATAGGAGCAAAAATTTTACATATTTCTCATCTTTGAATGGCCGACCAGTCACCGTCAATCGTTGATTATTGAGTGTGTGTGTTTGAGCATTGAGTTGGATATGTCCACAATCATACGTAGTAGAAAACTACACTTAATTATTGGGATTGAAATGAACTAATTTGTGCAGGCATTATTAACTTGCAGGCGTACCCGTACCTACCATTCTACCATTGAATGGTTCGGACAGAGATGGCCTGGAATGGACCAAAGCAGGCGTTGCAGAGATCCATAAGTCATCATTTCTCGAAATGCCATTATGGCCTTGGCAATTCTATGGCTAAATTAATTTTAGAGAGTTCGGCTAATTGCAGTTTTAGAGGTGGTTCTTTTCTTTTCATAGATTTTGGCTATCACACGAATCGTTATTTGATTGATTCCACATAACATAATTGCATGTGTTTAGCTTGTGGAAAAAAATAAAAAACGGATAATATTGATAGTATGCATGAACTAAAATGATGCTAAAATTGGGTACCTATTTAATTCATTATGTCCTGGCTGGCTGGATTGTCAACTTGCTGGCTATCCTGTCCCTCGCTGTTGCAGTTGGGTATAAACTATACAGGCCAATAATTACTTAAATTTCGGGTATTGAAATCAATTAATGCATGCATTACTAATTTGCGGGTACCTGTCATTAGTTGTATGTTTGGAGAGAGATGGCATGGATGGATCAAGATTTGCAGAAGTCATAATTTTTTGAAGATGATGTGATTATTGAACAAATTACTAGTTAATAGTGTCTTATAATCAATCATCAAGAATAGTAAATACACAAATAATAATAGCAAAGCCATGTTGGTGGTTTGATTTTAAAAAAGGGTCCATTCCCCTATATTTATGTATAGTAATGTACTGGACAACAAATAAGGCCACTACTCTCTTCTGCTCTCTATCAATTTAATCCAAGCAACTGAAAAAGAAACTATCCTTTTTCCAGTAGAATATTAGAGATAATTGATAATTTGATATGGTTCCCAAATTTGGCTTTAAGCAATCAAATTCTCCAATGGTCTATGGTAAACTGGATGCGGAAGCCAAAATTAAATGAACTGAGTACTATAATAAAATTTACTATGGACATCATCATTCGTCCTGATACAAAATTCCCCAGATGAAGAGACACGATATAACACTTTCATGCCATGGGAGTCAACCTATGATTATGATTGTGACTAACTATTGTAACAACTAAGGGGAAAGAATTGACACAAAAAGGATATATACATCTTCCACAGAAAGCACCAACCGGGTAAAACACAGCTTGGCTGTCTACTTCCTTTTTCTTCCAAAGCTGAAGAAAATTTCAGAGCGCAACCAGCGTCATATTCTACCAACTATACATCTTTACCTGATAAAAACAAACATCCGTATATTACGTGTCTAAAACCGAATCTAAATTGAAAAGGCTTCTACTACAACTTCACTGCAAGTTTAGTATGAAAACAAACCAAAACACTGTAATGATCAAAACAGCAACCGCATAGCATCACAATAGAATTGGTGAATAGAGGAATGATTAAGATCAATCCAGATGGTTGTCAAAAATGAACTGACAAGATTACCTTTTACAGCAGCCAGTGACTAATTTGCCCCGAAACCATTATGGCTTTAACCAGTTAATAATAATAATAATAATGTCATGTCCATTAGACTGCTCAAAATGCCGACAGAAATTTTCCATCCATTACTTAATTTAAGAACTCTGGTGACAACAATCCAACAATTAAAAGTGTCTTGAATCCAACTGCCTAAGTTTGTTTTATAACCTATGCAGCACCTTACAACAATAAGAAGTTTCCATCATATGATTGTAGTTTCTTCAAAATCTAAATAACCAAAAAAAAAAAACAAAACAAAAGTGCGGTTACCTGCTTTTATTCTGGCTGGATTGAACTAGGAACCAGGTGATACAGGCTGGACTTTTGCAATGGTAATTGGTGTGAGTGGGGGTGAAGTAATAACTCCAGCAATCTTCAAAGTATCAGGTGTTTCTAGTGGCTTTGATGCATGCAATGCTGCCTCTATTTGACCTCTTGATGGAATAGAATAACTACGAGAAATAACCTTAGGAGGCATTGGAAGTGTAGATGCTGTAGTACGCACCACCAGGTTGTTTGCAGCAGAAAAATCTTGTCCTTTAGAGATCAGGGGCCCTGAGTGAGCAATACGATTTGAAGGCCTAGACAGATGAGCTGGGGGCCTAGGAAGCTCATGAAGCTCGCTTATTTTGGGTGATGACACAAATGTAGGGGAAACACGTGAAGATAGTTTAGGGGTTGAAGACAGTGGAGGCACAGGGTTTCGCAAAAGAGGACCAGAGAATGGCTCAGGGTACCCATTTGAAGCTATAGGACCACTGGCAGATAAATTCTGCTTGTTTGGCCATGGCTTGCCAGTCAGTGGACCAGAAAATGCCCGTATTTTGGCTTTTTTATTATCAGACCTACTATGGGGATCGAGCCGAGGTGGTGAGAGAACTTCTGTTGTATGATGGGGTACTAGGTTGGATTTTGAATTACCATTGCTCTCTTTGAGTACTGACTGTGTGTTTAACCTTATAGGTCCAGAAAAATGAGTTAAGATCTTCTCATATTTGTTCTGCTGTAAAGGGGATGAATGCCACAAGTTAAGTGGAATACTACTCAGGCTAGCTCGTCTTGTTTGAGAAACTTCAGCATCAGACTTTCCAGAAACTGGAACCTTTGCCTCCTGTGGTGTAGGTAGCACATAAGAGCTGAACTTCTGTGATGGTGCATGCCGCATTTGTGCAAATCGTTCAGAAGTATCAAGTTTCGTGTCAGGATATATTGGACCTGATTTGCTGCCAGTCTTAACTTCTTTGCGAAATGTAAAAGAATTTTCACTTGGACTTCTATCTATATTTTCCTACAAACCCGCACCAAGACAGGCATAAATCTCTATGACTAAAAGTCAAGAACAGAGCAGATGGAAAAGCTTATAAGAGTAAAAATGCAGCTGAGTCTATGTAAAGTGACATGCAGAGTAATATGGCAAGAAATCTAGTGGAAAGTGAACAAAAACAATGAAAATGTGATCAAAATGCAAGTCTAATCAACAAATATAAACATCTTTATGTCAAGAAAATTAAATAGAAACCAGTGTGCAGCCTGGTGTTGGAGGTTAGGGTAGGGGTGGGGGTGTGCAGGAGGGATAGTGAGACATTTAGAAAATTTTATAATACTGCAGTAGTGGAAGTGAGACTGATCAACAAAATTTATGCTATCCTAGAATAAAGACAGTAAAAGAGATCTATCTTGGACTAGGGAAAGGAAAGGCACGTGCTGGAGCGTGAATAGGCACAAGAAAACCTATTCAATCATGATTTTCCTTGTTGATTTTTTCTCCCTTTAATAATTGCCTCTCAGATGGTTAACATAGAAAGCAGATGAAGCCAAAAAGAACATATTTACCTTAGCTGCACCAGTTGCAGCAACTTGAGGAAACATAACATCCACATTATCCAACTGCAAAAAAGTTTTTATACTTCAGCCATCATCAACTACCATGTAAACATTACTTCAGACCGATAAATATGCAACTCTCAAGGCATAACATTCCACATAAGTTGCCGAACATACAAAAAACTCACAGCAGAATATATAGTGCAACTTCTGAATCAATGTGTACAAAATAAGCTAATGTTCTCACATTTATACATCCCTAGGTGAATTTTAAGATATATAATCATAATGATGCCAAGTTTTTGCGTGCTTCCTACTTATCATTTGACTTTATCAGGAATATTCATGCCAAAGTATTGAAGATTATGCATCAGTATAAGTTACACTTAAATGCTGACCTCCATAGAGGTTCTTGTGGCAGAAACATCTTGCCCCTGGTTAGTCTGTCCATGGTCAAAACTCAACTCACTGTCATCCTGTGATTCAGAGCCAACCTCAGCATCATCATCATCATACTCATCGTAGTCATCATTCCCATCATCATCTTCAAGCCCACAAAATTGGTAATCTATATGTTGCTCCTCAGCAACTAGCTTGACTTGGGGCTCAATCGACTCAAGAGATTTGAGTGCCTTTCTTAAGAAAGACAACTGTTTTTAAGAATGTTAATATGTCAATCATTAGCCAAAATGAAATTTAGAGTAAAATAACAAAAACCTAGTATCTAGAACAAACCTGAGCAGCATGGTGTCGAGCTGCCTGTGTTAGAAGACTGCGGGATTGTCCTTGCTTCAGAGATTTCATTCGGAATACAAAAGTATTTGCCTCCTCATCATATTCATCATGAGCAATTTGCAGCTGGTGAGAGGAAAAACACTCACCCTTGCCACTTCTTAACCTCCCTTTCTCTCTCGATCTCTTTATGAGGTCCTCATATATTTCTCTGTATGTTAGACACCCAAAGTAAGAAACACTTGTTCAAGGTTTGTGTCACAGATAAAGAAGTAAATATAGTAACCAATTTGAACCTTTTCTCATCGCATCGTCTCTTCATCTCCTGCAGAGATGTAAAATCATAAACTGTCAATGCAGAGAAGTTGAGAACCACACAGTCTATGCATGAATAAAATTTACACACATGAAGATAATATAAGTTTTCAAATCATAATTGTCACTTTCATATCCACAACACATTACCTCCCACAACTTGCAGCCTACTGTGTAGTTATTGAACCACAAGGTTATATCCAATTGCCCCCATAAACATGCAATGAGATAAAATTGTGTTTAACAGAATTTGAAAAGACAATGAAGGATTATGCATCCCATATTAATAGGAAATCTGCACCATCCATAATTGGGATATCATCCAACAACATGGGAAAGGAAAAAACCATTCATGGGACATTAAATTAACTTGCATCATCAAGTTATTACAGAAATTAAACTAAACAGCGATAGCACTACCCACCTCAACGATGCGAAGTTCATTAAGAAGGGACTCGGATGGGATTGTGATTGTCTGGAATATATGAGAGCGCTGGCATATACATAAAACAGAAAAATAAAAAATAAAAAAGGAAACCTTTAAAAATGCATCCAATATAAGAAGTCCAAGGTAATAATGACTGGAATTTCCAACTTACATAGCTATCAACAAGTTTTTGAAGCTCTAACTGCACCTTTCCCAGCATCAGCAGAACCTTACCTGCACAAAAATAGAAGCAGTTTTGATTTTGACAGACTATAGAGCCAATACCATACTGCAATACATGGCACCAAAGTATCAAAAATGACATAACTATGGCAAGGTTATCAATCTTCTTCAGGCTTTATGTGTGTAACTAGATCGATAGAGTCAGAATTTCTATTGTCAAAGTACTTAAGCGCTAAAATTTCTTTTTTGTACACAATTCTGCCCCCGGTCAGCGACAATTGTCAAGACTCCATGATTTATAAACCACTGAACCTTTTTTTAGGCCTAGCCTCAACTTCATTTTCCTTAAATCCCTTGCCAAAGGAAAAACCAGAAATGCAAAGATGATAGTGAACTATTCCCATCATGTCGCTCCTTAAAAGAAGAAGGTTATAAACACGTAGATTGCAGCTAAATCTATTAACTCAATTAGAATGGAATCCATCATCACTTTCAAGCCTAGAGCTTCATAAGAGTAATAATGCTTCCCATTAAAACTCCACGACAGAAGTGCATTTATCCTCCTTTCCACAGAGGACAGTCCAAACATATTAAGGAGAAGGCCATGCTAGGGTTTTTCTGTGAATTTACTGAGGTATAACTCACTCCCTATAAAAGATTCCAGAATAAGGAGTCCAAAAAATATCAATGCAAAATCCAAGGTAACAGCTTGATAACCAGTCATAAACCTTAAACTTCAAGAGAAAAATAAGTATATTTGCAAACATTGCAGTGATTCCAGAAAAAGAAAGAATGGAATGGATGTTTGCTCACCACTTTCCTCATCATCGGTCAAAGAGTTTTTCTCAAGAAGGCAATCACCCATTTCCCCAAGCGATTCTGAAAATTCTGAACATAGGTGAACTCTATGAGTGAAAATTCCATCATCAAACAACACAAGACCAAAAAAAAAAAAAAAACTGATTGAATGAAGAAGAAATAAACAACATAGTACTGTGATTATAGCTTAGACATAACTTCACAATCAAGTTATGGAATGGAAAAGGGTGACATCCTAAGACAAAAACAGTACTCATTTTCTCTATTTGCCGCGGAGAAAGAGATTAAATTGACTATACAACAAATCACACATAATTCAAACAGTATGGCTGAGTGAAGAGAGAAACACAAAATTCAAAAAGGGTAAGATGACACTTGAGTCATCAAGACATGTAATGTGGTTGCAGGGTATAAGATTTGGAGTTTAAAATCACATTCAAGATGAATTACAGCCATCTGAAGATAATTCCAAATGGACTACTACCCAACACTTAGGAAGAGTTTCATTACTTTCCCCTTTTCAAAAGAATTTCCAATTGAATTTGCATACGCAAGAGTTTGAGGTCAGAAGACACAGCAAAACAAGACAAAGAATAAAAACAGATTGTAAGTAGAAACACATCTAATGAAGTATAAACTTGAGATGAAGAAGAGTGTAGAAGTTACCATAAACACTGTTTGCCGTAGCAGCTGCAGCTGACAGTAATCTGTCGTAACAATCTCTCATATCTTTCATGTCCTGAAGAAGATAAAAACACCGAGCAGAAATAAACTCAGAGTTCTAATATCCATCAGAAGTAGTATAAAGCAAGATTCTTGGAAAGACTCTCAACATTGATGCCGTCACCAATATGAGGTAGGAAATGGCACAGAAAAGGTATCAAAACTCCAGTCACTTGCAAAGAGGTAACCCGAGTAATATAAAGGAAGATTCTTGGAGAGACTCTTGCATTGTCTAGGTAATCCAAACATCGATGCTAACACCTCCGCATGGCAGGAAATGATACATATAAGCATCAAAACTCGAATCACTTGTATAGAAGCAACCCAAGCAGAATGTAAACTGGGCCAGTGTGTATTATCAAAACACAGGCAGTACAAACACAGAAGGGAAATTCTAACCCAGAATCCGTTATTGCTACTGAATTGATACTAAGGGGGAGTTGTCGTTTCGTAACAGGAACTTTGGTTTGCCCTAATGCTTTGGTCGGTATTAAGACATGTCGACCCACTCAAAAAAAAACCAAACATAATCATAAAACATATATCCGGTCTAAGCAAGCGATCTCCAAATCCCACATACAAATACGCCTTAATTATTCTGAAAAAGAAGGTACATTAATTTTTTTTTTCTTTTGAAAGAAATAAAAGATTGCATTTTTTCAGTAATGATAAATGAAATGACGAAATTAACTGAGAATGAAAACAAAAGGAAGATGAACCCAGAATCGGAACAGAAATTTTAGATCAACAAATTAAATTAAAAAAAAAAAAAGACCTGAGAAGCCTGATCGAGCTCATCTAATTGAGCCCGGGATTTAGGAAGCCTATGATGCAGTTTTCTTTCGTGCCTTAGGGCTCCTCGCAATTTCTTGAGCGATGTCTTCATAGGGGATAGGGTTGGGTTGTTCCCCCGAATATCTTTCTTTGTTTGGTAAGAAACAGATGAAACGGTAAGGTAAAGGTTTAAAGTGGGGAAGAAGAGAGGATAAAAGGTTTTTTGAAAAAAAAGAATGCTAATAACGAAGAAGAAGAAGAAGAAGAGAAATATGAAGGGAGCAGGAGGGTGAAATAGTAAGGTGAATAACAATAATGAAGAAGGAAGAAGGGGAGAAGAGGAGGTGGAGGAGGTGGAGGAGGAGGAGGAGGAAGAGCGGGGGCGTGGAGTGGGCGTTGGTGCTGGCGGAGAGAGTCAGAGAGAGAGAGAGAGAGAGAGATGGGATGAATGAACGCGATGGTCAGTGGTCAAAAAGATGGATGGGTGGGAATGGGATTTGGTCTTTTATTCAACATTTTCCCAGCCGCGATGCCAAAATCCGCATCTGCGTTTTATGATATCATAAGTCATAATACTCACTATTTAATAATATTTATTAGTATTTACTATTTATTATGGCCCTGTCCCTCTGCTAATACTAATTAATTATTTAAATCAATAATACACCACACCATAATATGTTCCTTGTCCTTGTTGGACTATCAAAATTCAAAACTACCCCTCTTTCTTTCTTTCTTTTTTTTTTTCCCTCTCTTTTAAAGTAATTGCTCTATATTATTTTGAAATCGAAATCTTCCCCCAAATTATCAAACAATTAACGGTGAACAAATAGTTATTTGTACTTCCCTTTTCTTTCTTTCTTTTTTTTGTTTTTCTATCATATTTATTTACTCATATCGCTAATAACTATTACTTGTGTACTTATTCATCCACACCAATAACTAATAATATAATTGACACAACAACAATCTTCAATCTTCAATCTTTAATCTTTTTTTAAAAATAAAACAATACTGGTTGTTGTTCGTTATAAAGGCTTAATATATCTAATCATCAATTACAATGAAAAAAAGACAAAAGAGAGATATAAATTGAAAATATATTAAGATAACAAAAATACTTACATTAATATCAAGTAGGCTTCAACATGAAACACATTGGTAGATAAAAAAATTTGACTATTTCCAATAGAAATTAAATTGATAAAGAAAATAAAAAATACTGAAACATCTCCGGATAGAATTTTAAGTATTGGTAAAATGATTATAAAAACACCATTGTGTTATTGTAGAATTGTATAGGATTTATGGAAGAATAATAAAGTAGAGGGCGGGACTCGGGAGGGCGGGAGGGTGGTTATGGAATTATCAATTATGGATGATGATGATGATGATGTTATAAAAATGGAGAAGCCCTGAGACTGAATACCAGTCAACTGTTAGAAGAGAGACGGCATTAAATAATTAATGCTGTTTCAGTTTTTGACTTTTTTTTTTTCCTGTATTTGGGCTTTCGCGTTCAAAAACCATGGGCCTAAGGGACTCTTAATAATTTTGTTTTAACGTTGCCAAAGTCCAACCGACATTTCTGGCCTCCTCATTCCCAAATGACAATAAGCTTGACAAACAAGGAGAAGCCCATGATTGCTTCATCAAAACCCAGACCATTGGATTGGGCGTAGTAGAGCCAGGATTAAAACAATCTTCCCAATCTGGCCCACCAAAAAAAAAACAGAAAAAAGGAAGAAGAAGCAGAAGAGAGAGGACAGACTACAGAGGACGCAGAGAAACCTGTTGAGTTGTCCGGTCCTGTTGCCAAATTTGAGGGGAAAAAACAGAACCGAAGACTGCAAAAATTTTGGTTTGGCATATTCCTGATCCTTTTCGGCTGGTTTCTTTAAATGATTTCCCTTTTTTTATTTTTTTTTTATTTTTCTGTTAGAAATCTTTGCCATAGTTTTATACGTAGTGTCTACCGCTTTGCTGCAGAACTCAGCTAATCAGCGAGTTCTCTGGGTTGATTTTAGCTTAATTATGTTCATTTGTATGCGCGTGGTAGAGCCTCCAAATGTTCATATTCAATCATTCATACTTGGAGCTCTGCTCCCGTCGTGCATCTCTTTTTAGCAATGTGTAATTCCCTTTTGTTTCACTCTGAAATTAACCATTACATTTTTAAGAAGTTAAAAATCAATTCTTTGGTGTCCCTGTAAACATAGGGATGATTGTCCATGCGTTATTTCGTGTTTTCGTTTTTTCAGTCCAAATGTGGTTGATTATGGACTGCTCTTGCTAATGTTGCTATTCATAATTGTTCCCAGGCTTCAATTGTCCTGATCATGAACTTTATTTCTGGTGTTTTGGTATATTCGGTGTTTCTGGGTGTTTTTTTTTTTGGTTTTTAGGAAACTGGTTTTGCATTCCTGAATTCATATGCTAATAGCTCATTAGCTCATGATTAGAATTCATTTGTTCCTATTATTTGCTCTTCGCGTTTGCAGCTGTTTTCAATTGTTGTGATATTTTTGTTTTCAACCTCAGGAGATGAGATGAGATTAATTCATTAGCTGAACTGCAAGGCTCTGGTTGTTTGTATTTAAGTCGGATGTGATATGTCAACAGAATTCTGGTGCCAGCCTCAAACACCAAGACACAAGACGCACAACTCTAATGCAACTTCAGTCTTCTACAGGTAAAAAAATCAATCCCAAGAAAAGAAATGTTGGATATGATATAATTTTCCATTTAAATATTTGATGACATTTTGATTAATTATGCTCCTGTCCACATCCAACGATCCTCAAATACTCTAAAAGCTTGCTTCCTAAATTTAGTGGAAGGATGCATCAGTGCTCCATGCTTCTAAATTGGAAATCATTATTACTCTCTTTTACTGCTGCATATGTTTTAATCTAATGGTTAATTACCTTCATTATATATCATTTATGATCTCAACTTTTCCTCCACATGATTATTCTTTTTCACCGACCTTGTCATTTTTGTGTTGAAGAGAGCTGATATTTATGCTATATCACAGTTCATTAACTTTATATGCATCTGGACCGGAACCATGCTTCCTTTTAAGTTCCCTTGTATCAGTCTGGAGAGGTAGAATGATGATCTTGTCAATGAACTTGAAATATAAGATCAATATGTTGTGATATATTTGCTGTCAATGATATTTGCAGAGGGTGTCTCTTTTTGCCAGTTTTGTATTATCAATTTGAAAGACAGATTAGTAGCTGTTTGATATGTGAATTGATTTTCAGTTTTAAGTCTCGTGAACAGGGCACCTGGGATATACTGGGGTCAACATGATTATTTTCATGCCAATACTTTGGTAAAAAAATTTGAAAATAATTAGAAGTCACAACGTTCACATCAATATTTTTTATCAGTAGCGTGTCTGCCCATTCTTCTCTTGACACTTGGTCTTAGCATGTAATCTTTATCATGACAATCTTATCCGAAGCATGCACAAAGGTAAGGACAAAATTTAGCCAATTATGACTTGAAATGTGGAAAGTTGCGCTGCAAAATGAGAATACAAGATTTGTTGGACCTCAATGAACAGAACTTGGTGGCTGGACTGTTGTCAAGCATCACTAATGTTGGATGCTGACATTTTAGCTGCTCATAAATTGTCTATTGGTGAATCTGAAAAAAGAGTAACTAGTTCTTAAAATCTATTTTGTAGCGATCATGCTCCCATTATCTGAAAACTGTTATTCTCCTTTTATTTAGCTTGTTGGTGAACTATAAGACAGTTTTTCATGGAAGCTTGATCTCTAAATACCTTATATTGTTTCCCATCTTAACCTGTTAGATCTTTTTAGCTTGCGAAAGCAACTGATCACCTTGCTACATGAATATGGTGTAAGGTTATACTCATGGTGCTGAATGGAATTGACTCACCAACTAGAGAATTGTATTTTGTTCTCCCAGGCGTATATGGTTCACTGGATTACTTGTTACAGAAAATTTGGTTGAAATGAATAGAACTTATATTATATTAGGATCGTGAACAATGAATGTGTTGAGTTTCAGTATTAGATAAATGTTTGACATGGTGTGTTATGATTGTTCAGAATGCTAACCTGTTCATTAGATGGACCCTGAAATTATTGTCTTATTTTGCCTACATTTCACTGCCAACTGGTGAAGGATAGCTTAATGACATAAAGTAGAACTATGAAAAATGCTGGGTGCTTGACTCCCAAAACCGTGCAAGATTTGTTTTTGGTCTGGTGCAAGAGTATCTCTTAAGGATTAAAATTGTTGGTTTTTGGAGGAACAGGTTGAAGGGGAAAGCTCATTTTGTCAGGATGTTAAACTTTTTCATTTTTTGCTCCAAACTTTATTGCCATAATGCGGTGGTTAAGGCATTTCAATATTCCAGAAGATGAAGGTGTTTGCTGAGATCGTGATGTGTGACACCATAAGGAGGTGCTTCATTTTCTGATCCTCTAGTTGTTTGTAGCTGGGAATGCGAGGATTCCTGGTTCATGAAACTAAGGGTAACATTATTTCATTTATTTTCCGAGGCATTATATTTCGAGATAGCAAATGATATTGTTGTTATGTTCGTATTGTACGGCATAGATTTCATCATATTCGACCAATTGAGAGGGGAAGGCACAGTTTGTCTTTCAATTGCTTGAAAGGCAGAGTTACTTATGGAAACCCACCTTATGTTGGGCAAAAGAAAAGCAGGTGATGAAGTTATATAATCAGGCCTCCTAAGCTGATGGCATGTTGGCCTTAACAAGTAAATAATATGACTTTGATCTTGTGTAATTGATGTTGTATGAAGTCGTTCATCATGTAATTGAGCTCCGTGTGATCTCCATCGCTATCCAGAAACAAGCCCTTGATATCCGTCCTCTGTTACTGCATTTGCTTCATTTGTATTGAGGCTTTTGCAATATATTTTTGCTGTGAAGCAAATGCATGTTGCATACAGATGATGTGTATACATGCGCGAGTGCAAGCCCAGAAATAAACCAATGGCGACGTATGTTTAGTTAGGACTAAGACAACAGTAAGAAGACAAGAAGAAAGCTATAGTTATTCCTAGGAAGAAGTGATGATTAACAATGACCACATTACTATGATCACAATTTGAAGCTAGCAAGGTACTAAAAGAAACTAATGAAATGGTTAATGATGGTTAATTTGAAAAGAAAACGAGGAAGCGGGTTGGGGATTGGGGATGGAGGAGAGAGAGTATGTGAAGTAGTAGGCAAGGGGCCCGCTGCTACAGAACCACCCCTCTCCCATGAGCTACGTCTTTGCACGCGTAGTCAGGAGACGGGACCCAAATCATCCCCGAACCCAACAGGCAACAGCAGCGCTCAGATGGATCAGACTCAGCAGGGAGCGTGGAATTTTATGGGCTCAAACCAAGGAATGTCGGCGGGAATTACGAACAGGGTTACCCTCTATCACATCATCTGCGCATGTTTCCTCTTCCAAGTAAGGACTACTATTATCTAACTTGGCCTAACCAAGGTGGTCATTAACCAGAATTTTAAAATTCTATGTTGAAGCTGGTTCAAAGATTAAAGGTTTTATGATTAAGTTCTCAATATGAGTATCATAAATATCATAAACATTGGCGATTGAGAGAAGAAAAAAGGACTACCATCGTCACATTTTACCACTCACTCTCTCATTGGATTACCTATCCACTTTTATTTTATGATGGAATTCAGTTTGGTCTGATCGTGCATAGCTTGCATGGTATGACATATAGAAAGTTGAGATAAGCAAGCCGGGCATATATGATCATCGATCATCAGACCCAAAGATAGTGCGAGGGAACTCTTTTATCATTTCTTCTTATGTATTGTACTAATATTCAAATAATGCCCTTGATTTCACATCTGCTTTATAAATAGTTTTAATACAGAATAAGAAACAATCTCTGTAACGTATAGATAGTTAAAAAGAATCACGTTTTCATCATTCCTGTAAAATCCATTACATTCACTTTTATTTCACATATATAACAAACAATTCACTGTTGCATAATCACTCATCTTATCTGTCTGGTTATCATTGATACTAATCATCTGCATGGGCGGGCCATTTTGGTAGCTCCACTTTTAGGGCTGAAAATGGTTCCATTCCCATGTGTGTGTATATGCAAGTCAGGGAATGAATGAGGGCCGCACACCCGTTGAAAAATTGGGAGCATTTGCATGCAACACCAACCACGCAGCAGCATTTTTGTGTGCTCATAATAACATGATAGAGAGAAAGAAGAAAGGAAAGACAGAGAGAGAGAGAGAGGGACAGGAAAAGGGTCCAAAAGGAGAAAAGAAAAAGGTGATTTTGGTGAAGTCAATTTGGGTTTAATTGCACGTACTCCGTGCTTGGTGGTGAAGACTAATAATTCGAAGATGGACGTAAACAATGATAAAAAGTAAGAAAGTTTGATGGTGGTCTTGGGAAATCAATCTCATTGAGAAGCAGCCGGCCATGGAAAAAGTTGATGGGAAAATAGTACTCGCTAATCACTTTACTACTACTTGGAAAAAAAAGAAAAGAAAGAAAGAAAGAAGAGGAAGAAAAAAAAGAAAAGAAAATTATGCATGCACAGAAACATGGCGTTGGAAATGATGAGTTGCAGTCATGATGTCGATCGAGTGGGGTAGCAGTAAATGAACAATGGGATAAAGAGGTTTAGAAAAGAATGGAATATTTGGGGGCTAGTGACATGCAAAGGATACAGACGGTGCGTTCTTTCCATTACTTACTCAAACATTCCCGTTAAGGCGTTAACTTATTATATTCAAGATTTCACAAACACGGAATTATAGACATTAAAATAAACCAGACAGAGAGAAGAGTGTTGTAGCATAAACAAATGTACATGGGACTTCGCGACTTGCGAGGGAGGCGCAGTGGCAGTAATAGTAATATATACTTATATATATATTAATTTTCCCTTCTAAACATGCGAATCGTCCTTTCCATGCATGCCTGCCTGCCTGCCTGTTTCCTTCCGAAGATATTTAGAGACTGTCCTGTGAGTGGGCTGTCCATTCTCATATTTATAGTGGATTTTTGCTTTCTTTGGGCATCTGAATCGGTTTAAGTTGGTTTAACCGTGTGTTGAAAGAGCTCCTTAATTTTGTGCTCCATTCTCGACATGCATGCTCCATAGTCTTGCGCTCAATTCTAGACGTGCATGCTTAATAAAATTCACGCGCAGACAAATTATATAAGGGAAGGGACACTATCAATCAACTTACCAATGATTCAAACGTATAATCATTTATTTGTTTTTTGATGAGTTAAAACACTAGAACTTAATAAAGGGATAACTCCATCCTGTGCGGACTTGTTATTTCTTTTGATTTGAGGTGGGTATTTCTCATTGGTTGTGACTGTAATAATTTGCAGACTGTAAAACGGTAATAGCAGTAGCGTTGCTGGTTGGGAATTAAGATATATATATATATATTGGCGTCGCTTTTCCTGGAGCAAGGTGCCCCACAGCCCACTAGTCTGTCGTATGAAAATGAAAGGGTGCGGCCAAAACGCTTTATCGGCCGGAAAAAAAATGAGGATATTATACGAATGTGGGAGAATTCTTCCTGCTATTGGAATTTAAGGGAAACATGCAATGCGGTGCAAGCATAATAGTCGAAAAAAGAGACTGGAGAGGGAAGTAAGGAAAGTTGGCCCCCTTTTCCTCTTTTCTTTTGAAACTTTGGAATCATGGAATGATGAATGATCACCCCCACAGGGCACTACACTACCCTGGACGCAGTTGAGGGCATAGCCATTTGAAATGGTCATGGCAAAACTACCCATCCATCCCCACAACACTACACTGCAAAACGCACATATACTTCCGTATTTCGATTAGCCACGTTCCACACCAGCTACCAGAATATTGTAGAGCAGACGGACTCCTTCGACCTTTCTCTCAAAGATTAGTCTCTATCAGAAGATCGATCGTGAAAAGAAAACAACTGTGTGTCTTTGTATGCAGACCTAAAAGTTACATTCTTGCAAACAAAAATTAAAATTTTTTTGGGGGAAAATTAATTCATGATATCTATACCAGTACATGAGATGAGCCCATAGATGAATATATGGGGATTGGAAAATCCGAGTTGGTTGGTCTGTGTCACGAACCGCATGCAGTCGTCAGTCACATGCAAGTTGAAATGGGACTGACATTACATTACTACTCATTATAACACCACATGCACATGCAAAATTTAGTACTGCTACTAATTATAGATAATCTCCTTCAACCCCAGACTCCCGGCCCCCTTTTTAGTTTTTTCAACCACGTACTCCGATCATCATCTCTAAACCTTTCCGAGGCCTACATACAGATGACACCTAGCTACCTACCTACAATACAGTATACACCAATGGAATACACTTAGTACCATTATATATTATTAATGATAGGTAATTATTTATGGGATGGCATACAGTGTTACATTACATTTTGGTGGAGATGGGATGAGGATGATGGAATGGATGATGGCAGGATGACGAGATTAATTAAAGAGACTTTTTGTACAATAGATCATGTCTATTTTGATGTTATGAAAGTGGTTTCTACTGTACAGTAGTGGGGGGCCGGCCTACACGAGAAAGATATACTAACAAAATACTCCTATTTAACAACATGCGCACGCGCGCGCGCACACACACCCCCCAGAAGAAAAGAAGAAATGTTCTACACATTTATGATCCTCCCATCGAAGTTGTTAACTAGTACTCAAAAAATGGAGAAGTTTTTGTTGAATCGCATGGTAATTAACACGAGCAGAACAAAATGAAAGTTTACTACGTGGGTAGTAACAAATTGGTCCCATTTGCAGGCTGTGAATGACTGAATTCAGTTCATGCATCAACAACCATCAGCTCCATCAAATATATACCAGCAACTACTTACTATAAGAGATCATATCTTCATCATTCCCCAACCCTCCATGCATTCATAATTTCCCAGTCCTACTACTACTACTACACTATGCATAGTTAGGTGATGGGACGTCGAATTTGTGTATATCGCATGCTCTCTCTCCATTTTTGGTAGTACCACTACTCTTTGTCATGAATTAATTTTTTCGATCCTTAGTCGCCTCTGTTTCTTTCTTCCTCTTTTCATGAATATACCCCAGCAGTCAGCACGTCCTCATTCAATGAAATAATTCCCGACTTCATTTATAAGTTCACTCTGGAGAACTTGGGTATAACATAAATACTCTCTCATAAATCCTCAGCAGTCGGCTCCACTCTTTGTATCTATGCTCAGCATTGTTCTGTCAGTTTTTTCTTTGAGTATCCAGTAATTTGATTCTGTGTGGTGTGGACTGTAAAACTGTAAAAGCATGATCCGCCTGCTTTTAGAAGGGGAATTTTCTGGGTAGAAAAACATCCTCGTCATTTGGAAGCCTAAGTTTGATACTTTCACTAGGAGCTGGATCCCAAAGCTTTAACTAAAAGTCCATTCTAATCCATGCTCATGCACGCACGGTGCTCGACCTACAATCAATTATTTGCATGCATACATGATAATCGATCAGTAGACTAGCAGTTAGCCCCCACTTTTTTCTTTTTTCTTTTTTTTTCTGAAAAATGACCATCATTAACATTTTGAGAACAAGCCAAAGCCTAAGCCTAAGCGTGGTGATGAGACCCTGAGTACCAATTTTACTAACTACACGCAATCCAACAACTTCGTCCTGTTATTCTGGCTACAAAGAAATAGATAAATAAATAAACACTTAGGCCCCCACCTTCCCTCCCCAATTTTGAAAGGAAAAAAATTATAATGTGTGGACTGGAAAGAATGTAGCTGATCAGCCTTTTCCAGGGGAGAGACGCATGCAGTTACAGCAAATATATATGCTATCTTAGTCAACACCAATAACATCTCTGAAATATAAGCACAATTTAATACTGCGTAAGTACTTGAGAATTGTAATGTTAATTAATATGAGTATAACCCAAAGTTAATACATACTAGTACTGTTACAACTAGCACTCTGATAGAATGAACAAATTAATTACTCAAAGAGAGAGAAAGAGAGAGAGAGAGTGACAGGAGTCGGAACTGAGCAGCAGGGGGATATTTGCCAGTGTGTTTGACGATTCACAGAGTAGAGAAGAAACAGTAGAGGGGTAGGGGGAGTTGGGTGCAGGGAAGGTGGGGGGCACATGCTTTGGCTCAATCCAGGAAACCAATTACATTATAAAACGCCCACGTCCTTCTGTTCTCCTGTTGTGTTCTGCAGTTCTGCTTCTTGGGTTTAGGGGAAACATAATCATCGAGCATACCTAGGCCATTTTTGTTTTCTTTATTACTACTTGTGCTGCTGCTCCTGCTACTTAATTTAATTTAATTTAATTTAACTAATTACTCTTACATATTGTTTTCACTTCTAAGATGCATTAAGTTACTTGTGCTGCTTGTTTGGTTGTTATCTATGCTTTCTTTCTTAATGTCACCATAACAGGCAATCCTGCTATGATCAAGTAGAGTAGTCATCGTGTCATGCTACCCATTTCGGCAATATCTACTCACTCCTATATAATTATTATATTAATTACTGCCTATTCTCGCTACCTAGCTTGCTCAGAGCCTCAAACAGGCTTGTAGCTTGTGTATTTTTCCCTTTTTTTTAAATAAAAAAAATATTAGTGCTGTATGATATACTATTATTAAAGATAACCCAACAAATATATATCCCAAAACTGAAGATTATTCTTAATCCCGTAATCCACAACTGGACAAGGACTGCTAATCAACTCGTTACTCCTATGTACAATGGGAAACGCCTCCCAAAACACTAGTAATGTTCGTTTCCATCTTTTACCCGGGTGGAATGCCTTTTTTTTTTTTTATAGTTTTTTTTTGGGGGGGGGGGGGTGTGTGGGAACTCAACATATGAAGAATATGTTCAGGAAGACAGATGTGCATGCCGTAACACACAGTAACTTTTTTCTAATCTGACTACAATATTAGTACCATATTTGCAACATTGATAAAAAGAATTAATTGGTTGGTGTTTCTTAATATGTTGCTAGCAAAGCTAAAAGAGAACTTTTTGTGACATCTGATAAAAGATGGAACTTTTGCCGTAATTTTGGCACACACTGGGAGTTGGGAGTCGGCAATTGGCAACGCTATATATATTTTTAAGTAAAAATAAATAAATAAGAAAGCTGATTGGAAAATTCCAAGCGCATTTTTCGTCTTGGTGAAGTCAAAATTTATTCTCACTACATAATCAACCTCCATCTTCATTCCATTTATAAATAAATTATCAATATAAAATGTGAATGACAGACTAGCTAGCTACCAACTATATGTATCATTCTGTATTTATCTGTGGTGGATCTTACCTCTGCAACTATTTCATTTCATCATATGCCCCTCACAAACTTCCAAACGAAGAGAATTAGGGGAAAGTGAGATTTGGAGATTTTATATCTATACTCGTCCAAACTCATTTGTCTTTGATCCATAAAACACAAAAACACATATATTTCATATCCGCTCTGGTCAATGGCCTTTCTGTTGTTGTTGTTGTACGTGAAATATCTTTGTTGATTCCATTCCATTACATCAAAACATGTCTGCAGTTGCAACATACTTGTACTATTACTACTACTCTTATTGTTTCTTTCCATTCTCACAAAGACTAAACTCCTTGACCATCAAAATTTGATTTTTATATGCCCTTTCATTCAATCCATGGCTTGCTTCGATGAGCCAACCAACAACATCATCTTCATCCTCGGAACCTCTGATGATCAACAACTAAACTGCGGAGGATTGCCACTAGGGTATTCTTCAATATGACCATGATTAATCCTGTTAATCCTCAAAATCTGTCCAAACAGCATTCTTGCCACGTCGGCGGGGTTTATACTGCGTTTCCGGAGGAGGGTGGCTGCCACCTGGATGTTATGAGCCGGTTGGAGGGGTATGGTTGCAGTAGCGAGGCCGAGACTAATTTAATTAAGTGCTTAGGAGGAGGAGGAGGAGGAGGAGGAGGAGGATCTGATTCAGAAGAAGAAGACGATCATTTAGTGATAGTGGTGGGTCATCAAATGGCTGATCAAGAAGATGATTCAAGAACTACTGATCAGAGTGTTAATGAAGCAACAGCCTCCACTTCATTGATAAAAGATGCGACCGCTCACCGTCATCACCATCAAGAAGATCATAATATTATTGATAAGGACGACAAATGGCTTCAACTCAGTATTGGAGGCCTCACGGCCGCCGCTGCCCAAGAGGGTCGCGAGAACAGACACAATCTTGATATTCAACAAGACAATCAAAGCTCTACGAGAGGGGCGCGGCCGGGAATGATTGAGCTCGATCTACTTCCAGGGAGTACTAGCACTAATTCAGAACATGAATTAAAATTAAAATCATCATTAGCATTAGCACCATCTCCAAGTATGTTTCACATGCCCGAATTTGGAGCTTCTCCGAGACCCCTCGCCAATATAATCACAAGTGGAGCAGCTTCTTCTTCTTCCTCTAATTATTACAGTACTAATACATCTTTGTTTATGCAACAATATCCGGCAAATATTTTGAGTTTTCCCTCTTATCATCATCATCATGGAGAGATTGAGTTTAACTGGGGGGCTTTCAGGCCTGTTCAGAGGAATATAGGATCAGTTTCAACTCCTCTTTCTTCTTCCTCTTCTAGATTAGTTCCAACGGCGGGTCCTTATTTTGCCCGACCCTTTCTACTTCATCCCGGACTAGGTCTAGGCACGCAACGGCCTAGTATTGATTTCAGAGTCATTGATCCTCCTCGTAGACCAGCTTCTGGCATTTGGTTTATGTTACAAGCTTCTCAAAATCAGTAAGCACAAATTTTGCGTTGAGCTACAAAATATATTTCAGTTTTGTTGCTGGTTTACTTTGTCCTCTTCTTTTTGTTGTGTCTTGATCCCATTTCAGTTTTCATTTTTCTCAGTTAATTTCCTAACATGGCCAATATTGATATTAATGATGAGTTGCTTTTACTTTGATCCTACACAGAGCAAAGGAACCGTTTCTTCCCCAGATACCGAAGAGCTTTCTGAGAATCAAGTAATCCTGTCTGTTCAGTTTCGTTATTTTTCATGTAGAGTTTGGACTTAATTTGGACCGATTAACCATGGAACATTTTCCTATCCAAAAGTTTCTTGTTTTGTATTTGGAATTAAAATTGATGTCTTCATTTCCTCCGTGTGTTCAGGGATGGAAGAATGACGATAGGAATAGTAATAAAGTATCTGGTTAATAAGCTGAAGCTGGAAAACGAATCAGAGGTATGTTAGTTAATCTCTCTCTCTCTTTTTAAAAATTGTTTGCCCCCTTACTATTGGCTGGGATTAATGGTGATAGAAGTAACGAACTATTGATGCATGCACTTTCTAACAATATTAATTTCCATCTTTTTCTGGTAAGTCATTTCTATCAACGTTTCCATCTCTTTTTGGCATATTTAGATACCATCGAGTACCATAATTCCAGTAGTGGCCATTAATTGCTCGCATATTGAAAAATAAAAGAAGTTGAAACGAACTATGGTAGAATGTTGAAGGCTAGTGGTCATGGGATGGTTGGTGTTAGAGATTGAAAGAAACATCAGAACTAAAGGGTTTTTCCTCGTATATATTTATGTCCCGAGAGAACATCAGAATTAGGTGCCAAGTTCATTTGTAGGTAGCCACATATCAGTCTAGTCTCTTTTAGTAACATCATTAATTAGATAAAGTAAGCTCTTAATTTACTGTGCTTGACCATATATATAAATACTGATGAAAAACATGCATCTAGATGACTTCGATTTTCTAGCTATATCTCATAAATATATATATAGGAGGAGGAGGAGGAGAAGAATAATTAATGTGGATAGATTTTGTACACATATATGTATAAAGAAGTTAGTTATAAATGATGGTTAATACAAAATCTAGGTGGAGGGATGGATGGAGGGTGCATGGAGTAATTGAATCATTGAAGTGTAGTGTAGGGCGGAAGTGAAGAAATGTATGTTTGCATATATAGTGCTGGGAGAAAACAACATATCACCTTCTTATCAAACCCCAAATTAACGTGAAAGGTAAATATGCGGAACTGAATGGCCATCGATCCTAAGTGATTGTGGTGGTGGTGTTGTTGTTGTTGTTGTTGGCTTAATTTGCTTGTCTCCTTTTACCTATCCGCCCCCCACTCGACTACGTGATACGTAATACTTGTAATATCAAAGCAAACTTCAAATTCTTCTTGTGTGGCCTGCCCTAAATTCCACCATCCCATCTCATATATTCTCATAAATTAATTAAAATTAATTTAGATTTTTCTTAGGTACGTACTATATATAATATAGGCACTCTTACATTGCATATTAATTTTACCTCTATACATATATACATATATATTCATGCATTGATATGCGGATCGTTTTGGTTTGTAAATCTTTGAAAGCCAAAACTGAAAATCCGCCATTCAGCCGGCCGGCATTTAGAGGGGAATTCCAATACTTGTAATTTATTAAATGTACCCTCCCTTTTAGAACCGCACGATCGATCGGTCGTGATTTATCAGCCGCACTTTTCAATTAACACTTGACACTTAATTTTTCCTTTTTAGAAAATTGGTTTTTGTTTCTATTCTAAAAACTAATTAATTTTCTTAATTTCTTTCTCGGTTTATTGTTTCATATGAGTTGAAAAAGCATTTCTTAAAGGGCTAGCCATAAACCATTTCAACAACCTCATGCATTCTGATTATCTTAATTAGACTTTGACCACTTGGCAAGCATAGGCATATATATATACATATATAAAGTATATATTCTCCGGCAATTTCATCATATTATGGATAGTATATATGATGAGTAATGAAAGTAAGATTTAGAGAGGTCTCCTCTTCTGTTAATTTGCAAGGGCAATAAATTAGGTATAAATGTGGAGATTGGTCGTAGCTATTCCTCCAGTTAATAGCTGATTAGGTTTTTAAAGATTGCTCCTCACTGTGTGTCTGCGTGGATATATATACAAATAAATATATAGTTTTTCTCTATCCTGCGGCCATTTAGTTGAAGTAATTAATTAGAAGATTGTCATTGCTTGTGGGGAGTTGAATTAATTAATAATTAAGCTATATATGTATGTATGTATGTATATAGGAGCATCCGTCTGGAAGAATTAAATATAGGCGACGTCGATCCTTTTTACTTCCAAAACCAATCCATTATTTATATAGGTTTGAGGTTGGGAGTTATGGGAAGCAAAGAATATTGTTGGGTGGGGAACAAAAATTAATAAATTAAGAACGAAAAGGCCTGTAATTAGTGACGACCTCGGAAGGAAGTAAATTATGTTTATTACTATAATTATTACTAATATATATGCTCCGACATAGGCATTGACTTTATAGTTTTTTTTTTTTGGGTAGCAATCGAGACATGCAAGGACGTTATTTTAATTACCGATATATAATTAAATACAGTTGTGTTGTTTATGTGTGCAGACTTCCATTGGGCACTATATATATATATATATGTTGGAATATGTAAATTAAAACCACTTCTTCCGACCAATTATTAAGTTCATCAAATATAATTTTTATTGGGGTTGTAGCGGGTACGTACGTAAGAAATAGAGATTCTTTCTTCCAGACCTTACACTTTCATTCTTTGAAGAGACCTTAGAGAAGTTGCATGCATGTATACATGCATCATATCATATCAAACAAAATACTGGTAAAAGTTATGTGTCTTTCATGATCGATCAAGTATAACGTGACAGAATGAATCGGCACAAGAAATTAATTTAGTATATATGACCCGAAACAGTCCTTTCCCTGATTTACATTTATCACAGATTGAATATTCTCAGGTTTTCTAGCAGCCATATATTGCGGTCGACTATACTATATATATATATATATGTGCAAAAACACTAATAAATAATTTGAATGTTTGTGTCATGTAGCAAAACGTAAGTAATTGAGACGACTGAGATATCAATTAGCATTTAATAATTAGAATTAATGGTGACATTCCGAATTAATTAGACACCTACAATTAATTCTCAGTAACGACCGGGCTGATTCTACGAATGATTACCTGGCTAGAAAATCCATACATAAATAAATGCTCCCCCATGCATGATGTTCCTACCTATATAATATTATTAATGTGAAAATTAATAGTATGAAAACTTTTCAAAGAATTAAATGGACAGCCGCCCGTTAATTTCTATATAGTTGCGAAGGTGGCCATCTGTTTAGGTTGGAAGACGGTCGACGTTCCCTCGTTTCTCTCTGGATAAGTCATAGGTACATTATGGTACATTGTCAACCGACGCGATAATCTGATAGGGTTCGTCCAGCTTAATTAGGTTTTGTTTCGTCCGGGTAGTGGGTAGTGGCCCTAGTTGACTTGAGTCCCTCTCTCTCCATCTCTCTCACGATAGACTCAACATAGACATAGACATGATCGGAATTAATGTTTTCACTTTTCATGCATGCTGATTGCTGCCCAGAGTGCCAGCTTTCTGGCTCCAATTAACCTCGACATGCAACCATGTCACCCCCAATGATTGCGGTCATGACTCGTAAGAACATCGGTTGGATTTCAATTATAGGATCTGGAAAGAAAAAAAACCCATAAAAGTTTATCCTTTTTATTATCTTTACTGTGAACGTATATGTGTATATCGACTCCAGCTAATCAATCAATTTGTCCTAAATAAATGGTAGTACTTTTCTTTTTTCTCTTTAGCACACGCACAGAAAAACGAGAAAACAAAGAAACCATCTGCCCAGCTTACTAATTATAGGATATGTTTGTAAACAACTATATAACTCCAGATGTTTATTTAATTTTGCATATATATATAGGTTTCATTTCTTCTTTGGAAGCAAAGTGTTGTTGGTGCACGTATGTACACATAGAAGCTAATGATATTCTATAATAATTAAAAGCACGAACATGGTAATGATTAGGGAAGATAAATGCATGAGAGATCCTAGCGGAGGGGGGGACAAATTAAATTAAGATAATAATCTCCCCCTACCTGGATCCTTAATGATGACGATTAATCCAGGAAATTAAGCTAAAGATGGTTCCCTTTTCTTGTTTCTAAATGTATTGACTTTAATGTGTTAAAAGGGGTTTAGTTTTCGAAGTTCACTACTTTTCTCTCTCTCTCTTTCTCTCTTTTTGAGCCTTAGCTGCATACATAGTTAATTATTCATCATACATGCATAGAAGTTTGACGTTAACTAATAATCCATTCCAACCCAAAAATATCATCATCGTCGTCATCATAATATTCAAAGCAAAGGGCCACGAATTTCACACGTGGACCCGTCGCTCTCAAATTCTCAGTTCTTATCTGCATGCGTTATTTATGGCTAGATGGTATTCGTCATGCTTTCGCTTGCTTCAACTCACCTCTGCTCAATATATCTTGCTCGGTAGGACCTTAATTTATTAGCCTTATAATTCTTTCTGCCCCCTTTGGGAGTGCTCATGCATTGTTGTTTATTAGTATACATACATATCAAAACCTTAAGTGGTGCACTTCCACGAGATATTTTCTTTCTTTTCATATATATGTACATTTTTTATTTTTTTTTGAAAAGAAAAATTCACACATCATCAGTGATCATCATGATATATGATCACATGAATCTCTTCCAAAATCAATCGACAACCCCTTTTCCATACACCTTCTTCCCGTAAATTTAAAGATTGACATGATCTTTAAAGCTGAACTCATAATACGCTTTACGTCGGTGGAAAGCAACGCGTAAGACCTAAAAATATTGGAGTGTCATCTTATTTTGTATTTTTTATATTTTTAAGGTAATTATTATCTCATAACTTTATCTCAGCAATGGAAAAATATATACAGTGAAATAGCAATTCACAAATTTTATCATCACAATCATCATTTCAAATCTCAATCTATGTTGGGTCTGATTGAAGGGGAAGAGAGAGAGAGATGTAAAAGAGGTTGACGGATGAAGAGACGGTCCATGCACGTAAGAGATATATATTACTGCATTTAATTTGCAGGCAGCATATTATTATGCTTAATGGTTAGTGAAGGTTTGGGGGAAATGAGAAGCGTAGCAACAACTAGGTTTTATGACGTAGTTTTGGGTTTGCTTATCTAGGTTTTATTTGGGGGTATGATTCCATGACAGAGTACGTAGAAGCCTGAAATGGAATGAAATAAAGAATTTGTTAAATAATTAAGAATGGTAAACATGGTTGGTGGATACGAAGAATATTGAGAGAGTTGATTTAGGGTTTGGGATAGAGAGAGAGAGAGAAAGCAACGTGAATGAGACGTGCATGAAATTGGTTTTCTTTATTTGGTGAGTTTTACAACTGGTGTATCATATAATATATAAATATAGACTATAGTAAGTAGTGTTGTTACTTCGGGGTTTTAGAGTTAGGTCATGGATTGAAAACTATATGCTGTTACGTTTACGTACCGGGGAGTACACATAAATAAACGTTAAAAGCAAAGAAAACAAGACGAGTGTGTTGTGTGTGTTGTGTGTGTATATATATAGATATATATATAGAGAGAGAGAGAGAGAGCGCGCCGATTCCACGGCGTACTTTTTGGATCGATGGGTCACCTTTTCATGCCATAATTATTTCTGGTGTAGTTTCATTTTAGATGATAATTATTTAGTATTATTTGGTAATGCATTATTGTTTTGTTCCCAAACTGAATAATTACGTTGGACTACTTTACTTTACTTTACTGCGGGTACCACATGTAATATATATATATTAGGTTGATAGATAAAGAGGAGGAGTATTGTGTGTAGTAGTAGTTTAGCATAAATTAATTAAGCATTTCGGCTGCTGTTGTGTTAATATAAATAATGTAAAAGTCCAAAGGTATAATGATTTTGGCTTGGAAGTAAAGTCTGGGTGGGTCAGTTCTTAAAATGATTAAAGTAGGGAGAGGTGGCGATTTACGATTTTCCAATTTCCATGGTGTGATCATGGGATGGGATGGGATGGGCTGGGCTGGGCTGGGCTGGGCGGCGCGGCCAGTACACCCAATACTCCCTGTATCTCTCTCTTTCATCGAATGAATTTTGTGTTTAATTATAAATTTTTCTTTTTGTCTTGGACTCTCTGCTGTCGGTCTCGGAGCAGAGAAACAAAGCAAAGATTAAACTAAGTTGAGTTCCGGAATAGGGGACTGGGTGGGTTCATGAGATAAAAAGAGCTCTAGAGAGAGAGAGAGAGACCTACACCTCCACGTACGTAATTATAGCCTCATAAAAGACGTAAGCTCCCCACGAAGCATGACTTCAACCCTCATCATCACAATTTTAATTCTAGGACCTTGATGGAAAAAAAACACAAACCCCGCACTCAAGTGGATGTGGATCCATCATCATATCTTTACTTACTTACTTACTTACTACTACTGCCACTAATAGTCTAATGCATCATTATCATATCATGCTTTTTCTTTCCTCTTCTTTTTTTGGTTAGGATTTGGTTTTGCTTTTTGGTATATAAATATAAAGAATAATAATCGCTATTTACACTAATATATAGAAATTAAGAGTAATTTTGTTCAATAATATTTCGTGGTGACCACCATAAATTATAAATGTATGGATTGTAAATGAATGTGATATTTGTTGTCGAGCGAAAATAATATGACAGAATCGCATTATTAATATTCTTCATAATATTTTGCTGAATTTTAAATGTCATATGTCGTATCAATTGCTGTTACCATATTGTATTGTATTGTATTGTATTTGACTAAAGATAGAGATTAATTACGGTGATAAACAAAAGCATTATACATAATATGCATACGATGATTTGGAATTTGATCTCCAATTTTATATGCGGTCTACTGAGCTCCATTAATTAATATTACTTCGTGGATGATGATGATGATGGTGAATCAGGTGGAAATAAAATGCAGAGGGCAACAAATTCTACCAACGTTAACGTTGCAGCATGTAAGAGACTGCATATGGAACACTGATTCTCCACCCCACCTCCTGACCTTGCTTCCAGACTCCTCAACCACTGATCATATCATGGTGCTACACTATGCCAGAAGTCCTTAATTAATTATTTATTTATTTAACCAAGCTGTCTTTTTCCTTTTTTTTTTGGGTTGAATTTTCTCCCCCGTTTAATTTCATTATGATTCTAAATTATTACCAAAAAGAAGAGGGAAAAAAAATCGTAAGTTATTCTTGATCTATTTAGGTTTTATTTTATTTCTTTTGGCCAATGGGTACATTTGGCTATTGAATATCTCTGTTTTCTTTCTCCTTCATTAACCCTCTACTATACTAGTACCTTTGTTTTATTATTATTATTACCCCCTTCTCTATTAATTTGCTTTGTATATCTAAAGTTGAATCAAGAGAAGTGAGAATAGTGTGGATGGAGATTCCCATTTCCCATTTCCCATTTCCCCCTCCCCCCACAAAATGTTATCCCACACCGGGAAAATTCATTGCTTTTGAATCGCCTTGTCACGGTAAGTACTAAGTAGTAGTATTTAACTTCTTTTGACTGATATATTTTTTTTGGAATTTTCTCCCCTCTTTTTGCTATCGAATTTTAGACTTTTTATGCTAGTGATTCTTGCCATTTTTCATCATCGTCTTATTATTATTATTTAGTTTTCACTCTAAAGTATATATTCTGTTCTAAAAAAAAAGTATTTATTTTTAATTAAGTATAACATTTTTTTAATTATAAAATATAACACGTACATTTAATATACTATTAAATATATATATATATATAAAATGTTTAATTTTATTTTATATATTATTATTATTAACAAAAATAATATAAGTAAAAGTTTTGAAAGTGGAATTTTCTTAGAACAAAAAAAAAATTGAAATAATTTTTTTTCCTCTGGTGGGGAGACCATCCCCTTCTAATTGCTTTCTGAAAGAAACCCTCCCCGGTGAAATTATTGGGATAAATAATACAAGACGTTTGTACGATTGTTTGTTGTTGGACCATAAAAGGGAGCAAAATATCATGCAATGCAAATCCAGAACGGAAAGCCCCTCCATATTCCAAAAAAAGTTAATCGGCCCAGCCCTAACGAAGGCCTCTCTATGGGTTTAAACACCTGCATCAAGGACGGGCTTATAAGTTATAGTGTCATGGTCCTTGGAAAATCCTATTCAAAAGTTAATTTGTGAGCGGTAAAAATAACTCAATATCCTTGTACGGAAGCATCTGGCCTCCGATGTCAGCGCTCGTACAGCTCCTCCGGGCCACTTTTGCTTTTTTTTCTGGTTCTGTTTTTTCCGAGAAATCTGTCTCACAGTCGAGGACACAAAACAAAACAAAACAAAACAAAACACTCTCTATTTAGTATTTACCTGACATAAGGCGCAATGCTAGCCCCAGAAACTGTCCAGACTGTCCAGTCCCTCTCATTTTATTTAAATTCTTGCAGCCCATTAAAGTGACAATAAAAGAACCACTTTGTTTTAAACGCTGTCCACTTACAGCGATTGTGCTGTAATCGTCTGTCTTCAAGTTAAGTTGTATCCAGAAGCCATCGAAAGCCAAAACAACTGTGTTATACTGCAAAATTATTCCACATCATGTGCGGCGATTTTAACCTTATACACGTTATATTCAATTTTCACTGACCGATACACGTGCAAGAGAATATAGACTCGGATCATCTATTGCACCTCTTTAAGTTTTCAGAACCAATTTCACCATGTATGTTATTATTTGCCCATAAAATGTCCACTTTGAGAGGTTACAACGCAAACTAAATTAATGCATCCTTTCATATATGAAGAGCTAATCCTGAGCATTGGGAATTAGCGGCCAACAACTACTGTGACAGCAGTGAACAGCTCAGATAAGGTAATCAAAATGACACCAGTACAAACAGCCCAATAGGAAACAAAAACCACTGCAACCGGAATCCTAACAAATGAAAATATTTAATTAATTAATACAACACCATTCTCTTCTTTCATTTCTGAATTTGTATCTTACCAAGATTCACCAGCAAGCTGACCAATTATCGTTGGTTAACCATACTCCTCCACAGCAGCGCCAAATCATACAACCCCAGCGCACTATATATAAGGTGCAAGGTAAAGCCCCTGCGAACATCTCAGCTATGCTTCGTGTCATGGATGAATCCAGTTTGATCCAAAACAAACAAACATTACCAGCCAGGTCAGCTTCTTCATATTTTTCCCTGCACTCAAATTAACCTGTCCTGCCAGTCACCTCCTTCAGTTCCCCACTCTTCTTCCAACCAAATTAAGAAAAGGGAGAATGACCCTCTACAAGGTGAAGCACTACAGAATCCGACCCAAATACACAAATACTACTTAAATACTATAAATAAATCCCTAAATCCCACTCAGAAACAATAACTTATTTAGTTTCCATCTAATGAAGTTCAGAATGCACTAGGAAATGCTTTTTCAGATACTCGAAGCAAAGTTCGTGGGAGTAACTATAATTCAGTTTAGCAGACAAAGAAACCAAGTATGTTTTTGTCAGGAATTCATTTCGATTCTATCAGAGGAAGCCCTAGGAGACCCCTCCCAGAGTAACAACAGTATCTTCACAACCAAAACTAGCAAATCATCCTCATCAGCTTTCTCTAAACTTTGTCCCCTTAATGCATCCAGGACCACTTAACCCGTTAACACACAAGTGTCCACTAGCAACTTTACCTTTGATTAGCTCACCAGAAATCTATTTATGAAAAGGTGAAGTACAGCCAATCCAATCGCAATTCCACAGTAACTTCCTTCGATCACAGAGATTGTCCCAATTACATAAGAACGACCAAATTTTCTTCTACTGCAGAGTCACCCCGACTTCTTAACGTTAATTTCACAAGCAGGCCACTTAAATCAGTGTGACTGCTGTATATTTCATAATTATTTTCTTTTCTCTACTGGGAAACTATAAGAAATCCATTGGAAAGTTTCACTCCACATAAGTACTGAACGACAGTTTTCCATACAAGCACTAAAAATAAACTCAAAGAAAGGAAAGTGGCAAGCTTAATGTGAGCGCCCCTTGGCTGAAAACCTGTAGCTCGTTACCACTCTTTCCAGCATACCTTATTAAAGGAATAAACACAATTTCCACAAAATTAATTATACACCATGCAATCAAATAAGGAAATGAGATCCATAACTCTAGAAATCTCCAGCAAGCTTAGCACATGGAATACCCAGGAGCAGTAGGCATTTAGCGAAGAAAGCATGCAGCCAAACCGTATCTTATATGCCTTCATAAATATTAAATGAAACAACGTCAGAAGATATATGCACCTAACTTGCAAACATTCATAAGCACTTCAAAGTAGAAATATCACAACAAGAACCAACTAGAAACCATCATATTCATTAAAAAATATATTTATATCTAACCAGCATATCTTTTATTAATTTGTGCACTTATTAGATTAAATTTCTGTTGACCAAGAAGTTTCAAGGAAATGCAAAAAATCGCGAGTCCAACCCAAGTCATCAGCTTTCCTTCTTTGTAATGTCTCACTATATCAACAATTACATTACACAACTACAACCAAGTAAGTAACAAGACAAAAACAAGGAAACAAATCTTGCTCCAAAACTAAGCACTGCATATTCAAAACATATGATTATCGTTATTCAACTAACAAAAATTAGAAAAAAGGTGAAGACCTGAAACCCAAAAGTAAAACTAACATCAAAAAGAACTCTAACCATCTCAAACATGCATTTTCATCACATCTCCATACAGCTGCAGTGACTGAGAGGGTCTGAGTTTTCTCTTTTGCCTATACTAAAGAAGGCTCAAGAAAATCCTTTCCGCAGCTTAAGAATAGCAGAGTGCATTTTCCTCCTGGAACCCACCGCATTTATGCCCATGTCCTTAAGATCTTCCAAAGTTAACATAGGCAGAACCTCATCGTCCACCTCGTGTATCTCGAAAACAGGAGCATATCTCCCTAGCCCCAACCCAATCAACCAATCCCTCACTCCACTACTGCTCCTGTTCTCATCCGCGGAATTCAATTCGTTGTGAATACCATTGACCGTGTTGTTAAAGTTGATGTTTTTGTTGTTAAAGTTGGTGTCTTGGCGGTGGTCCAGAGACTCTGAATTGGAAAGCCGAGCTCTCATCGCCCTCCGATCCCAAAATTGAAGCCCCATAGTCTGATTATCCATGGAGTGAACAGGGCTCAGTTGCGGCTCTTTTACTGGACTCTCAGAGCCCTCCTCCTCAGCCTCGAAGTCTCGAAGCTCATCGTTGCTGACGTTATTATCGAGATTCTCATCCCTGAAGACGGCGTCGTTTTCGAGCAATCCGGCACTTCCGTTAGCAGAGGACTCGAATTTGGCAGCAGCAGAAGCCCAATTGGACCTGACTCTCTTGGCGGGCCTCTTTGTTTTGGGCTTTTTACTCCCAAAATCGTAGCTGTAATTACTAATATCGTCGTTGTGGTGGAGGGCTTCGCCGTTGACGAGGTTGGTTAAAGGTCGAGTCTTGGAGGTCTTGGCGGCAAGAGAAGGGTCTTTATGGAATCGCCAAGTCTTGGGGCGGCGAGGATGTTGGGAGTGGGACTGATCGTAAGATTGGTCGCCGATCTCACCTAATCGAACACTTGGGCGGCGTTGGCGTTTAGGGGCTAAACTTGGGCCGCCCAGATTGCTGGTACTAGTAACAGCAGCTGGAGGGACGGCTGTGGAGGTGAGGAGGTTTTCGGTAGGAGGGGGTAGCGGGGGAGGTGGTGGAGCTGCGGATGGGAGGGCAGTGGTGGAGATGGGCGGTGGGTCGGCAGAAAGTGGGACGTCCGGTGGCTGTAGGTCAGCCATGAGGAAGGAAGCAAAAAAGAGTAAAGCAGTGTGATGTTTAGTGAAGAGTGAAGAGTGAAGAGTGCGCGAGATGAGGGGGAAGTGTTTTGCCGGAGAGAGAATCTAGTACAGGTGGGCAATGAGTAGTGGTAGCAGGGTACAGCCTTAGATACGGCGGTCGGAGTGTCCTTTTGGACTTGGACACTTTGCCAACAAATGGGTTGGATTGGATTGGATTGAATTGGAATCATTGGATCGGGTTGGTCCTCAGACCTCCCCATTCCTTGGGACATCCGCGGTTAAAACTTAACAGGCCCTTAAGCTTAACCGTACATCGTCTTTTCATAACCCCTGCCCCTGGGGTGTCGTAGCGTGATTCATTAACCATAATCGGTTGCATTTGGCGAGATTTTGAGGCGTGAGGCAGAGGCACCCTCTCGTCATGCGGGACGCTGTCTAATTAAGTGGTAATGGTCGTAGCAAGCTAGCTGGCTGAAAATTCAAAATTGTTACTACTACTACTACTACTAGCTATAACATACTGCCCACTGAGTGAATAAGATGCAATAAATTTTTGTTTTTGTTTGAAAGAATTAATTAGCGCGGACATCTGGCACGCATGCTCGGTGTTTGTCAATCAATGTAGTTTTGGACTGATTTGGAGTTTTCAACTCTCCTTTTTTCACAGCCTCAACTGAATCTAAATCTGAGGGGTCTCCGTCTCCTCCTTTTTTGCCGTTTCAACATTTTTTTGATGGGATACATTGAGAAAAATAAAATGTGTGTGTGCGCGCGAGCTTTTTAATAGTAAAAAACTGAAATTAATGAGTATATGTAGATACAAATTGAGGAGGATTATTTTTCACTGAAATTAATGAGAAAGGAATTGAGCAAAATAAAATGGGTGTGGATGCAGTTGTTAATTACTAATCATAATGAGGACCAGTGGCAGATACAATCAGGTTGTAGCAATGAGCGATGAGGATTGAGGAGCAGTACTCGTTGAGGATGATGGGTAGTAGTAGTAGTAGTAGTATTCGCAGCGGTGATCGGCAGCATCAGCATCGGCAATCCAGCGACGCAAATCCAAGAGCAAATGCATTGAGAATGCTTCAAAAGCTAAGGATGAAGCGGGAAAGAAAAGCTGCAGAAGCAGTTGGTGATGATCATCAATGCCGTGCCAATTCTTCTAATGCTCCAATTAATCCGAGATCAAGCTCCCCTCAAACTCAATTTCCCCCCATTCCTCCAACTGTCGCAGATCTCGTAAGTTTCCTCTTAATTTCCCACTATCAACTTTTAAGAATTGATCATTCAAATATTTATATATCTAAAATTCCCATTAATTTCCCGGAAGATATTGAAGTCTAACATGGCATGAAGATTGGGTGTTTTTCACATATACAATGGCTTCTGTTTTAAGTATATTTTGATCTGATTTCAATTCAATTTCAACATATATATATATATATATATATATATAAACCTGCTGCTGTGATTTGTTTTATTTGGATTATTAATTCTTATATATCTCAATCCAAGTTTATATCTCAACATATAAACAAAAATTAATTATTGTTGTATAGAGTCAATTTGCAATGATTAGTTGCCTACTTAATGACTTGTACTGTTTAATAATTAACATTTATAAAACTAATATACGTTTAACATGAAAATTAAATAATTGTACGTTAAAAACATAAAGAGTGAGTATATTAAGAACAACTTTGACACAAACTACGTATTAATTAAAGTGTATACGAATACGAGACAAAGTGTATTCATTAATTCATGGCATTACTACTTAAGCGCATGCACGCACGAACCACTGTTTTCCTCTGTTCCAGGAAATGAATGCAACAACAACAATGCAGTTTCTATTTGAGAAAAAACTCAGACACAGTGATGTGAAGCCCGAAGGCCGCATTATTATTCCCAAGGTACACCAATTGCGTGTCTATATTTTTTTCACAATCAAGTGAATCAACCATATAGAAATACACCTATATATTTGATTTCATATTATACTGATCCGTCAACAAAAGCAAGTCTATTTCAAGTGATATACAATTTTTCATATATAATGTATATATATATATATATATTTTTAAATGTTAGCCATATATAATAATAATTATTATTAAAGGTAGTATATAAATTTGCTCTAAAAACATGACATGAGACTTGAGTGCGTGTGTAATAATTAATTTGAAAAATTTGGCTATTTAATTACGCGAGGTGCAGGGCTTTGCGGAGAAGTACATGCCCAGCTTAGAATCAAGTTACGGGATTTATATGTTCATGGATGACGTGGGTGCAGACAAAATCTGGATGTTTAAGTACAGGTTGACTAGGAGGAATGAATTAAATTTAATTTTGGGGTTTATATATAGAGTTTAATTAATTAATTAATTACTTAACATCCGTAGTTATAATTAATTAATGAACAGATTTTGGCAAAACCACGCAAGCAGAGTGTACGTTCTGGAGAGCACGGGTGAGTGGATGATGTCTGGAAAATTGTAATAAAAAATATTAATTGCAAAAATCACGCATACGTGGCATTCATTGGCATTTTATTGGGAAAATTAATTTCAGGGGAACTGATAAGAGCTGGTGGACTGGGAGCTGGAGATTTCATTATGATTTACAGAGACAAGGAGACCCAAAGATACGTAAGTACATCATTTGGTTAATCATAATTAGTTAATACGTCTCAAATTTGATTGGAGTACCGAGTACATACTATTAATACAGTCAACCAAGCTAACTAATATTGACATAACCATATATATATATATATTTTTTAATGTGTAGAGCTTATAATTCATCATCATTAAGGATGGACATTGATTAAATAATTGATTGATTCATAGGGAATTGGTGTGAGGAAGAACGACGGTGGAGGTACGGATGAAGTGAGGATGATCTCCCCTACCTCAACCTCAAAGTCCGGAACAAAAATATCTGAGAAAAGGTCAACCACTACTACTACTAAACGTAGGAACAACAAGTACAAGTACTACTTCTGGGGATCAAGTCAGGCTCAGGTGAGGGGTGAAGGAGGAATATCTTCAATCTCGTCATCATCAACCGCTTCTTATGATATATCATCATCAAGGACCAATGGCAGAAGATTCTCCGAGTATAGCCATGGCTTACGAGGTTTCCCATTTCACCTCCTTCACAAAGTCCAAATCTCTGACTTACCTGACTACTAATTAAAAACACGAATATCCGGATTGTTATTATTATTATCTTTTTTTAATTAGACTCCATGCATGTGTGTACTTTCTAATCAAATCCAACACTAATCCTCAAAATGTGGAATGCAACGTCAACTAATCATAACTGTTATAAGTACTTACAATGTTTCAAAAGAATCATCATCAAATTGAATATAATTAAAAAACACAAAATAAAAAAACGAAAGGTACTAACTTCTATCATTCTATGCATGTGTGGATTAAGATTTAAGAGAGGGGTTGAACTTGAAAAGAAGAACTGATGTTTTTAAAAGGGCGGGCCAGCCGAAAGGGGCTGGTTTGATCCAGGCGACACATCCTTCGTGACTTTACCGAGCCCATTACGACTGAGAATTGGATCCATTCCACACGTCAGAATCACAGATTTATCTCACATTGGACTAATAAATCCCTCGAGCGCCTTCAACTTCTTCGGGCCTTAAATTTACAAAGCCCGGCTTTCTAATCGTACTTACCACCACGCGCATTCTCTCTCTAGACTCTAGACTCTAGACCCTCCTCTTTTTTTCTTTTTTCTTTTTCTATATTTTTGGGTTTTTTCTTCCTGTAGAATTTCCAACTTCGATCGATCTCCAAATTCTGAAGCTTACTAACAACCAGAACCAGAACCAGAACCAGAACCAGAAGAGTATATTCAGCAGTTTTAAAGATTAATTCCGATTCGAATTTTGTATCCGATTCTACCCTACCCATTGATTTCCCATAAATATCATCTGCTAACACCCAATCGATCAATTCAATCTCTCTGATTCCATTTACAAACTAATCAACTTTTGTTTCTCTTTCGAAGGGTGTCGAGATCTGCTTTCTTTTTTCTGTTGTTGCCGTGCATGGTTTGGTATATTTACCGTAGATTGGGGCCGGAAAAGATGAGAGGATTTTGATTCACGTATCTGCATTGAGTCAAAACTCTTTATTTATTTATAAATATTTCTCATCGGGTAGTGTTTGAAATCAAATAAACAACAGAAACAACAGAAACCCTAGGGGAGGGGGAACCTAGCTAGTTGATTTGGAATGGAAGAATGTAAATCATCATCTCCCATAGTTCACGACGTTGAAGAAGGTGAGATCTCCGATTCCGCTTCCTCTGTTGAGGAAATTAGTGAAGAGGCCTTTAACAAGAAAGACCCGTCTCCCCTCGCCGCCGCCACCGCCGCCACATCCACTGCTTCTCCGATTCCTCCTTTGAACACCAATTCCGGCGATACTGATATTAATAATACTAATAACTACCACCTTAACAACCAGCAGAAGCATAGGGTGTGGACCATGCAGGATTTGTACAACTATCAATTGTCCAGGAATTATTCCACTGGTTTGTACAACCTCGCTTGGGCTTCCGCCGTGCAGAATAAGCCTTTGGACGAGGTTCTAGTCATGGACTTCAACTCTAATTTGAAGCGAGCCGGCTCTGAAAGTCCGCTCGCTGTTAATTCTGATAAAGAAGTTCAAGCTGAAGCCGCTATTGCTGTTGTGAATGCCCAACACAATGACATGATTCAAGCTGAAGGGAAGGCTGAGGAAGAGGAGGAGAAGGAGGAGGGGGAGTTGGAAGAAGGCGAAATTGATTTCGACTCTGATATGGTGGCCGAAGTCAATAATCGGGATGTGAGCCAGGAGAAGGAAGAAGATAAACAAACTGAGATAGATCAATCCCTTGATCTAGTTAGGAAAGGACTTGAGAGTGTGACCTCGGAGGAGGCTGAGAAGTAAGTCCATTGCCAAATTGGAATTAAAATGAATAAACTTGAGCACTCGTGCTTGAGTTTCAGTAATGTGGTTGATTAAAAATGGTTTCTGTTTCCCTTCTTAAATTGTTTTGTGTAGATCATTCGAAGAAGTCTCTTCCAGGATCCAAAATCTGTTGGTCAGTATGCAAGAAATGACCGAGAAGAATTTTCTGACTGCAAAAGATGACCTTGTTCCAATTGCATTTTCTGCTATCAGGACCGTGAATATTGTAAGACTACACCGATGATTATTTTGCCCACTAACATTGCCTTACTAGTTTTTAAACATCAATTGGCTGCAAGAAAACTTTTTGGTTCCTTAGTGGCTGAGCACTTTTTTTTTTTTTTTTTCCTTAAATTATGTTAGGTGTTCTGCTCCATGAACGGAATTCAAAAGCAATCCAACAAGGATATTATCTCAAGGTTTTACTTGTATCTCTTCATTTTCATTTCTCGAACTGCTGCGGTTGATTGGTTATACCTGATTATTATTGCTTATATTTACAGGTTGTTAGCTCATGCGTCAAACCTAAAACGTCCTTTGTTCTCTGATCAGCAGTTGAAAGAGGTAGTTTTCGGTATTTGTTTTCATAATTACTCTGTGGCAGTTCTTGCAATTCATATTGTGCTGTCTGGTGTTGCAGATAGAAGTTATGGTTTCTGCTGTGGATTCTTCATCCATATCTTTGGTTTCGATAGATACCTACAGGAACAAAGAGATGAAAGAACTTGAGGTTTTATCGAAGAATGGTTTTGATTTATTTTCTAGAACTGTGAAAAAAGTTGCAACAAACATTGTTGATGTGGACACCATTCCTGTTGAAACATCTGTTCAGCCTGAGCCTCGAATATCGCAAGAGAACACAAAATTAGCTTCTTCTAAGTGGCGAGGATTGTCCCTACCTTTGATAGACCTTCACAAGGATCATGATGCTGACAGTCTTCCGTCACCAACCCGAGGAGGACCATCTCTTTTGCCCACTGAAAAAGGGTTTGCAGTGGACTATGGGTTGTTGAAATCAGAGTGGCCTGTCCCAAGAGTAGTTCTTGATAGGGATAATGTTCCAATGCATCCTTATGAAACTGATGCTGTTAAGGCTGTTTCTTATTACCAGCAGAAATTTGGGAGAAGTTCCTTTTTTATGAATGACAGACTTCCGAGCCCGACCCCTTCAGAAGAGGGTGATACTGGGGATGGTGATATGAGTGGGGAGGTTTCCAGCTCTTCTAAGATGAATGTGAACCCTGTCAACGCATTAATGATAGGTTTGTCTACTGTTTCTTCTCCTCCCAAGATGGACATCCCTGGTGGGCAAGGACTTACCAAGGCTTGGAATGCTTCCCACTTGAGTCATGGGCCAAATCCTTCCTTAAAATCGTCCTCAGTTAAAAGTAGAGATCCTAGGCTTCGATTGGCCAATTCTGATGCATCAGCTTCGAATTGCCTTTTGCCTGTGGTCAATCATGAACATCAAGTGGAGCCTGATGGGGGCATGATAAGTTCAAGAAAGCAGAAGACGGTTGAAGACCTGGTTTTTGATGGGCCTGCATTAAAAAGACAGAGAGCTGAGCGGACTGAGATTATAGATGATGTGCAGGGGGTGACTGGAACTGGCGGTTGGTTGGAGGATAGAGGTATAGTAGGTCTAGGGACAGCAAACAAAAGCAATGAACTAAAGAACAATGGAAATGATCCTAGGAGGTGGCCTGAATTTGCAGTGACTAGTGTCAGTTCTAGCAGCAGCCTGCCCAATGTAACAGTCAACTCAAATGAGAACCTACCAGCAACAACTCCGAGTGCCACGGCTTCCCTCCATTCTTTATTGAAAGATATTGCTGTTAATCCATCCATATGGATGAATATAATTAAAATGGAACAACAGAAGTCTGCTAATCCTACACAAAATATGACTCAGCCTATGGGCACAAATCCAATTACTGGGGCAGTTCAATCAACAAATGTGGTTGTTTCTAAGCCCCATGTGCTCAGTGAAAAAGCAGCTGGAATGCAGCAGATGACTTCACAGACATCTTCAGTGGTGAGCTTGTGTTTACTAACATGAATCTAAATATGTTTGTTGCAGGGTTTTTACTTGGTGCAACTTAGTCCATTATCTCTATATGCTAATCTGTCTCTTCTTGTTTATTAGCCAGCATGGGCAAAACAGACAAACTGAATTTTCTCATAGAATTGTTGAATGTTATGTATTTACTGCATTATGTTCAAGAATCTAGATTTGTTTGATAAGACTGCATGCCATAGGGTACATTTATTCCTCTTTGATTCACTGTAATTTAATAGTTGATTATTTGATATTTCAACAACTTCTAAATCTAATTTATGGAACAGAATGGAAGTTTTTATTTCGAAAAACTTCTGAATAAATACTTGTAATAGTCTTGGTGGCCTGCTCTTTCACATTGCCTGTTATCCTTTCAGAATAGTTAATATTGAATAAAACTTGCAGGAAGAATTAGGAAAAGTCCGCATGAAACCTCGTGATCCTCGTCGAGTTCTTCATAGTAACACAGTACAGAAAGGAGGGAACTTGGAATTGAATCAATCTCTAACCAAAACCAGTACGTCAAGCGCTCCAGGGATAATTAGTAACCCGAATTTCCAAAGACAAGGTGATCAGCTTGATAAAAAATGCACACCTCCCCATAATATTGCTCCACCGGATATTGGTCGGCAGTTCACTAAAAATTTGAAGAATATTGCCGATATTGTTTGTGTCTCTCAAACAACCTCGACTCAACCAGTACTTCCTAAGATATCTTCATCCCCACCAGTTCAAGCACATCAAAATAGTACAGATGCAGTTGCAATGTTGGAGTTGGGCAACCCTCAAAATGTGCCTGCCCGGGATTGTAAAGTTTCCTCGGGCCCACAGAATGACTGGGATGATGTTGAGCATCTATTCGAGGGATTTGATGACCAGCAAAAAGCAGCCATCCACAAAGAGAGAGCTAGAAGATTGGAAGAACAGAGAAAAATGTTTGCTGAACGGAAGCTTTGTCTGGTCTTGGATCTGGATCATACTCTTCTAAATTCTGCAAAGGCATGAAACTTTTAGTTATTAAGATAATGTTTGATATTAACCCCTGAAATAGCAGTTTTGAGAATGGTATCATAGAATCATAACTGTTGTTTTCAGTTTGTTGAGGTGGATCCAATGCATGATGAGATGCTGAGAAAGAAGGAGGAACAGGACCGTGAAAAATCACAAAGACATCTATTCCGATTTCCTCACATGGGAATGTGGACTAAATTGAGACCTGGGATCTGGAATTTTTTGGAGAAGGTAATTAGACTGCCATGATTCCGGCCTACATTGTGATTTCTTTTTGCTGTATAGTGAACCTTTCTTTTTGCTTTTGTCTCTTAGGCTAGTAAGCTTTACGAGCTGCATCTTTATACAATGGGAAATAAGCTCTATGCCACAGAGATGGCAAAATTACTTGATCCAAAAGGGGAATTGTTTGCTGGACGAGTCATTTCTAGGGGGGATGATGGGGATCTGTTTGATGGTGATGAAAGGGTTCCTAAAAGCAAGGACTTGGAGGGAGTAATGGGTATGGAGTCCGCTGTTGTAATTATTGATGATTCTATGCGAGTGTGGCCACATAATAAACTAAACCTGATAGTTGTGGAAAGGTAAACATTGTTTTAGTAGTATTTCTAAGCATATCCCTGCCTTCTAAGAATCTTTTGAAATATCACGGTGTTTTATGTTGCAGATATATTTACTTTCCGTGTAGTCGGCGGCAATTTGGGCTTCCTGGTCCTTCTCTCCTTGAGATTGATCATGATGAGAGACCAGAGGATGGGACTCTGGCATCTTCTTTGGCTGTAAGATATGATATGATTTTGCTAGCATTAGTGTTTTGCGGATTAGTAACTTTCGACTTTCTAATAGTCTTTCGGCATCCTGCATAACTAGGTTATTGAGAGAATACATCAAATATTTTTTGCACATCAGTCCTTAGATGAGGCTGATGTTAGAAACATCTTGGCCTCAGAACAGAGGAAGATCTTGGATGGTTGTCGCATTTTGTTTAGTAGGGTATTTCCAGTTGGTGAAGCCAATCCACACTTACATCCCTTGTGGCAGACAGCGGAACAGTTCGGTGCCATTTGCACAAACTCCATAGATGAACAGGTCACCCATGTAGTCGCCAACTCGCTTGGAACGGACAAGGTAACTAAAGTTTGTTGAAAGTAAATGCATGGTTGGGGAGTGAAAATTTTTAACTGGGTGTGTTGTTTAGGAAGAGGAGTCAAACATGTTATAAAACAATATTGGTTTAATAATTTAATTGAATAAGAATATTGTGTTCAGGCTTTGGCTCTGTAAGACTATTTCCATTTTTTCTATAATACCATTTGATTAGGAAGGCTAAATGTGATGTTTATTGTAACAGGTGAATTGGGCTCTTTCCAGAGGAAGATTTGTGGTACATCCTGGCTGGTACGAATGTTCTGATGCATTTTTGTAGTCAGTCATTTTTTGAATTTGAAAATACAGTTAGTTTTACATGAATATTTATTTTTTGAAAAAAAAAAAAAAAAAAAACATTGCAGGGTGGAAGCTTCGGCGTTACTTTACCGGAGAGCTAGTGAGCTAGATTTTGCTATTAAACCATAAAACCATCACCATCTCCATCTCTCTGGGTCACCTAATTATAACCGGCAGATTGAAGCATCATCAGCCTGGTGATAACACTGGGTTTGGACTTTGGAGTTGATGTATGGAGAATGTGGTTATTTGGAATTCCCAGAATCACCTGGGCTGGGCTGGGCTGGGCTGGGCTGGTGGGAACTTCATCGGGATGATGCCCTCTTTAGGAAAGCTTTGACTGGACCAAGCAACTCTCTTTGACCAGTCCAAAACAACGCTTGGTTTACCCGGAGGCGTCAGCTGAGAGACATCCCTCGTTGTTCCGGAAGAGTAAATTCTTATTACAGTTGCCACCACCACAACTTAAGTAAAATCTAAGTAAAATTGGAAAAAATGGCCTTGGGGGTGAAGAGCTGGCCATATTTATATCTATATATATACACACACGCTAAAATGGAGAATGGTACAATAGCAATACAGATGCATAAAATCTCCTTGCTTGAAACGTGATAATCAATCAATTTGATATTCTTAACGAAAAGCTTCTAACTGAAAGATTCTGCGGACCACGCAAGGCTTTTAATTGTTGGGGTTGTGCGTATCAAGAACAAGAAACATGGGGAAAAATATTATATACATTATAGTTTGGCATTGCCATAGAATTAGTGTGAAGGTTTAATAAACTAATGTGCATTTCGATGCCGGCAAAAGGCGTTTCATATTTGGAAAGCTGATCACATCCCTCTCCCCTTTCTTATTGATTCTTGTAGTTTGATCGTGATGATTCTTGTTAAGAAACCAAAAAATTCAAGAAACTGGCATGCAAATCGGTGGGATAATTGACGGTGTCACCTCCCGGCTCCCACCTCCCATTCGCCCCATTGGAATTTTCTAAATTTAGTAATTTGAGGATGCAAGGAGGGCAACTTGCACTTGCCTTCATCTTAGTTAGGAAGATCGTGATTAATGCGATTACAATTTCCTTTTTCTCTTTCTTTTTGTTTTTTTAAATCCCATTTTTCTTCTTGGAAACTCCATTTTAAGGTAAGATTTGATCACGCTAAATTTTTTATTTCTAATTCGTTAATGTTGTAAGAGCAACACTGATTGCCAGAAAAGAAAAGAAAAGTAAAAAAAGGGATATCGAAGAATTGGTCTGTGGTAATCAAACAGATGCCCAGTAAAATTGCAAAATAAAAATCTTCGTAGCGTCTTCATATTGTGAAATGGTGCGATAATATTTAATAGTGTCCCATTGTTTTTATCTTTTACATTTAAACTTAGTATAGTTGAAATGCTAGATCCAAGCAAGGCTGCCAATTTTTAATTGATTAATGATATTTATAGTATTTTTTACGGTGATTTTTTCATAGTGATTCGACGTGATAAGTATGAAAATATAAAATTATTTTTTATTATTTTGTATTTTTGTAAAAATGATGATGGATAAATTTTATCTTTTTATATTTGTTTTACTACTATTAGCAACTAAGAGTATCATTACTCTTTTTAATTATCACTATCATGCAATTTGCCTCCATCTTTTCAGCTATAGCCAAGAGAGGGAAAGAAGAATAAAAATAATTTTCAAATGGATACAGTGAGAGGCCAAAAAAGAATAAAAAACCCCTCTGGACGCGAGCTTTATCACCCTTTTTTTTTTTTCAAAAAATAATGAATAATCTTTAAAAAAATTCCTACAATTTTATCTTTGGCTTCCTTGTAAATAGTTATATGCTCCTTAAATAAAATGAAGAGGGCACTATACAATTCTTCAAATTTCCTGTTCCTTTTATATATACGTCTTTCTCATTGATTCGTTTCTTGAGTGAATACAGGTACAGTCATTTTAAAAGTTTGCCAGTTTTGGCTTCGTTACCTCGGAAAAATTTCAGTTTTCATTGGCAGAATGGAATTCAATTCATAATTTAATTTATTAGAATTAATTTCTCAAAAGTAATCGGACAAAGTTTATTTGTGTGGTTAATTTATACCGGATGTTGCATTACGTGTGATAACGCATCCAAGAAGCTACTCCTAAGGTTTCTATTAATTCCTCTTTTAATATTGGATTAGCACATATATACATACATATATATATTTTTTAAATTTCCTTTTTGGGTTGTTTTCGTGGTAACGAATGCATTGCATATTGCCTAATATTCAGGCTTCAATTACGATTAGGCGTGGTCAAGAAAAGGAAGGAAAGGAATTTGTAGAATATGGTATTCCTTTCATAGTGAAGTACTAGTATACCTAAATTATAGATGTATGAGCCTAAAATGCGGGTTTGGGGCACAAAATTTCAGCAAATCTAATAGTGGTATTAATGACTGACCATTGACCAATGACAAGAATGAAAGTAAAATTGAAGCTATTAAATAGCCTCCAAATTTCAAAAGAGATTAATAGAGTTTTGGAGGATCAATACACCTGGTTAAAAGAAAGTTTTACATAATCCCAAAGGTCATACGTAGCAAGCTGGTCGATTGGAGAAGATGAAAGGGAAGCAATGAGGTGGTGGTAGTTGCTGCTTTAGAGTTCAGATTCAAGGCGATTAATGGATAACAACAATTGCCCTCTTCCCCATCATCACTCCCAATGGCTTCACCCCACTTTAGCAGGTAAGTATCAGTGTGTGTATTTTAATTCCTTGGGCTAGCTATAGCTATAAATAAATAAATGATTTCCAGATCTTAGATGATGATCTATACTGGGTAAAAAGATAGATTAAAAAAGAATGAAACAGTTAATGAATGTAAATAATGGTGATGGATGCATGGGCAGAAATGGACAGAAAGATAAAGATGATATTAGAGCTTGTTGAAGATAATGGAGATACGTTTGCTGAGAGAGCAGAGATGTATTACAAGAAGAGACCTCAACTCATCCAGTTGGTGGGAGACATTCAGAGTTCATACCATGCTTTAGCCGATAAATATGAACTCAACATCAACCAAAGATCAGTATCATCACGTTCTCTCTCCTTGAGACTAGAAGATCACCATCATCAAGAAGGAGGAGTTCCAGTGGTACCGGTGGTGGGTGATGATGGTAATCCTTCTTCCGCTGCTCAAACCCAAGAACAAGAAGGAGGAGAAGAAAATGCATGGATGGTGGTGGTAGAGGAGACAGCAACTGCTATTAATTGTATTAATCATAGGGAAAATGACGCCGATGATGATAGCATTAAAGAAAGCAGGATCTTGGATGTTAAGGAAGACAGCCACGTCCCGGCCAACATGGTCAGTAGTACTACTAACGTGATGAATCAGAAGAAGCAGGATAGAAGTATGAGCAGCAGCAGCATGCGGTGGAGGGAAAGGGGGAAAATGTGGGATGAGATGAGGATGTCGGTGTCGAGACTGATAGAGGAGAACTTGAGGCAGCAGGGGGAGCTGATTAAGAGAAATGATGAGAAAAGAGAATACATAAGACGACTTGGGATTCGAATGGATCAACTCCAGAAGGAGAACGCAGGGTTGAAACGACCATTTCAGGAACTGCCTCAATCTCATGATAAGAGCAGCAGCATTACCAGCGCTGATAATCATCGTGATCACGAGGAGAAGAAGATGTCAAAGTTGAAGGGCTGGTTGTTCATCTTGGATAAAATGACAAAGAAATATTAAAAAGTAATTGAAATTCTCAGGGCAGGCAGTGGGCCTCTACTAGTCTACTGGGTCGGATCCATAATGTAATCAGTGGCAGATGATATAGAGTAACAAAAAACAAAATACAAATAAAAGTGAGATGGGATGGGGCCCGGGAATTGCTTTCCCTCCACTGCAAGTCCAATATCCAGAGGCTCCAGATTCATCATGATTCATCTTGAATCGTCCACCACTCCCCCAACTACTGAACTACCCTCTCTCTGTTTGATAAAATTATTGATTAAATTTGAGGTTTGAAGTCCGAATTTGCTAACTTATTCTCTTTCTGATAAAAATTGATTTGAAATATTAAATGTGTAGTCTAATTAAAAGTTGAATTTAAACTTATTATGGAGTTAGTGAAACTCGGCTCGGCTGCTGATTGAGATCTTATTTATATCCAAATTATAATTATGCAAAAATTAATTATTTTACTCTTAATTTATATGATATCAAATACATAATCTTTGAAATGTGTTTCTTAGTCATTAGTAATAAAATAGGGACTACTTGAATGAAAAAATCAAATTTATTATTTTTTTCTCAAAAGGACAAGAACAAATAAAATTTAAGAAAGTTAAAAAAGTCATACAACAAATATCTTTTTCTTTTACACGTTATTTATTAAATTATATAATTTATGTAAATAAATTTTAAAATCACAAAATAAAGCAAACGATGAAAAGAGAAAAAAAAAAAAAAAAAACTAAACGGATAATTGAATTGAATTCAGCGACGCACACAGAACTGACAGAAGAGACACACCGTAGGTAAAAGTAAAACGGTAAAAGAATGCAAAATAAATGGTAAATACGCCGCCGTCTAATTGTCTAAATACCACTGATACCAGAACAGAACAGAGGAACATCTCCAATCTCCATCGGCATTTCTTCCCCAAATTTCAAGTTTGAATCTCCATCGGCATTTTCTCTCTCTTTCAGTCCTCATAATGAATGTCAATGTACTACTACCAATATACTAAGCAGTAAAAGGCAGTAAAGAGGAGCACTCTCCAGTCTCCGCCGCCCCGGATCCTTTTTTTTTTTTTTTTTTTAATCTTGACTGCTTTACTTCCCAAGTTCCCATACAGTACACTACTACACTACTACACTACTACTATTACTTAATTAAGATTTAAGAGTAACTAGTAAGCAAGTTCAAGTGGAGTTAACGATGGAGGTGAAGAAAAATGATGCTCCTCCTCCCCCCTACCCTCGCCGATGGAGCACCGAATCTCGTGCAACCGACGCTTCTTCTTCTCATTCTCCTGCTCACTCCCGCTCCTCTTCCCTCGCCTCCATTTCCACCATCAAGCGCAATCAGCACTATGCCGCCAAAGCTGCCGCTCAGCGCCTCGCTCAAGTCATGGCTGCTTCTCAATCTTCTTCCCCCGCCGACGACATTGACGATGACGACTACATCTACGCCACCGCCACCGACATTGATCTCGACTTCAGATTTGCTCCTCCTCCTCCCAAGCCTCTCCCCAGAATCCTCCATACTACTAATGCCATTAATACCAACAGCGCAACTGCTCTCGCCGAGGCTGCTGCTAATGCCACCAATACTTTGAAGCCTGCCGTCTCATCCACTAAGATCAATAGATCTTCTTCAACTGAGGTCATACTAATGCTGTTTGTCTCTCTCTCTCTCGCTCTGTGTGTGGGAATGCCAAGGAAGGAACTCAATTTGTTTTGTTCCACACAAAAACTGTTACTATTTTAGATAAACATCAGTTCAAGCTTCTTTTCCTTTTCTGGGTGGTGATGATTTGAATGGAAATTAATGTTAGTCGAGTGCTTGTTAAATCATCTGTTAAATTGATATGATTTTAGCGATTGATTAAATGCACATTCTGCTTCATACTTTCAGCTGCCAAATCTAATGCATTATATTAATCAATGGGAGGAGTTCATCCATCCATCCATCTATTCATCCGTTGCCAGAATTTGATAATCATCTTGGACTACGTTTAATTGCCAGGACTTCCCTGCGGTTTGCGGAGCAGTATCTTAAATCCATGCCCATAATATATCATTGCCACTTTTATTCACACCGGGACACAAACAGCTCCACAATATATCATTGCCACTTATATCATCTGAATGCGCACACAGACCACTTATGTAATTTGCATGTTTCGACTGATACAGCTTTTCTACTTTAATCTTCAAAACTAATTGCCTTCTCCCTACTACCATCTTCTTACATATTAATTTCTTCATCCTTCATTAGGTAACTCGCAACATGGTTGAGGATGTTTTTTCAACTCGCTCGGCATCAACTGGAAGACCATCCATGTCCATTCGCACTGCCCCATTGGTACCACCTAGTAAGCCATCTCTGAAGACTCCACTGCCTATACCACCAGTTGACCTTCCTGCCAGCAAACAGCGAGAGAAAAGGTTGCCTTTTTTTTTTTTTGGGAACCAGTTGTGCTATGGGATAAAGGTTAAGTTGTTGTTGTCGTGGTGTTATGGCATCTCTTAAACTGTTATAATTGAAAAGATAATTTCTTATTTTGTAACTGTTAATGTGCAAGAATTTCCTGCTTCCCACTGTAAAAGCACGTCCATTGTTAAAAAAAAAAAAAAAAATCATTTCTTTCAAGCAAGCTTCTTTCATTTCAACAAACGCCTTTTATTTTGGGGGAAGGGGAGGTTTGACAAGCTCTAATACCATGAATTTACAGGTTCTCACCTGATCTTAGCGGATTGAACTTGAAAGATGCCGGAGATCCGCGCGAGGCTTCCGCACTACATGACGAAGTATGTTAAGTTATTTGTACTAAAATTTCTGTTTGTTCTCTCTGAATGAGTTTCAGCCAAGGCTTTCCAAGCTGATGTCCTTTTATTGGACAGCTGGATATGCTACAAGAAGAAAATGAGAGTCTTCTTGAAAAGGTAAGTTTTTCCATATGATAGTCTTGGTTCTTTATACCATTGTCCCATTGATGAAAAGTTTAAAAACCCTGGCTGTATTCTCTGTTACTAGTCTTTTCATTTTCATTTGTGCCACAGCTTAGGGTTGCAGAAGAGAGCAGTGAGGAAGCAGAAGCTCGAGTTAAGGAACTTGAGAAGCAGGTCATATTCTTATAATCTTGTGTTGTTAAAAGAGAGTAAAATCAACTTATGGCCTAAAATGGTTTTCCAGTTCTCTCAATGTTCCTCCCGTTCTTCTTCTTCTTTTTTTTTTTGTTTTTTGTGATTCAGAGAGGCACAAAAAACTGAAATTTGCCATTCTGATAAGTTTGAACAAATATGATGGTTTTTTATTAAATAAGCCTCCTGCTTTCTCAGCTTGAGGATGTTATGTTTTAACTTTGAAAGTGCTCCATCTTAGAAGTAACAGGAAGTGATGTTCATTCTTGTTCATATCCTTTTCTCAAGAGATATCTAAATGAATTATTTGCTCTGAAAGCCTTGTGATCTTACTCTAGCTACATCTTCTGGTGCAATACTTGGCTGTAATTTTTCTTCGTCTTCTTCTTCTTCTTCTTCTTCTTTTTCTTCTTCCCCCTCCCTGCTGAAATACAATAATGTTCTGGTGAATTTTAAAAGAATTAGTTGGTTCATCTACTTCGGCTGGAGATCCTTCAAATGAAAGAAATCTTAACATTTTTGCTGCTTGTGCAATAGGTTGCTGCTCTAGGTGAAGGAGTGTCTCTGGAAGCTAAATTGTTAAGCAGGTACATAAATGGTCTTGAACATCCCCATGTCTTCACCTGAATATGTATTGATTTATTGACGTCAATTGACAGAAAAGAAGCTACACTGCGACAGAGAGAGGTTAGTGTGAGACTTTCTGTATCTTAGCTTATGTGCCATGAACAGATTTCTTATAAGGGAAAGGAAGAGGAAAGAAGATTGGGAAAAAGAAAAAATCTATTAGAAATTACTCATTTTATGCTTTCTCATTATTATTGCTTTTATTATACTGCCATTATGATTCCATCAACGAAGATATAGAGATATTAGATTAAGTGCTTACCACAGGCTGCACTTAAAGAGGCAAAACAAGCAAAAGATGGAACAGATGTTGAACTTTCATCCCTGCGATCAGCTGTTAAGGTAAACAATACTACCAAGTACCAACTGCGTAACTGCTCTGCTTCATCTTCACAATCTCCTTTAACATTTTGGTGATTGTACTGGTTTAGAATGCAAAAAGTGAGGCAGCAGCAGCAGTGGATCAGCTTCGGGAAGCTGAATCTGAAGTCAGTGCTCTCCACTCAATGACTCAGAGAATGGTCCTGACACAAAATGAAATGGTGTGAGGCTGAACCAAGAATTCCTCACAGCTAATTATGTTATTCTAGTCGTAATATTATCACATTTCTCTTTAATTTGCAGGAGGAAGTTGTGCTTAAAAGGTGTTGGCTTGCACGCTATTGGGGTCTAGCTGTTAAATATGGTGAACTTTGTGCCTCAAAATATTCTTATCTTCTCTATGTTAAGATTTTCCACCATGCCTTTGCTTATGTCTGAGTGTTTATGTCATGGCTCACACTGAAACATAAACTCCATTGCTCATATATTATTTCACCTGAGGACGTTTAAGACCTGGTGCTAAAGATACCATACTGCCATAACTTTCTCCGTGACTGTTCTAGCATGCTTGAACTCATCTCTGAATGGGATAGTTATATAACACACCTTAAGAGGCTTTTTTTTTTTTTTTTTTGTTTCTTAGCTTGGTCTGTTTTTCACATTCATATTCTTTCAGTTGGATATGAGCCCCTCATTATTTTGGTCTCATCAAAGTTGCTCTTTCATGCCATTCCCATACTTTTCAGGTATTTGTGCTGATATTGCCATTGCAAAGCACGAATACTGGTCATCATTGGCACCTCTTCCTTTTGAAGTTGTCATTTCAGCCGGACAGAAGGCTAAGGAGGAATGCTGGGAGAAAGGCTAGTACCACGTATTTGGATATGTTATACTATCTTGTCTATCTAACTTCAATTAAAGCATTGGCCTATATTAGTTGGAGTGACCGCATGGATCCTCTCCATTGAGCTGCGATCTCCCGTTAAACACGAGATCCAATATAATATTTTATTACCACTCCATATTAGACAGGATCTACCTCTTTCTCTGACTATTACTTCTCAGTATCATGTTCCTCTATCATAGGAGGAACTTTCTTCTCAAATTTCTCTGAGATAAATGACCGTATCATATTACATTGTTGCAAGTGGTTAACCAAGTGCCTTTCTCTTTTATGATGTTGAGCAGGCGATTCTAACCCAGAGAGAGGAAAACTTGTTCAGGACTTAAATGATCTAACCGGAGAGGGAAATATTGAGAGTATGCTTTCTGTTGAAATGGGGCTGAAGGAACTTGTTTCATTGAAGGTAATAGTACCTTTGCAGCTGAGATGTATAAATCTGCTGGTTTTTCTCGTGTTTGTTTATGGTAGCCATATGGTTATATCAATAGGTTCTTTTTTTTACAAAAATAAATAACAATTCCATATTTCTGTTTGTAGTAGTTTTAAAACCTGCTTCTATCTACTTCATGGGTAATTTTGGTGGAAATTTTATTTTCCCCCCTAATGTTATTTAAATTTCCTTTTTTCCTGTTCAAAGGTTGAAGATGCCATTGTGCTTGCATTGGCCCAACAAAGGCGTCCAAATTCTTCTAGGATTTCTGTTTCAGGTAAAATTTTACAGATTGGCATGCAAGCTCAGTTTGATGATCTACAGTCTGTCTCGGACACTAATCTTGATGATCAAATTATTGAATTGTTTTAAATTACCCTTTACTACACTAAGCACTAAAATATTTACTCTTTTTTTGTGCGTAATTCTTGAAATGTTAACTTGATAAAGTCTAAGTATTGAAAACTCAGCTTTAAGTGCATAATGCCACTGGCTTTATACATATATGCTTCTTATGTGTTATGTTGCAATCTGATGCTTGGGTCTGAACTGTTAACTTTAGTTTAGCTTATTCTGGCTCAAAAGTTGCATTCATGTAATAATACCTTCATCACTTTTATATGATTTTATTGCATCTTGTATCAATCTGACAGATATCAAGTCACCAGGTGATCCAAAGTTTATGGAAGCATTTGGTGAGTCTTCTTCAATGCACATCTCCCCAAGTTTTGTGATATTCTCCAAGGTTTACATCAGCATAATGCCAGCAAAAAACAGAGATGCTTAATTTGCGACATCTGAAACTAGATCAAATGATGGTGTATTCTACTTCATAAAAGATTGCTCATCCATCCAAAAATTTCGTTTTTTTTTTTGGGGGTGGGGGGGGGGGGGGGGTGTTTGTGTCCTTTGTTGGTGAAAAGGATGCTATTTGTATAAACTGTAAGTTTTCTGCTCCTCGATAGTGAAGCTTTTATTTCTTTTTTTTTTTCACCAGAACTAAGCCCAGAGGAATCTGAGGATGTTCTTTTCAAGGAGGTACGGCATCCTTTCATTCTTAACCCTTTTCATTTGTCAATCTTTGGGTGGTCCAATTCTCTCTCAACTGGGAAATGTGTTTTTTCTATGTCCTGTTGCATTACAATAAACTTATTGAATTTGATAGCTCAAAAGAAACTTTTCACATGTACATAATGCAGATCATTTGTCAATTTGTGTTTATGGTCCCAACTAGATGATAATCAGAAGTGTTCAAAACTCACCTTCACATCTTGCGTGCGCGAGCTAATTTGGTCCATATGATAAAGTTACATTTTGCATCATGTGAACTCATTTATCAGACAACATATGAAAATGATACTCACAGGCATGGCTGGCTTACTTCTGGAGAAGAGCGAAAGCTCATGGCATAGAGGAGGAAATAGCTGAGAAACGAGTTAAATTTTGGATTAGCCGCAGTGGGCAATCTCCAACTTCTCATGATGCTGTTGATGGTAAGATTTATGTGAAAGTTTCTGCTATTTGATGTACCATTATGACAGTTGTTGTTAAGGAAATAATTCTGTTACATTGGTGAAATCTGGAACTTCCTATCTTTTCTGAAATTTTCTTCCTTGGCCTAGTTTACATAGAGAGAATAAATATTTTTATCTGGACGATATTGCTCTGCACTCATGGTACTCTGTAGATCTTAGTAGGCTCAGGAATTAATGAACGTGTGCTGCCCTGGACTCTTCAGATGGAATTTGCAGGGTAAAAAAATAGCCGTAAACTAGTATATTGGTACTTGATATGGTCATTTTGAGCCTCTGTGGCATCCCGTATAATTATGTTAAGAACAAGTTGAAGTGGTGTTTGAGCAATGGTAGAGTTACCATTTTCTTGTGATTTATTTATCCAATGTGATATTACCATGTTGAATCTCCTTGCTTCACTCAATTATGTGCATTTTAAGGTGCATAGTCATGATATATGGGCTTGCAAAGTTTGATCCTCCGATACTGTCAAGTGAATCATCCAAGAAACTGGTTTTTTTGTTTCCGATTATCTGGATGTTGTGAACAACAGTCCTATGAAATATGCTTTGGCATGGTTTGTTGCTTAAATTTTTCATACTACTTGGAGAAAATCAAGAAACCCCCAAAGGTCCAGAGGCTAAGATAGTGAAAATTTTATAGGCAGTGTTCTACTTACTAGAGCAATATGTTGGTTAAGCTTCAATCTTTTCTGAATCAGTAACACGTTATTTATATTTTGTAGTGGAGCAAGGCTTGATGGAACTGAGAAAATTATATATTGAGCAGCGACTCTGGGAGGCATCCCGCAAAGAAACTGACCACAATTCTTTCTCAAATGGGCGTAAATCTGGGCTGCAATCGAAGGGATCGATCCGGTAGCTGAGACCTTATGAAGTGCTTATATTTGATGTTTTCCATCATCCCCAAAGAGCATCTTCGTTTATGTCTATCCTAGATAATAAATCTGTTTGATTGTTAGGGTTCCACATTCTTAAGAGCATTGCTTCAATCACCAATGCTGAGAGCCTGTCTACTTAATGAATGCTGGATGGCCTATGCCTATCAGGGAACACCATTAGCTTCCTTGCCATGATGAATTGCCCAGGTAGAAGATGGAGATCAAAGTTGTATAGTTTTCATTCCGGTTTTCGTTCAGTAGCCTGAAAAATTAATCCCAACTTGTAAATTGGGCGGCACTCATTATTACGCTGTTCTGTAACTTTGGCTTCTAGGTGCAACAGAGCAAGAGTTGGGTGTCCTCAATGCTTCAAAATGCAGCCATCCTATGCTTTGTATTTGTGGGTGAAATTTTTCTTGAAGTTATGTAATTTGAAAAACGAACGAGGCACAATTCTCTAGTTCATGTTACATCTTGGCAATTGGATCATTATACTTGTTTTCTTTTTTGTTTATCATTATATTTTTTTTGGCAAAGAGAACTAGAAATTGTTGGAGCAAAGAACGCTAGGCTCTGAAATGGGTGCCTTGAAGAAGTGCAAAGATACGAACACAATTTTCTGCATCAATCAGGCCGGCAGAGACTCAAACTAAGGAAACTAAAGAGTTCTTTCTCCATGGAGCACGCAAACTATAGGAATGCATAGGAAAGGAGGCAGAAGCTAATGTCTTAAAGAGTTCTTTGAGTGATTGGTGACCACTGTGGGGGATTCAACCTTCATTTTAAGACAATTAAACTCCAACGCTAAAATTGGCTTTGATAACAACACTGAGATGCTGAGGCTTCTCTTCTTTCCCAACTCCCTGGAAGATTTTTCTTCATCCATATCCACTGCAGGAGGACCTAATACTTTCGCGGGAGCCACTGCTCTCACCCTAGAACAAAAAACTCCATCAAAAAAGGATCCACCAGATAGCTATTTGTTACAAAAACCATGGCCTGATAGTTGATACAGTAAAGAATTGAAGTTGAAAATTAAAAAAAAAACTAGACATATTCAAGGAGTAGCCAATGATTTGTTTGTTTGTCACTCTAAGCTCTAATAATGCTCTCCCAATTCACAAGTACCTACCTTCACAAGCATTGTGACTATTTGGAACGAAGACAAATGAATTCATGCAAAAGAACAAAGAAGAAGAAACCTGCACTCAATGTCGCAAGAGTACTTGAGGAGATCAGAGTTATGCTTGGTACGTCCACTGCACGATAGTATAGTCCTACTGCGGATTAGTTTCTTCAAAAGCTAACAAAAAAGAAAACAATTACCACTCATCTCTACCTAAAGCTCGGAAGTGACATTTTGACATGTAGACCCATCCACTTGCCGGATTCCAATTCAAGGCCTGCCATTAGAGAAAGTCAAGACCAGAAAAATGATCAACACAGTGGAAATAAAATCTAATTGGGAAGACCAAAAGAATAACAGCAATCAATTAATAAATCAACACACAATGCCTCTGGTCCCATTCTTCCTTCACACAAGTACAGAAACAGTGTCTAAATCAGACAAGTTTAACTAATGAAATGTTAGTTGGCTACTAACCTGGAGTGCTTAAGTTGATGTTGCATAAGTTCATTGCTGAAAGGCCCTTAATTTCATTCACTTGTATATCCATGGAATTCTTTGGGCTATCAGAAACAAACATCCCAAATGTATCAAGGAAACCACTGGTTTTAGATTTTGGAGTCCTTGGAATTGCTCTAATCATCTGCTTCAAGAGAAACCATGACATATAGAAGAGATAAACAGTTGCATCAAGATATTAACTAGTGTGATGATTGCAAAAACAGATAACCAGATCAGGGGACATCCTCTGTTCACTACAAGCAGCCTCATCGTGTCACACCTCAAATCCAACAAATGGTTATTGAAACATCAAATCCTTTTCCAGAGAAGTTAGTCCATTACGAAAATTTCAAGTCTTCACATAACAAAACAATGAGGTTCGAATGTTTGATGCAACTTTGAAAATTGGACAACTCCATGATATTGTATGAGGGAGAGAGTAAATATCCCACAGCTGACCTTAGTAAATCTGGCAACTTGACTTGGAAGTCCAATCTCCTGTGAAAACATACATAACAAGTCTATAAAGAATCCCATTGCAGAAGAAAGCAACAGCAACACTTGATGACGCCACAAAGTTTCAAGTCTAAGATGTTGAACATTTCTTTTTCATTTTCTACAAAATTTTGAAAGAAGAAAGATGGAATAAGATGGAATTGTAGCAATTGCCTCATTAGATGTTTGAACTGTCAAAACCAGACATAAATTAATTTTTAGGGAAAACTAAAATTTAAAAAATTTGACAAAGCATGTTCATGTCCCCTACCTTTCGTCCATGAATGCAAGCTTCATTGCTGCTCACCAACACCCTAGCAGCCCATCTGTTTATAGAGCAATCCTCAGTCAACTATACGTGCAGATGGTACAAAGTGAGTACTAATCTAACTTCATGACAATGCATTCTTATTGCAAACTGAAACAGTTCAAATTTACCAGTGAATCTATTTGCCCACTATAATTCTTTTCTCTTACCATTCTTTGGTCATCAAGGTTAGCATAGAGTTGATTCAAGACAGAATTGAAGTCCAAGCAATTAAATATTTACTGGTGATGGATTTTTACCAGTGCTTTTCAAATAAGTCATAACAGACCCCCTATAAGAGAGTCTGTGAATAGGATTTTAGTCCCCAAAATTAAATCATCTGTCCTGAATGATGTGCATTCAGCCTGATTGTTGTACTAATGAATAAGGCAGTAAAGCTGAGGTGTAAATTTCAACAACAAAAGTAACTAAAACAAAATCAAAATAACAAGAGATAAACAAATAATTAAAAATTAGCGAGGCCTGCTAGCTGTAGAACAGATCCTCTCTGCCCCTACTTTGTACCAATTGTGTCCCACCTTCACGAAATAGACGTCGTCTCACTTAAGTTTTGAATAATTGCTAGCTGGGGCTACTTTGAAACAAGTGAAATTACATTCAAACTTGCTGAAGTTGAGCCTGAATTGAAAAAATTTATAGGGATATCTCCATTCCTTGTCCGTAAATAAAGTATTTTCTACCGTTACCAGTAGCATAAACAAAAGCGATAGGTAGAAACTTACGCACAAGATGTTGGTGGGTTCCATACAATGCCTGCAATCACCACAAGCTGAACTTCTTGAAATTAAAACTATGAAGTTAAAGACGACTTTTTATGATATGATAAACTCAAAGCAGCAAAATGCTTATTTTCTAGGAAGGTATCTTCCAAGAAACAGATAGCAGATTTAACTTTAAGTCAAGCATAAGTTTATTTTCCGTAACTTAGCAATCAGTTATACACAACTCAGTTCAAGAAAGCAGTTTGAGATACAATACAATACCTCATCAAAAGTTCCAGCAGGGCTGTCATCATAACTAGCGAGAAAGAATCCACCAAGAGTATATCTGCAGGAGACGGGGTATATTTGCATCAAGCAGATATCTTTAGGTTCGGCCTGCCAAGCAGTAAGTAAAAGAAACATGTGTACCCAAAAGCTTCAACCAATCTGAACTCCTTAGGGATAAAAGCTCGAGCAGTCTCTGCTTTGACAAGATGTAGCTGGTACAGTGCGCTGAAATATCAGACAGACAGCGTAAGTAACTAGCAATGCATGTCAAGAAAGAAAGAACAGTAGCTAGTTCCATTAGTATAATTTCTTTTGAGGGGAAAAAACACACATTATTATAGATGTGGAAGTTCACTTGCCTGCCTTTAAATATCCAGGGGGCTTTGGCATATCCCACTGAAGAATTTGTTTCTTTATGATCCATGAGTTCAGACATCAGATTAGCACCTGAACACTGCGCATCTCCAGGGGGCAAACAGCAAACAGAAAAATACTAGAGCCAACAAAGAGGGAAGTAAAACAACGTCCAGCAATCCCTAAATTCAATAGTGAAATTAGAAGTTTAAATACATGCCAACAGCTTTCAACGTAGGCTTATACAAGTAATGCAGTGCAGCGAACGCATAAAAGGTCTCATGTGTATCTACGTGCAGCGAATTGGAGCAAGTGGCGTGACTATGTGTTTTCCTGAAAAATGGTTTCAACAAAGTAGCATAAACTTTGTTTCCTTGATTCCACCAGTGGCACAAGTTGAAATAATGAAAAACAAAGAAATAATGCAGGGCAGCGAACGCAGAAGAGGGTCTCATATGTATCTAGATGCAGCGAATTGGGTGCGAGTGGCATGACTGTGTGTTTCGCTGAAAGATGGTTTGGACAAAGTGGCAAAAACTTTTGTTTCCCCGTTTCCACAAGTGGTACAAAGTTGAAACAATTAAAAAAACAACGGAAATGAACCTATCCGGACATCAAGAGGATGCAATATAACCAATTGAATTCTTAAATGGATGCTTAGCTAGCTGCAGAAGTTAAATTTCTTGCATAGAAGAGAAGCAAACAGAACAGAAGTATTTTGAGCGCAAGCTAAGTAGCAAAATGTAGCAGTAGATGACTTATTCCGAATAGCAGAGAGAAAAGTAAAGAACTTTGAAAGAAAATCCAACAAGGAAACAGCGAGGTGCGAGAATGGGAGGTAATAAAACAAGAATCTTTATGAGATGGGAAGAGTGAAAAGAAGAGAGGGAAGAGGGGAGAAGTACCGAGAAGTGAGAATAGGCCTTGAGTAGAGGAGAGGCTGGGTTTGTGAATATGATGATGAGAGATTCATCAAGGGGATAAACTGATATGTAAGATACAGAGTATAGTAGTAGTAGACTGAAGCATGTGCAATCCTAGCAGCAGCTGGCAGCGAGCTCTACGATTACGTGATATTGGGGTTGAAGTCGACAATAGACAGATGACGGCAGCGGTTATCTATCCATTTATCTATCCCGTCATTCATCAAAGAGGTCAAAAACCATCCAATCTCCGCTGTACAGTTTCATCAAACTGCTGACGGGGGACCCCACGATCCCGGCCCCAGTACATGAGTACAGGAGAGGATGAGGAGGAGGATCCCAATGTCTTCGACCAGTATTTTTATATGGAATTATTTTATTCACTACGTCTCTTTCAGAATCCCATGAGCACTTGTAGTAGTAATCCTGCTCTTTCGGCTTTTGGGCTTTGATTTGAATGCCGCATTATGAATTTGGGAGCTTTATCTATGGGCAGGTGAGCCAAAGAAATTAGAAGCAAGTCTTATCCATGGAAGTGGAACTTGGGACTAAGGAGTATCATGAAAAGTAGTAATATTAGTAGTCCCAAGGATGATGATAATTTGAAAAGATAAGAACCCCCATGCCCCATTCCATCCAAAATCTGATACTAATGAAAGATCAATTGAAAGTGGAAAGTAGGGTTGGTTGAGGTTATTTAGGAATGATTTGGTTAAATGCTGCACATCCTGCCTCACTTCCCGGTTGGGTAAAGTGTGGAATTTCTGGGCCATATCTATACTTTAAAAGGGATAAGTGGATGGTGATTTATTATTAGTAGATTTCTTGCAAATTTCAAGTGAGATAATCAAGACGACGTGGTCTTCTCTATTTCTCCCAAATGTTATTCAACCGTGATGTAATAGTTTCATTCTTGTGTTTCTCCCAGTTCATCTGCTTTTAAGAGGTTTAGGGTTCTCTTTTCTATGTTCTCTTTACTCTGAATTCAGGTATCAAATCCACTGATTTCTTTGGTCTCATCTGTTTTACGAAATGGAGAAGATAATTTAACTCAACTTTATGCACTAGGAACTACAGATAATATATCCAGTCAAAAAGGGTATTGAGCAACACGCTTTATCAGCCATGATGTAAAGGAGAATGACAAAAATGTTCAGCATTATTTAAATGTATTTGCACATGTTGTGGCTTCAAGTTGTACCAGGTATATTGGACATCGTTGGGGAAATTCAACAATTGTTGAGTGAGAAACGCCGTGGGCAGTTTGCTGAATCACTATTCCAGGTAAATGTCACATAATGAGAGCTTTGTTTGTCATTTTATGGAATCAACCCCTCAGCGGGTCAGATCCCGTTTTCAAAGAACATTGTTTCAGAATTTATTTGAATGAGTCTCCAAATGGATAGCCATCAACATATGCTTGAAGCATATGTTTTATGGTAAAAAAAAAAAACATATGCTTGAAGCATTTTAGTGGTTTGTAGCTTTAAGTAGGAATGGTTTATTCGCATAAAACAACGTCATGTTCTACATATAATACCATAGAATCTCCAAAAGTGCCAATACGAGAATCTCTATAAATTTGATTTATCTACATATTCTTGATTTAGCAGTAGCAAAGGATTAGAATATCTTCATGGGAGATATTCATGGATATTTAACTAGTTTCTCTCTTGAATTTTAGGGCAGAGATGAGTTTTAAATAGCGCTCCTGAAAGTTGTTGAGTCTATTGCAAAAGAACCTCCCATTGTTCAACAAAGGTGTGACATTTTGGTTTGCCAACTTCTTCCCAGTCTAGCTATTTTGTACAAGGGGGACAAAGATGGTGATGCTAGATTTTTGTGCTTGAAGATATTGTTTGATTCAATGGTCATCTTTCAATCAAAACTTCTTGTACACCCTCTCTTGCTAATGCTGATTTTTGTGATGTGGCAATGGAGTTGCAGAGGCTGCCTCCTAGTATCTGAGCATGAGAAGTAAGTTTGAGTTTTCTTGTAGACATTCTTGGTTCACTTTTTAAGCATTCAAGAATGAAAGGTCTCATTTTTTTTTTCTCTTACAGGGAGTTGAATGATGTTAGTCATCAAAAGCCTATAATTTTTCCCACTCGAGGATCACTATAATCTCCAAATGAATCTATTTCTCCACTTTCTATCCATATATAGGATCAACTAAAAAAAAAAATGATAGAAGATACTGTCTGAGCTACAACTACCAAACAGATAATCTTTGTATTCTTGCATGAAATTACTAGAGAAAACCTTGTATACAACTACAAAACTTGGTAATTGTCACTATGTAGTAAAAAGGAATTGCTAGAGAAAACTAGTCATTTGGAGCTGCAGCTGGCTTCAGCAACTGATGAATATGTTGACGAGTTGAGGAAAAATGTTCCGGTACCTTTTAGGTTTGATGAATATATTTGCCTCTACCACTGGGTACTCATTATTCGAAGTTAAAAAAGCTCCATTTTTGTGATCATCAATCAACTGATATTGAAGAATTCGACCTTATAAAGCCCCAATTACACGTTTGTTATTGAAATATGGGCAGTTTGTGGTCCTGTTCATCAATTGGTGGAGGGAACGAAGAAAATGCATCGAATTTTTCTTACCGTCGTATGAGACTTTTAAAATGGATCAAACTATATTTAGTGTCTAATAAAAATACAATTAGAATTGAAGTCACCAAAAAAAAAAAACTTGTAATGAGTAAGAAAAAAATATAATGTCAAAATAAATTTAAATTTAGATGCAAATATAATAACTAATATGAATATAAAATTGTTAAAATTTTTGAAACTATTACATTGAACTATTAATATTATTCATTATTGATAATAATTTTAGTTATCTATAATTAACTTTGAATATAAATTTTTTTTTATAAGAAAAGAATTTATTATTTCAAAATTGTAATATTATTTTAACATTCATTCTATATTCGATCATTTCAGATTTCTGTTGAGGTTATTTAAAACTTAAATTAACTTAGTATAAAATCTAATGGGGACGGTACACCAATGACCAATCACCAATGGAGGCACCCGCCCCCCTCGGTGACCTTCACTACTAGTATCATTTATATGTCCTGGACTCCTGGGTATTTATTTATCTATACCCATTCTTACGTGGGCTCGCTCAATGAGAATCAGTCAGTCCACTGTCCAAGTATATTGAATGAGTTTCCAAAAGAGGCTTCCCATGAAGCATTATTCGAAGCAGACCTCCGACTCCCTGGATAGCCCATCCGTCCAGTAAAACATGTGGACTTGATCCATATCTGGTGGTAATAACTAATAAATAAGAGGGAGTAGCTAAGGTGTTTTAGTTTTAGCAAGCAAAGGTGGAGCGGTGGAGGAGGCTGCCACAGTGCCACTGCCAACGACATAGAGAGAGATTTGGAGAATAGCAGTAGTAGCAGTAGTTGCGGTGACAGGGAAGAAAGTCACGAGAAACTTGGGGTTGGGTTTGGGGTGGCGGCCCTGGCGGGTTCTAGTTTTCGTCAAATTTATTCTCAATTTGCCTACTACCAGGGGTCCTGAGGATCATGGAGTCCATACATAAATTACTCCTTGTTTATGCATTCATTCATTTGGGGGTGGGGTGTAAAAACTGTAAACTCCAAACTGAAAAGCATTCAATTTCTCAACCTCACCCATATCACCATTTTCTTCGAAATTTTGGAAAGCAAAGGTCCATAACTACAACAGAGCAATATATGAATTGTTGTTTCCTAATTTGTTAGTAGTAGAAGAAGTAGAGTCCCTCATCCTCCCAAACATTTCAATACCAACATCAAATCTCTTACTGCTGTCTTAGCTTTCCTAAGATAAAACCGCGCTTGCCCCATCCCCACAAAGCCACCAACTGTCAGAAAAACCGCCAAATAAAGGACAAACGCAGTTTCTTCTTCTCTCTTTTCTTTTTCTCTTGGTTCTTCTTTGCGGAGAATGAGCACCGAAATTCAGAGTGAATTGGTGGGACTGACTGTTAAAAGTGTTAATTTATGGATCATTCTTTCCCTTCTTCCCATTCTTCTTCTTTGAGGAGGCCTTGGCATGACCCCAAAGCTCATAACCACCACCGCCACCCCTCCTCCTCCTCCTCCTCCTCCCTCAACCCCCACTTTCACACCTCTCTAAATACTACCACTATTACCGAATCATTTCCTGGGACCGGGACCGGGACCCGCCCTACCGCCAAGCTTTAACCTTTATTCCTCCTCAGAATTCCCTGTTCCAGCAGCATCCCCTGATGGACCAACCTTCCTCCTCCGACTCTTTTTACGCTAAATCTTGCGTCTTCTTGCCCTCCCTTCTCGGCGGGTACCCTTTTCTTCTGCAGAACGAGGAGGATGAGAATTATCCCATTATCGCCGATTCTTCTTCTGGGCTCCTTCAGGGGACTTTACATGATCAAAACGCAGCCTTCAATTCCCCAATTTCGGTACATAATGATGCTTCCGATTTAGTTCCACACAATCCTGGGACCCAATTCCTCCCCTGTGCCTGGGCTGATGAAGATGGCATTGCCCCTGATTTTACTGCCGCCGTGTCTACTTCTGATGCTAACGTCCAAAAGAGACTGGCTTTGACGCATAACAACGCTGATTCTTTTTCTGGAGAGAACTTCCATCTGCCTCCTGCTCCGGTTGTTAGTGGACTTGGCCGACTACCATGTTTCGATTTCAACAACGACAAGCTGGAATGTGATACAAACATGATTGAGGAGGAGGTTATTAAAGTGCTAGATTTGGAGGAGGAGCAACCGCCAGTAGAAGATTATTTCCAGGGCGAAGATGGAAATCAGGAGGAGTTTGCGAAGAAGGATGCTTCCAATGCCAACAGTTTTTCAGTTGTCACTGGTGACCACGACAGGGGAAAGAAGACCGGGAAGCTTCCAGCTAAAAATCTCATGGCTGAGAGGCGGAGGAGAAAGAAGCTCAATGATAGACTTTACATGTTGCGATCTGTGATCCCAAAGATTAGCAAGGTCCAAAACTCTTTACTTTTTTCTCCATCTTTCCATTAGTCCACTGTACTTCCTAAAAATTAAATAAACATAGTTTTTTTTTTTTTTTTTTTGGTGCTAAATGATCAAGTTTGTCTGTTATATCACGCTCTCACTTTCCATGAATTTGTTCAATCAACAGATGAAGCATAAGCATATATACAATGCATCATCTTTTTTAACATAGTGATAGCCCCTTTCTCCTTTTCTTTGTGTAGATTTAATAATAAAGAAGCTTCTGCACCTGTCCAAATTTGGATGTTGATGTTCTATAGTTTTGGAAATGATCAAATAAAAATCCCTTGGTTCTAGGTGGAATATGAACAACGATATAACAAATATGAAATCGGTATTCATGACCATTCTCTTTCAAATTTGTATATTGCATCGTTTGATTGGGTCGTATATGGACATGAATTTGCCTTCCTATTACGTAAAGATACGATCTTTGCTTGTGAAATGACCTGATCCTTCCCTATTTACAGATGGATAGGGCCTCCATCCTTGTAGATACCATTGATTACCTGAAAGAGCTTCTGCAAAGGATCAAGGACGTTAATGATGAACTGCAGTCTATAACGGCTGCGACTTCTCTGCAATCTAATTCTAGCCCTCTTCAACAAACTTCTGCTTCCCCCACCATGTCCTACCCTGTTGAAGAAGAAGCCTGCAAAAATCCAATCAATCAGTCACCAATGGTATATTACATGCCAAATGATATTTTCTTCCTGTTCCAAGCTTTTCCCAGAGCTTTTTTTTCCTCCCCCTCCTCGGTTAATTAATATTACTATTACTCAGATGTTGTACTATCTATGTGATTGTACTCTGCATTTTGTCTCAGCTTTTTGCAATAATTTGCATGTCTTTTATCCACTTTCTTTAGTTATTTCTAAATATCTTATCAGTATTATACAGCACCGCTGTTTATGGTTTGGCAGATTCATGTCGAGATAAGAGAAGAGAATGCTTTTAACATCCATATGTTTTGTGCCCGAAGACCTGGTCTCTTGCTTTCATCCCTCAGGGCCTTGGATAACCTTGGACTAGATGTTCAACAAGCAGTTATCAGCTGTTTCAATGGATTTGCTTTAGATGTTTTTAGAGCTGAGGTATGCTTCCTTTTTGGTATATTGATGCCAGGAGTGATACTCTTGCTCTATACACAAGTTGTGGTTGAACTTGAGCTATTCTGAGGTCTCAAAATCAAACATTTGATCAAGCCAAGTGATAAAAACTGGCGACAGGATGGGGGAAATCTCCTCACTTGCACAATTGCTTTTATAACGAATGAGAAAACTCTGTTTCTTAAGATTTTGTATATTAACTGTATTATTGTGGCACAAATGAAAGATGAAGTTTCTTTCAGCTGGGTTGCGAAATTCTATTTGGTTCCGTGGATCTTAACGGACAAATGATTTGGATTTTTTTTTCTAATTCTTTGTGGTATATGCTTTCTGTATCATCACCTAAAAGAGTTCTATTTCTTCTCTGCTCTGAACTCTAAACTAGCTAAATCGATTTTTCCAAAATTCGTCCGTGAACATCTCGGGGTGAAACAAACATTTTAACTTGTTATGTTTTCAACGATGCAGAAATTCAATGCAGCGATGGAGCTTCACCAGGACCAGATCAAAGCTACACTTCAGGATGCAGCAGCCTTCCATGGTTTGACGTAGTTTAGCATAGCTGTCTAAGCTGGGCACCACTGTGTTTTTAGAGTAGAATCTAGAACTGTTTGGTTACATTAAGCACCGTGGCTTTTGAAAGCGTTGTTTTTTACCACATATGGCAACACCTTTGCAATTCAAATTTAGAGTTTCAAGATTCATTGCTATGGATTTAATCTTGCCATTACCTGTATCCTCATAGTTCTCCTATCCTGCGGATTAAATTCGTTCTTGTTCTAGGTCTAGTTCCGACATCCAATCAAAGCATGAAGTTGGAGATGCACATACTGCATAGCCATTGTAACTTATTCCCTCTGGAGCATGAACTCTGAAATGTGCATGAATCCATCTCGAAAGAATCTTCAAAAAGTGGGTGGTTGCTTCTTGTTTATTTGGCAATCCAGAGAACTATGTTACAGCTACCATGCTAACAGAATTTGGAGTCAAATTAAAAGGGTCTAGTCGAGATGATGGGAAAATGCAGGTGTTCGACAAAAGATTCGGAATTGACTTGGAGGATAAATTTTGACAGAACCCTAGTGCAGTGCAGCAATGGGAATGCCAAACTGAAAGCATTCACTGCTTCTCAATCAGTAATAAATAATGTGAAAAATACATAAAAATATTTATGAGTTAAAAATGTTATTACTAGTAATGGTGGTGGGAAAGGAAAATATAAAATGGTCAGAAAAAGGAATAATGCATGCATCGGAGACGCAGTACTGTGAGAGGGAGAGAGACAGGGCAGATACCTGTGAAGAAGAGGATCAAATATCAAACACATACGCAATGCTAATGACAGCACAGTCCAAAGACTCCAAACCCAAATGGTTGAAAGATTCTTCTCCATACCCCAAAATGATTTTCACGCTCCTTTTCGTGATGATGATAACCAGCACCGGCCTCCCATTCTACTTCTTTCCGGCCCGCCATCCTGGTATGCATTTTTTGTAATTACCATCTTACCTTGTATTATTAGTCTTAAATTATGCTTAATTTTTTTTCTATTTTGGTGGGTTTGTTTTCTCCCCCAAATTCCTCACGCTGTGAATGGAAATGGACATTTTCTCTACTAAAACCTAATCATCTATCTCATCATCCATTTATCCTTCAGTGGGAAATCCTCATTACTCTTCCAGTTTGCATTTAACTCTGCCATCCACTGCAACAGCAACAGTAGTTCTTCTACTACTCCTACTGTGGTGTTTATCGGCAACCGCCGCAAATTAGAAACTAATCCCCCATTTCTCTCTCAGGCATGAACTTCTTCTTCTAACCCTATTTTTATTTACTCTCACTGTCCCCTTTCCTTTAAACTAGGTTTTCACTCTTCATTTTCAGGGCATTGATCCATCTTCTCAAGTTTTTCAGCGTATCAAGATGAAGTAAGACTAAAAAGATTTGGTCTTTTTCAGTATTTATTTACTTCTTTCAAATTCAAGAATGTGCCTTTCCTCTCTTTTTGCTATTGCATTGAGTTTGTCGTTATTCTTCTTGCGTTCTTTTTGAAGGTATGTGGATGATGACGAAGGAATCAAGAACTATTTTGCTGGATTTCACTTGCATCGTGCGTTTCCTGTTTTAGTTGTCATTGATGATTTTGCAGATTTCTTTGATCAAAGGTGCCTCTTTTATTTTTCCTTTTATGGTACCAATACAACTAATTACTATTTCTTATAGGCAGCTTACATGTAATGATATCTCTGATTTTGGAAATTGTTTTGTTCCTGAAAAGATTTTCTTTTTCCTGAAGAAATTGCCAAGAGAAATATAGCAATGCTCGGGGAAGAGATCTGGCCATGGTTCGAGTGTTGGCTCTCTGTCAAAATGCCATAACTCATACCAAGTAATACTGCTATTACTGCCCTTCTGGTACTAGTTCGATAGCTGATGTTTCGTTTTCATACGGAAATTAGGAGTCATAGTTTTCCTGAATTTCTGATAGCTTTGTTGTATTGCACTGTCATAGTGAAGCAGGGGTGCCTTGTCGGCTATTACTCTCCGACACACACCATGGTGACTCCCCAAGGCTTCTCTACATATACAAGAGATGGGTCTCCTCTATCTACACTATTCAAGGTTTTTTTTTTTTCGTTCTGTAGTCCTGATCGAGCATCATACTGGGTCTCTTCCTTCCTCGTGTTTTTGGCCTGTTGTAATACCCTGCTCTTCATTTCTGCTTCCATGTTCTCACTCTTACCTCGGAAATGAATAACACACCACACTCTACCGTTTGTTCTCTTGATAGGTGATGGCTTCGGGTCGTTCCTTCTTAAGAATAGCTACCACTCTGGATCTGCCAACTTGGCTCGGATGAAATTGGCCAAGTATTCCATAGCTCTTCAATATTTGGTTTTGGAAGGTATTACAGAAGATGATGGATGAATTTCGATGCATGTACTACGAAGCCGTGGAGACATCTGAAATTGTTGACAGACGCAGGCTACTTTTATGGATTTTCCAGCGAAGTCCAAACTCAACTTATTGCGGAAAACTGGACCTTGCTTTCATCGGACCATTTTGTTCAGTGCGGGAGTTAGTTTTTATGACCGTCATTGGAGTGGTTATCACGTCACTTGCAATTTCTACGGGAAGATGAAATTGCTTGACCGTGTTTTGATTAGAAAGGGGGTAACCATGATTGAACAGGAAGAAACTACAACCAGTGCTCTGCTATTCGTGTTCCAACTTACCAAGTGCATGCCTTAAAGAGTTACTTTGTTGTAGCTCAGTATACCATTACACAGCCTCATCCAAGCAATCAATTCATACTGGTATAATCAGACCGACATTCGATTTTCCAGTTTGGGCTACATTATTGTAGAGAAATGTTTGAACATAAAGCGAAAAAGTGGTAAAAAATAGATAGCTTGATCATTAGGTGCAGTGCACAGAAGAGTTGTCACCGAAGAGAAAGAAATACAGAACCGACAAAATCCAAACCCTGTCAACCAGGTTCAGTCATTGGCGGTCCAAAGAACACTAAAGCAGCCATCTCCCTCGTTCAAACAACTTTTCTTTTTTTTTGAGGACTCCTAAAAAAATTGTCTGGTTCATCACAGGAAAAAAAAAGAAGGCAATAACCATTTACATGGACCTTTCCATTTGTCTGTGTCACTCTTTTTTTCCCTTTCGGTAGTACCTGCACTTCCTAAGAGACCCAAAAAAAACTCAAAACAGGATTTCATTGTTGTGAACTCTTCAAAATTCTGCTGAAATATACAATTTCCACCTCTAAAGAGATGACAAATGAACATCTCCACTCGCCGTACGCGAGTTAAAATGGTGTCCAGTATTTTGGTTGCTTCTACGGCGTAAACCAACCAGGCGAATCAGGCTGCCTACTGCAGCACAGAGGTAGGCAGCCGTTGGAACAACCAAAAGCTCCCCTGATATTTGGCTAAAAAATGGCCTAATTCCCAAATCTTAGGAATCTGAAAGCCATCTTTCTTGCACTCTTCAGAAACTATTTAGTTGGGTGAGCATGGACACAAGCTCGTCACTTGAGGGTCGGTCTGCAGGCAAGTCAGAGAGGCACACAACCGCAATTCTAACAGCCATCATCATTTCATCTTCCTCAACTTCCTGTCCAAGGATACTTTTGTCCAGTGCTTCTCGAGCCTCTCCTGCCTGCTGCAGGCGTCGAAGCCACTGTCCCAAACTTCCTCCATTAGAAGCTTCCGTAAAAAATGGATCCACAGGGTTCCTCCCAGTCAATAGAACAGCCAATATGACTCCAAAACTGAATATATCACTCTTATCAGTGTACCTAATGCAAAGTTACTGGAAATCAGTAATTCACATATAAATCAACAACAATCATGTAACTTCATTCCAGAACAAGCATGCCAAACTGGATTGTAAACGAACAGAGGAAATCATCACACTAACGTCATTTTTTTTTCCTTTTAATTTTGGTAATCTATTAGCATCCCAATGGCTGGCTGTAGAGTATACAGGCTTACCTTCTTGAGCTAATATCCAGAAAGATGTTAATTTTAGCAAAAACCAGACAAATTCAAATTGAAAACAATCCTCGCCTCAAACTTGTTAAACTAATACGCAGCTTAACCAAGTGCTTTCTTCCACACGCACTCAAGCATTTATTCAAATCCGATGAACATAAAAGTATCAAAGGCAGTGGTTTTATAATTTTCTATGGCTGCGGCTTTTTAACCCTCCTCAAACTAGAAATTTAGGCTCCATTTGGAGTGTGATGTATTGGAGAAAAGTTGTATTGGAATGTGTGAAAATTTTGGTGGGTATTTTTTAATAAAAAAAGTATTTTAGAGGAAAGAATGAGGGAGAAAATTTTTTCAAATTATGTGGGAAGAATTTGAATGAGAAAATTTAAATTTTAAATTTTGAAATAATAATTTGTTTGGAGTGTGGTGTTTTTATTTAGAAAAGTGCCTACTTTTTCTATTTGAGAATAGAAATGCAATGTCCAAATGGAGAATAGAATTAATAGCTAGGTAGACAACAAATGAGTGGGTTCTGCAGAGAGGCAGCAGCGTAACGCTAATGATCAACATAATTCTACGTGCAAGTTTTGCAAATACGAAACCGGAATATCTTTGAATTAAAATTAATAGCTAGACAACAAACTTTACTGGATATAACAACAGACCTGTTCAAGCCATCCAAACCATGACATGTAAACCACTAGTTAATGCAAGTACTAGTGCTTAGTTCAGTTCACAAATTCGTCCGTGTCCCAGGAAAACTCAAACAAAGAAAAACTTTAATCAATAACAAAGACTCAGTTTTTATATTCATCCATTCAAAATAGTCACCTGCAATTCTGGAAAGACTCGGGAGCGCTGTAGCCCGAGGTCGCTCTGTTGAAATTGGGGATGATTTTTGCCAAGCCACAATCAGCCAACCTAGGCTCAAATTCCGCATCCAACATCACATTCGCAGGCTTCAAATTGTAGTGCAACACTTTCGTACTACAAGTAAAATGAAGATACTGGAGTCCAGTGACAATCCCAACAGCTATCCTAAGGCGAATTTCCCAACTAAGTTGTAGCTGATTATCCCTCACTTTACTCATTGCATCTTCAAGGCTCCCAGTGGGCACATAATCGTAGACCAAGCAGAACCTATCAACTTTGCGGATGTAAGCCCTTAAACTCATCAAATTCCTGTGCCTTAAGCTAGCAAGCATTTCAAGTTCCTGCTGTATATTTCTCTTCATGGACTTGCTCTGAGCCTCAAGAGAGGTAGGCTCAAAAGGCTCCAACCTCTTGACAGCTACAGTTAGGCCAGTATCAAGAACAACTTTGAAGTATTTACCATTTGGGCTTGAACCAAGCAGCTGGGTTTCACTGGAAAGAGCCAAATGAAGAGTGCTGGGAGGAATTTTGGGTGAAAACACGACAGGACCCTTGAGAATTGGAGTCCTATTAATGTACCTTACAAACCATCGTACTAGAAAGGCAAAGAGAAGGGAACATGCTAATCCAGTCAGGATTCCAAGAAAAATGCTGAAAATGATTCTCTGGAACCTGTTCCTGAAGTGGGGCGATCTGCCCTTAATCATCTTTTCTTGACATTGGGCACAGCTGGAGAGTAAGTAAAAAATGAGCAAGAACACATTTCTTGGGGCTGAACTACTCATAGCTTCAAAATGTGATGCTCACTGGAATAGATGAGAAAGAAAGCCAGTAAAGCCCTCGGGTGAGTGGGGTCTATGTACCTCCTCCCAGTTCTCCCTCTCCTCTGAACTGAACTGAACTAGGAAAAATTGAGACGGTATTCTTTTCCTTTTATCTAAAAGGGAAACCCAAATACTTCGAAAAGTGAAAAAGTGTTTTGATCACGAACACTGGAGCAGGAGGTGTGGAAGGGAGGGGGGAAAAGGAAGGGAAGGACATACAGACCATACCATACCTTGAGCCGAAGATGGAAAGAGAGACAAAGGGTAGGAATCTCCTCCTACTTCAAAGACTCCAACTTTATATCCCACACAGAGGGAAGGCACAAAAAGAACCAATTTTGTAAGCTTAACACTAAATTAATTAGGTGCATTTACTATACTTATTGGGCGCTACAGTACATCGAATAAAGTCAAGCATTGTTGTCACAAAATCTTTTCAGTAAAGGAAAACCAAATCATTTTAGTATAGATTCCAGTTTTTCCCTTATGCCAAGAATAATCTCTCGGAAAACAAGATCTCGTCTTTGGGTTCACAGTCTACTCGCCACCAGGACCCCGGGGTGGGAAAGAGGAAAGAGAAGTGTAAAAGCGAATGCTAAACTATACTATTCCTTCTGTGTTAAGGACTTTAGAATTGACAAGAAGAATGCCAATGGGCATCAGGCATGGCATTGGTGTTGCCCCGGCCTTTAGAATAAAGTTGGGCCACCGTCAAATGACACATTATTAAAGGTGTGCTTAACTCTATCTCATATGATAGCTGGTGTCCAAGTTTCCACTTGACTGCCGAAAGCCAAACATCGAAACCTGTGCCCCCGAAAACCCCAAGGGCCCAGAGGAAGGCGGGACGGGCTCACGCTCATCACCTTTCCGGTTCCTCGTACGGATGTTAGTTCCTGTTAGAACAAAAAAAATTCAAAGTTTTTCCAATACCGACTGGTAACTATTAGCTGGAGAAGAGATCATCCATTTCCACTTTGTCGTGATTGTGATCAATCACTGAGGCTAATAAATACCGGTGCTAATACGATTCAATCAGACTTCCCCAGGCAGGAGAAAAATTGGTAATTTCATCCGGGTTTTTCCCAGACACCCTTGCCGCCTCGCTGGTTTTCTCAAACCGCAGATCATGCAAAGAATAAACACCTTTCTAATTCAGTCTGTAAGAACAGCAGGCAATTAATCGAAATAGCCCAGAGGAGAGGGAAGGGAAGGAAGAATACTAAAATTTTCTGTAAAATCCAATACTACTAAACTTTACTAGTACCCAACAGTACAAAGATTACAACCATCATCAAGCTTCCATTCCTACTAACAAAAACACGAATGTGCACACACTCATATACCCTGCCACCAACAAAGGCTCAAGATAAGAAACCACAACCCAACGGTACCTACCAAAACTATATTTCATAATTTCAAAGATCTCTTATCCGCAGACAGAAAGCTTCTAGCATCTCTCATCTCAACATCAAATCAAACCTCCGGTTAATTCACCTTTTTTTTGTATCTTTTCTTTTTTTCTCCTAATTTGTACAACAAAGTTTCAATCCTAGATACAATTTTGTAAATATGGAGCAACAAACAGGTATGCAAACTAACTGCATCCTCAACCAGCCATCACCATTCCCTCCTAAAGACTACTAAACAGACACTATGGGAAACATAATTACAACAAACTTCAAAATCTTCTCTGAGAAACCTCTCCAGCTTCAATCTCTGGGGATCATCAGCTGTATATTTTTGAGACATTATCACCCATTCGAATCAGACAATATGGCAAGGATGTCATTGTCATCAAAATTTGATTCCACAGCAAGTTCAAAAGGTGTTTTACCCTCCCCATTAAGAACCTGTGGATCAGCTCCCCTGCAATTTTTGACACAGACCCATTCAACAGCATTTTACATGATTCAAAACAAATATTACCCAACCCAAGGATACATTCAATGCTTTTAAATGAATTTTTAGTACTGCTATTTCAATAGCAGTTGCCACTACAGTGAAATGGTACATATTTATGACTTTCATAGCACTAGTGGTCCTAAAATGGATGTTCTATGTCAACATGGCAACATGCACATTAATTGAATGTTTAGTCACGAAAGCAGTTGCAATACCCAACTATCACGTTCTAATCAAAACACAGGTTACCTGGCAAGGAGCAGCTTGATGAATGCAGTTTTGCCTCTGACTATACAACGATGAAGTGCAGTCTCACCTCTTGAATCGGAGGCATTTATGTTTGCACCATACTGCAGAAGAAGCTCCAGCATTCCTATATCAGTAGTTTCACATGCAAGGTGGAGCAAGGACATACCATCAATGTCTTCAGTTGAATTGATTTCACTTGTGCTTGCTACACTAATGGAACTTGGGCACAACTTGTCATGGGCCTCCAAGTAGCTACAGTTGCGATCGAGGATAGTCTGCTCTGGCAACAGCATCGCTTTGGCAAGGGTCAAAGAAGAATTGTCCATGGCTTGCTCATAAATAGCATTCACATCCACTTCAGAGCTGACAATGAGATGGTACACAGCTTTCTTGTCATTATTACGTACTGCCTCCCAGAGCTGTTGTGTGACTAGATGCATATCCCTAAGCCTCCGAACAAAAATTTTATCTGCATACTGCAAACATAAGAACAGAATGTATGTGTGTTAGTAAATCAAAGAAAATTTTGAATTAAAAAGCATCTACAGATAGCCAGATTTCAGTAAATAAAAAAGATGAATTTACAACTTTCAAACACAAAGTATACAAGAGAAGACATTATATGAGTCAATAGATCATGTAGATTAATTAGCCACCATACAAGGCATTTACTCGAATTTCAAGCTCATTCCATACGAAGAAAATACCTTTGCGTGGATAAATTTTTCCTTTGTTGAAATGGAATCAGCAGGACTTGGCTTGCTTATGTATAGCAGTTGTTGTTTATCAGACTTGTGCAACCTTCAGTATAAAATAAGAAGAGCACATAACCCAGAAGAAATTAATACCCAGCAGAAACCTCTACCCACTAGCTGAAAATGATTTAGCAATTCAGAGAGTTGTATACCCAGTTGGACCAAGATCACTTTGGAAGCTGCTCCTGTACTGTAATAAATCCTCCCAAATTGAATTTGCAAAGCTATTGCCCAAACACTGAAACATAGCTAAGACAGACGGCTCCCATACTTTCACATCAAGGGTTAATGATCTCACCTTGATCAAGTTAACCACAAAAGCAAAAAAATTAATAAATTAACACAAAAGAAGCCATGCGTGCTAATGTGAGCACCATAAACATTTATGGCATTTCATTACCCTAGTAGTGTAAAAAATTATTTTGGTTTAAGAAACCTGATGCGTAAGTGCATGTAAAAGCATATATCATGTTGAGACACCCCAAATTGCAAACCCTTGCAAAAGTATCATGCCAATATACCTTTGAAATGTGCACACCAAGATTACGATGAACACCTGAGCACTCAATACAGACAAGAACACCCAGATTTAACGATGCCCAATCTGGTTCAACAGCACCACAATCGGCACATTTATCATTTCCATAGACTTTACGCAACACATCAATTGGCTTCTCATTTTTAACACACGATCGTAGTTGTTGTGAATTTCTAAATGGGCGTTCGAGATGAACTGAAGCAAGTCTCTCAGATGCATAGTCCTCAGCTGCTGTGTGATCAAAATCAGAACTCTCAAAAGAACTACTCTCACTGGCAGATTGGGGATACCCACTTCCCATGGGGCTGGCAGGTAAACACTAAAATAAAACATGGGAAGAAATCATTAACATGATATGAAAATCAACATAAGCATAACCAACAAATGGATTACCCTCTCTGGAGCCTGAGAGCTCAGCAAGGAAGCAATAACCCCAGTTATTTTCTCAATCCAATCCATCTGATCCAGAGCACTTTCTGCCTGCATTGACAAGCAATAAATTAGGTATACTTGCTCTCATACACATTATCTAACAAGGATTGAATTATCCATCAGAAATAAGTTACAACTTAAACTATTACCCTGGTAAAGTACTTTGCTAAAAAGTCAAGTAATTTTACCTGTAAGGTATAGTTTTTTGTGGGCGAAATTATCCTGAAGCAAAATCTCAGATCTGATTGATCAGCATCAACTTTTATTGTAGATGTCAACAGGTTAACAGTGTGATGAGCAACAGATTTCTCATCATGTACCCCTCCATGATGATGAGAAGAAAGCCATCGACTCAGCAATCCAGAACCCAGTTCTGAACTATTCCTCTGACCAGAAAGTTGACTACCAGACACCTAAGGAGTTTTTAACAGTATAGCTATAATGTAAGTTCAAACATCAAGAGTAAGATAAACTTTAATCCATCAAAAACATTGTGCATCCACAAAATGACTTACAGATGGCTTGCTAGTTTGTTTGCGATAATAATATAACATCCCCCGACTATCAAGAACAAAGAACCTTCTTTTCCAGTCACCTCTCAAGTTCGACGACCGTTTTGAAAGATAGCCTTGTCTAATGGTTTGAACCTGAAAAAGATAGTCAAGGTTTCCAAGAGAGTTAAAAAAAATTATAGATGACAAAGAAATGAAGATAAACACTTAAAAGTCCTATGCATAACATAAAGATCTAACCTTTCCCCTTGCTGCAGATTGCATGACTGCCTCAATCATTTTGTGTGAACTTCTACCAATGGCTTGTATACCATCTCCATTTGGAGAACCATTAGAACCATTTGAGGACCACCTGCTCTCTCGATCAATTTGTCGTTTATACTCTTGCATCCTTTCATTAAGGGCAGCCTGCTCATAGTTTGACCGTTCTCTTGACTGCTGTGCATATGTCAAGACCTGCACCAGAGAAGAATTGTGGACCACAACCACATGAGAAACACAAGCAAACAACCACAAAATAATCTCAAATTATATAATGATATATTGGCATTTGATTTAGATATCATTCCTTTTCATAATTCAGTTTATTGATGAGCATACAAGAGATGTACAGTAATTCTCCATTCCAGTTACAAACTAAGAACAGAAATGAGCTCAAACATAACAAGAGATGCAACCATAACAAGTCCTTTTCCTCTGTTCAGCTCAAAGAAGATGCAAACCGAAATGAGCAAACATAAGATCTTGGTTGAAGAAGGAAAGGGAAAATTTCCAGTAAATATTCTCAACTTTGCCTTTCTCCCTTTGCTACATCCCGCCGAAAACTAAAGACTAACTAAAAGGAATATTAAGCAAAATGATCATCAATGATCAATCCAATAAATACCAGCAATTGCAACTAAGAAAAGATCAAGACAAACCTGATTGATATACGGCTCCATTTGATGCAATAGCTCGTAACCCTGCATGAAGAAACTTTGAAGAACGTTGAAGCATAAAACAATCTAAGCAACAAATGTAGAAGTCCAATATAAATACTAACCTGTTTGAAATAACGAAGATGAGCATCCATTGTACCACTAACTGCTTCCAAGAATTCAAACCTTTTTTTCGCTTCAATGTTAGAGAGAGCAGTTACCTAGATATTCAAATTAAACAAACATATTAATATTTTCAAGGTCATAGGACCAATTCATTGCACCAGGAATCTAAAGTAAGTTCATGATTAGTCAGTAAGAGTTAAAACATAATCACCAGATTGAATCGAGCCTGCTCAAAAGTTGATCTTGCATTATGAAGCTCCTGCATGCATTTCAATCATGTTTAGATAAAAGCATAAACCATTCAATAATAGAGTTGTATTTCAATGTGCAGATAAAATTAAAATTTTTGCTTCTGGTGCAATTTCATACCTCCTCTAAAGCAGCTGCCACATCACTCTTTGTGCCTTTCCTCAGAGACAGGAACTTCTCCCTAGCCTGCATTGAGTAGCATACATCAAAATTCCTACATTTCAACCGGTTGCTCAGATATATTTTCCCTTCTTTTCTTGGTAGGGAGGGGAGTGGGAAGTGGAAGGGGTAAGGGGAGCAGACAAACACCACTTTAATTCATAAGCCTGACTAGGTATCTCTTTCAGGAATCTCCCCAGTAAGTTAGCAGCGAACTACCTATAAATGTAGTAAAATCAACACTCAAGCATATCCAATCCAGACTAATACATCCTTTGTATTTTTGTCACCGCAATTTTCAAAGTCTCATACTGATTAAGGCAAATTATTATTTAAAAACAATACTTTTACACACAACATAATTATCGTAAAAAATCATGGCATTGAGAGCAAATACATGAGCATCTAGAGAGGAAAAATCACCTGATCATAAAGAAGGCTAGACTTGTCAAAACGTTTACGCGCTTCCTGCATTTAAGGGACAAAAAAAGAACAAAGATTCTGAATTATTAGGAGATATAATTTGTCATCAACGGCACATGTCTAGAAAAGGTAGCATGAAAAATGGAAACTGCACATAAACTGAATTGTTTCGATTCCTTTCAAAATCAGAAATGAAGTATCCTCTGAAAGCCTGCTAAGTGCACAAAGTAAAGAATATTAACAGCCACTTTCTCACAACTCTAGCATAAATAGTCAGAGTGAAGAAAGTTTGTTAAGAGCCTAGTGAGAGACTCTATTATTCGAGTAAAACTACACCATGACAATAGGATGTTATTGCAATCTACTACAAACTGACTTTATTGTAAAAGTACTACAGGGAGAAAAACACAAAATTCAAAAACAAGAAACAATTTATCATCACAGCATTTAAATGAAAGTGCATGATAAAGAAAGCATTAAATGAAGAGTATTTTGCCAAAAGATACTACCTTGACATCATGCAAATCTATATTGACAAATTGCAGCAATCGATCATTCAGTATGTGCTCAACCTGAAAACAATAAAACAAATTGCGAATCGAAAAAGCAAACTCCAAAGAAGCAACAAACTACCGAATTGTTTTGTACTGGTGCAAGGCATTAAAAAGAACAGCCAGCAAAAGCAAAAGTAACTACCTGCTAAAAAAAAAAGAAAGAATTATGCTATTCAAGATACTACCAGGACTAGCATAAATTTTCTTTCTAAAGCAGAAAGATTAATATATAGCCAAATCTTCTGCTGCTTATGAACATGGAAAAGAAACATAGAAATGAATCCTCAGTTTAATGCTACAGGATATAAATCCTGAGTCTATCCGTTTGGTGACAACAATCAACTCAAGACAAAATCAAATCAGGTAGCAGAGGAAGGGGGCTGCACTTTTGCAACTCCATTGAGGCAGATATATGGCAGATTTCAAAATTATACAAATAATTAACCTGAGACCTAAGGACTTCCTTGTATGTTCCAATCTCTCTCAACGCAATGGTAAATTTTGTCATGACAGGGCCTGCAAGTTAGAGAATAGAGACCATTAAGTTTTATTGAGCAAGTATAAATCCTAATTCACCTACACTAAAATGGACACAAGTGAATGATGGGAGTTATCTGCAACTTGCAAAACAACAAAACCATACAGCAGAAAGCGGACTTTGTCTGACTAAATAAGAGATTTGAGCAGATACAACATACCTCCAAAGGCAACACTGATGGGATCATTATGGCCCCCGCCAAAAGTTTCCAGTGCACTAGCAAAAGCAATGTCCCCATCATATCCCTCTCCAAGTCCTTCACTGTAGTATTTAAAGGCAATGGCATTAAAATAATTAACAACCAAAAAAACCAAACTAAAGGGTGAAATGGAATAAAATGCAGATGCAGTTCAAGAAATCCATATCCAGTAATCTAACCCCTTGAAACGGTAAAGCAAAAAAATAGATACAACTTTGAGTAAGGAAACAAGCACGAACAGATAAAAGTTGTGCTTACGTGTATTTTCGACATCCTTTGTAAAATTTCAAGCATCTCTCTCTCAAAGATTCAGCACTTTCCTCAGAGGATTGTATCTAATACATACGGAACGAAAAAATGAGAGAAATACTAAGTTGCTCCAGAAATCCACACTACAATAATGGTTAGATTACTACAAATAATATCAAACAAATTAAAAAGAAGTTCACTTCAGAAAGACATTAAGGAAATGCAAATAATGTTGGAATTTTATCCAGACAATTCAAGTCCAAATTGACATGATCAGTAAACAGAAATGCTAGCGTAGTTAAATAAAACTTGAACTGGATTTCCTTAGTTGCAACCAAAATGGATCGTTCAATTTCCAAATGCCAAGTGAGCAGATAATCAATAGAAGCAACCCCCGTAACAGAAGTGTCTCCTTTCGAAGACAATTAAACCAAATTTCCAGAACGTGATGACTCCAACAGTTCAAAATTTCAGCCTACATAGTAAATGCTAGCCTTAGCAATCTCTTGGAGCAGTTATACAGTTACACCACAACCAAAAAAAAGGAAAAAAAAATACGCACTCTATGTGTTGGGGCAGAGTTAATCAAAAAAAAGTAGAAATATAGCTCCTTTTCATCCAGATTCAACACATACACACGCCCAAAAAAAAAAAAAAGGCAAGAGTTAGAGAGGGCGTGGCAAAATAGAATTTCCACTTAATTATCAAGAAACTAAATCACTGAACTGAATTTCCACATTTTCCCAAAAAAGAAAAATTCTTATACTAGCAAAAAAAAAACAGCAAATTGAGTAAAGTCTGAAAGGGAAATTCAACTGAAGGAAGGTCCAACAAGACAGAAAGGCATTACATTTAGTGACTGATTTTAAAAATAATAATAATAATAAAAGAAGAGAAAGAAAGAAAAAAAATTTACCTGTTTACGGAACATAGGAGAGTCATCGAGCTTAGCGAAATGCATGTTTGCGACAACCACGCCAACAAATTCTTTTTCTTCGTCTTCTCAATAAGCATCAGAGTGAAGCAGCACAAACATTATTAAAGTGGAGAAATTTTGATGCTAAGGGGGAAACCCAACAAGGATCTCTCATTTTTTATTTTTATTTTTTTCCCTCACTTGGATCTCAACATTACTGTTGCCACGACAACCCAGCTAAGCACAAAAAGCAACAAGCATCACTAGTTAACAAACTAGAATATCTGTCAATTACAACTATAATTACTTATTGCTCAAAACCCAACTAAAGATAGAACTAAACCAGTAAAAAAGGGAAAAAATGTTGAGGGGGAATGAGAGAAGAAGGAGAAGTTTGGGGAAAGAACAAAGAGATGATTTGTGTTGGTACAAAACCCTAGAAGCAAAAGAAAACAGTTGTACTGATTACTTTACTGTGACGAGAGAGAGAGAGAGACCCCCTGCGAGCTTGTAAGTCCGGAGTATGGAGGAAGGAATGAGTTAAAAATGAAGAAAAGAAAAAATTCGTGCAGGCAGAAGTGAGCTAGAACAAAGTAAGAAACTATGCTTTTGTATTTGAAATTTTTTATATTCAAATATGTGAATTTTTTTATAAAATATATATATATGTGAAAAAATAAAATAGAAATGAATTTTTTTTAAATGAAGTGAAAAAAAATTAATAAAAATTTAAATTTTAAAATAAATAATTATTTAAATATTTTATTTTTATAGTTAAAATTTTTTAATTTTTAGCAAATAAAAACACAAACCAAATAATCTTAGTTTACAAATAAAAAGAAAATTTCTCCATCCTACCTTTTATATTACCTTTTTTATAAAAAAATTTTCATATATTTCAATATAAAATTCTCAAATATACCGCAAACTAAACATAGCCAATAGGGAGTTGGAGGCACCTCAGAATGGTCGCCTCGAACTCTCACCATCAACTACTAATTTTAGTCTAGGTATATTATGCTATATTATTCCTTCTATCCTAAAAGAGATTCAGTTTAAATTTTTTTTTTATTCTTAAAAAATTCACTTTCAAACTAAAAATTTAAAATATTATTATTATTAATTATTATATATAATTTAAAATTTAAAATAATAATAATAATTTAAAATTATATATTTGGTGATATATCAAATGAGTTATATTTAATAATTAATAAAAAAATTATATTTTAATTAACGTCATTTTTTCTTTTTAGGGAAGGTGTATTAATAGAAAATTAAATATCACTGTGTAGATGTAGATGTGCTTATTAAATTTAACTACTGCTTAGTCTGCTAATTAATGGCAATGAGTGGTGGAGTAACTTTCTTTTTCATGTAATATTATTATTACTCTTGGCAAGAAATAGTACGGTATTAAAATTTTTACTACACTGTTACGCGTCGTCCTAGTAAAATAATTTGCCATTGCTAAATGGTCCACTGCTATATTTGGATTGAAATTTATTTAAAAATTTTTGTATTGAAATGTGTGTAAATTTTGATATAAATTTTTAATGTAGAAAAAATATTTTAGATTAAAATTTTTTTAAAAATTTAATTATATAAAGAGAATTTGAGAAAGAAATTCTAAATTCTAAATTTTAAAATATAAATATTTAAATTTTTTATTTTTATTTTAAAAAATGGGTATGATTGGAATGTGATGTATTTGAGAAAAATTGTATTGGTTTGTATGAAAATTTTGATGGGTATTTTTTTTATAGAAAAAGTATTTTAGAGAGAAAAATAAGAGAGAAATTTTTTTCAAATTATGTGAGAGAAATTTGGATGAGAAAGTTTAAATTTTAAATTTTGAAATAAAAATGTGTTTGAGGTGTGATATTTTTATTTGAGAAAATAAGTTACTTTTTCTATTTACAAATATAAGGGCCTGTTTAAATAGCACATTTCTATTTGCAAATAAGTAAATTCTCAAACAAAAATAAACTATCCAAATACATTTTTATTTCAAAATTTAAAATTCAAATTTTTCCACTCAAATCCCTCTCGCATAATTTTAAAAATTATTTTTCCCTCCAAAATACTTTTTCTATCAACAAATACTTACCAAAATTTTTACACATTTCAATACAACTTTTTTCATTTATAAATAGAAATGACTTGTCAAAACAGACCCTAAACCTCTTGTTCAAACATAGGCATAATTCCACAACTGACCGTGTGACTGCGTGTTAAGAAAGAGAGGGACAAGTGACAGACAAAAAACACATTATACTTTATATAAAGAAGACAATTCGGAAGCTTTTCTCTTTTCTGTTTTTTTTTTTTCCTTTTTTATCGTGTTTTTCCAATCCTTTAGTCCACTATCTTTTTCTTTTTCATCTTAATCTCATTGGCTACAAATTTATCCAATAATAATTATTGTTTTTGATATACGGCTCATGAGATTCCTTTAGTCCTGCTACGCATGGAGGGAGAAACCCACAGACTACAGATTAAGAATGTTCACCAAAGTCCATTCACACCCAAAGTTGTTTGTTGCTAGCTCTAGGCCAACTCCACTGTCCAAATCCAAAGTTGTTGCAAACTAGAGTTGGAAGGGCGGGAACACAGTCATTGATGAACAGGGATCGGGGGGCCAGCCCTTTGGATTAGGGGTGGTCAACGATCCGGTTTTCGGTTTATTCGGTTTGATTTATTCGGTTTGATATTTTGGAACCCTTTAACCGAAAATCAAATAAAACCGAATAAACCGAACCGAATTCCTTATTCGGTTTTTGATTCGGTTCGGTTTAAACCGAATAAGAATTCGATTTGGTTTATTCGATTTTATTTGGTTTCACAAACCGAATAAGGAATTTGTTTAACTAAATAAACCGAATTTCTTTTTTTCCTTTTTTTTTCAAAACTTCACAAATAAATTAAATAATTCGGTTTCAAATCAAACATTCACAAATAATTTTTTCAAATTTGGTTTCAAACATGAAACAAACATTCACAAAACATTACAAATTTACAAACTTCCTTAACTCCTTATGAGTTATGGCTCAGTACTCATCATTCATCAAACCAAAGCATTACAAAATACAAACTATAAACAAAATCAAGGCATTAGATATATTATATTATCTAAGTTAATGCCTAATTAGTAATTTATTCCTTATTTACTTATCATTTATCAGTGTTAACTAAGTTAGTATTAACTTATGTATAGTAAGTATTATTCAACACTAAGTTAGTATTAAATAAGTACTAACTAATTTAGTGCTTAGTTCGTTAGTAAACTTAGTACTCATTATTCATTAATCATTATTAGTTATTAACATATTACTATAGCTAAGTTAGTATTAAGTATTAACTATGTAACATGTTAGTACTTCTTAGTATTATAAGTTTAACTAGGTTAGTATTTAGTTGTAATAATAATTACTTGATCAATAATAACTAATTATAAGTATTAATTATTATGATATTTGACTCGATTTAAATATGTATAATTAATTTGCAAATTATAAATAATTTAGAATTTTGAATAATTAACCGTTAGTAAATATTATATAGTTATAATTGATTACTCAAAAACTCAACACTCAGTCATTTAATAGTTAATACTTAGTAATCACTTAGTTAACAACAATAAGTTATTAATTATTGACTATTATATTGAATAATTGATGATATTATGAATATATGATATTGATTCTAATTAAATATATAAAACATAATAATCGGCTAATTGCATGCTATATAGTTACACGCTAGTACGCTATATAGCCTACAGCCTACAAGCCTTACACCTTCTAGATGCTTAACATTTTAACAACTTTATCAACTTATGCATTATTTTATTTTTCTTTATTTGTAATTTGATATTTCGTATTTGTTTAACTTTTAAATAAATTGATAAATTAAAATTACAGTATAAAGTATAAACTATACTAGTATATAGTTTAGTAAATAGTATATAGTTTAGTATATAGTAAAATTATTTAGTATATAGTTTAGTATATAATATATAGTAAAATTGTTTAGTATATAGTATATAGTTATATACTATATTAATATTACTATATATTCATTATATTGTCCATATCATTATTTATTAATGATAACAATAAATATAGTTCCATACATAATAAATTGTTTAAAATAACAATAAATTTTATAATAACAATATAGTATATTAATGAAAACAATATTAATGATAACAATATAGTATATAGTTCTATACATGATAAATTTTATAATAACAATAAATTAATTATACAAAAATATATATACATAATTACAAAGTCTACAATAATTTTATAAACTATAAACCATAACTATTCTATAAAATAACATATATTTATATTTATACTTATATATATAAAATATATTTATAAATTTTGAAATTCGGTTTTATTTGGTTTATTCGATTCGGTTTCTTTATTCGGTTCGGTTCCTTATTCGGTTCGGTTCGGTTCGGTTTGGTTTTCAGTACCCCAAACAAAAAACTGAATCGAAAACCGAATAACTTATTCGATTTGGTTAAAACCGAACTGAATAAACCGAATTCATTTTCGGTTTAGTTTTTTTGATTTTTTGACTCGATTTTTTCAGTCGGTTTATTCGGTTTACCCAAACCATAACCACCCCTACTTTGGATCGTTACCCGCACAGTGTTGAAACTTCCTACTTTTTACCAGTTTGGAATTCGTAGCTAGAGTTACTTACCCTTCTATGTAGTTTGGCTCTTCTAATCAACCGAATTTCATTGCTTTCAATACATATTGGTCTAACTAATTAGTGCTCATCTCTGCACAAAGAGTAGAGCTACAGACGCACATTGCATTGCTTCCACAATTTCTTTTGCAACGGGAAAGATATTACTATTTAGTAGCATGTTGATTTCCAACACTATAATATGGTTCAACTTCTTTCCTGAGCAACTGTTATGTAAGAAAATTAGGATATTGTTCCTAGAAACTACAACCGTAAGTACAACACCTGCAATAATCATACTTATTTATCCTCATTCATCTCATGATATCAGAGGTATTCCTACTACCATTTGTAACATATAAACAAGAAACAAACCAAAAAAGGCACCAAAATCTCATGTTTTATCATTTGTACAGACCTAAACCACCATTTAGCCTAAGAACATTATCGGGAAAAAAAAAAAGGCTCTAGTAAAAAACTAATCTAGATACAGAGAATTTACCTCAACCTTCAATGAACTGACTGGATCAATAAAACTGTTTCAACCACTGCTATGCTAAAGTATTTCTTGGCATTTTCTATGAAGTGATTCGAGGACTATTTACTACAACTTATCAGCAATTCGTCCCATGGCATCTGCAAGCTTATGAAGAACAGAAATCAAGTTATTCACGTGGTCCTTCCGCTGCTCCCTATCCAACTGTAAGTGAATGTTCTGAGATTCAAGTTGAGCGCTCAGCAACTTGCCATTCCTTTCCAGCACTTCAATTAACTGATCATGGAGGTACTTTGTTTCATCATCTTCATCAACTTGTTCTGCATGCCTTTTCCGTTTCTTTCCTTCCTGTGTGCCTCCTATATCTGGGTTCAAATTAGAGTGTTTCTCAAAACTGGTGCCTGCAACTAAAACCATACGAAGAAAGGGAAAGTAAGCATCTCTTTCTTTCATCTATACTATCCAACTTTATCAGAAGCAGATAACAGCATGTGGAAAGTGGCTACGACTTTCAACAAAACTTTATTTTCCCGTTTTAAACTTGGTTCATCCACATTGCTTTGAAATTTAAGAAAAAGCATCTAACACAGAACAAAATTGCACTTACTGATGAAAAAAGAAAAACTTCTAAATGTTTCAGCACAGATTTATGCACAGCGGTCCATAGAACAATGACTTTGAGAGATGCTTATGCTCTTAGGTGCAAAAAGTTCTTATCACTGATATTAAAGGATAGGAACTACGGTGCATTATTCGAGGCACTATATACCCATTAGACCGACATCACTATAATAAAAACAACTCAAGATGCAGATTCAACTAATTTTCAAGTGGGCAGACTCTCATATTTCATCGTCAACTTTAACTTTAAGCAAGCCAGTGACAATATTTCAACCATTCAAATTGGATGGCAAATGATATAGGAGTATCTAGAACAGATCCACTAATTCAAAGATAAAAACAAAGAAGTTTGATCTATATGAGCTGCTAGGTAATCTGAATAAGTAAAAAAAATACACCACAGAAGAGATCTGAAAAATTGGTATTCGACCAAGGAACATGCCTTGAGATGGAGGCCTTTGAGAGAATGGTTGATACTGCTTCTCTGCAAATTCAAAGATGAAAATGAAAACCAGCCAAGATCCAATAATTTTAGAGCGTTAAAACTAACAAAAAGATCAGAGAAACATTAAAAAAACCACTAGTAGAACACAAGAAATTTTTTTTTCCCTCTAACAGCCACCATTTAATCTGTACCTTTTTCTCTTTAAAGCTTCAAAACTACAAAATAAAAGATAATTTTTGGTTCTAGCAATAACCAAATGAAATAAATCATGTATCAGAGGAAATTTTTCTTTCGGTTTCCTTTGGCCCAGGCCCAAGAGAAAGTGGTTGACAGGGAGAAATAGAAGTTTTTCTTCTAAAAACAAAGACCAGAGGAGAAAAGTGGGGGGGAAGTAACAATCCCATGATTGCAAGGTTGACATGATTTACTCAGTTCCATTGCAAGAAATTTGTCTCCCTGCGGACTCATATTGCCCAAATCATTATTCAGGATTGCGTTATCCCGAATTACTTCCAAGCAGTACTGAACAAGAATATCCAACAAAGCCCATGGGAGTACGCTTGTGAACAAGAATGATTCGTTTAAATGATCCAGAGCTTGCAGAAATAAATGGAAAATAACCCATTCATTAAGAAGAATAAGAGAAGACAAAAAAGACCGATAAAAGGAAGTTCTTTCAAGCTAAATTTGCAGCAGCAACTAATTTGACAAGGTCAAACATAGAGCATTTTCAACCGCATTGAAATGGTAAACGGCACAGCATTTTCAGTTTCAGCATTCATGCATATACTCTGAATTCCTCTGTGTGGATATAAACCATAGCAATTCATTCTACAAAGTAAATGTTTTTTTTGTAAACAAAAAATAATAATAATAATCAACAATGTGTTAGCAGTATTAAACCCAATTACCTGAGATTGGAACAGGTGCTTGAACAGTGGTCACCGGAGTCTCCTTAACAGGCCGGAACTCCTTTTCAGAGCTTCCTCCAACCTCCTCCTGAACCGACTGCTCAAAATCGGAGAATAACCCATCATCCGCCCCGGCACTCCGACCACTATCAAACACTGCATCAGTTTCTGCCTCCTCGCCCTCAGCTGCCGCAGCGACCGTAGACGGTGCCAAAGCCAAATCCAACTCTTCCGCTGCATCGTCCCCAGCACCATCGCCTATAGCTCCGCCTCCGGCCGCACCACTGCCGCTGAGTATATCGTAAACCTCCCTATCAAAGAATCCCGGAAGCTTCCTCTCCCGCCTCAAATCATTTCTCATCGACCAAAAGGAGTCGGTTTCTTCCCTTATTTGGGACTCCCACTCTTTGATCTTCTTAAAGTCCCCTGCTAAATTGCTCCATCTCTTCCGGCACTGGACCGGGCCCCGGTTCACACCGTGCCTCTTACAGTAGGAAGAGACAGAAGCCCACTTGGGTTCGACCTGACCCGAACCGAATGCCAGGCCGGCAGTGCGACCTCTCCGGACCCTGTTCTCGGCGACCCTTTTCCCTTGTATGAGTACGAGGATTTCTTGCCTGGTCCAGCGAGGGAGCCTAGGGACCTTGGCGCCTTCATCGCCGCCGTCGAGAGCGGTTTGACGGCCGTTAATGGCGGCTTGGGAAGAGTCAGACTGGGGTCCTGGAGCAAGGCTCAATTGTTCCAACGCCGCCATGTGGCAACAAAGTTGGACTTTTTAATGAATATTTGTGTTTGATAAAATTTGTAAAGGCACGTGGCCAAACGGGGTTGTATAGGGTAACGGCGTTTCGGCTTTGAACGGCTCCCGTTTAGAAGGTTGTATAGTTGTTAGCGTGTGACCTTAAAAGGAAGGCCGAAAGAAGGTCGGGGAGGGTAGTCCAGTCTCTCAGTACTCAGTAGCAGTAGTTATGCATATATGCGTGATGAGGATCATATGAACGGAGCAGCAGAGGGAGGGGGGGGGTCTTGCCTCCTTTTGGAGTGTCTTAGTTTTGTCCGGGGGGGGGTTGTGAACTTGTGATTATGAGAGGGACTTTGTTTTTACTGTAGCAATGGCCATTGTTGTTGTGTTGTTAATTAAATGGACCCTTATTTAATACTCTTTTTCTCTTGGGGGTAGGGGATCATATTCATAACACTTAAGTTTCGTGATGACGATGATGATTAAGGCGACGATCACTGTCTTTATCTTTTTTGTAATCCATTAATTAAGATATAATCATCTTCTGTACTGTTTGTTTGTGGGTGTTACAATTATTATTATCTTATCTTGGGGATGAACGGAGGGAGGGGCGGACGGATGGATGGTTGGATGGATGGATGGATGGATGGATTAGGCAAGGGCATTATGCAATTCCCATAATTAGTGGGAGTTTCTCTACGTTTGGGGTTTTAACGTAAGTGCTTCGACTTCGAGGAAGCATTTGTTAATTGTTATTCATTCACGCGCGGGCGCACACACACAAATGACACAATGACACAAATCATTTGCTTTTCTCTGTGTTTAAGGGTCACTATCTTCCCTTCCTCTCTAGACTCTAATACTATGGGTACCTTTCCGATTTATACACGCGTTTAGTTGGCCATTTCCTTTCTTTTTTGAATTTAATTGGGCAACCGAACCGTATGTTGTCAAAACTTTAAAACCATTGCTTCTTCCTTTTCCTAAATATATCAAAATAATATATACAATTGCAGGAGATAATTCATAATTTCTGCTTCTCGGCTTTTATTTGGTATTGTGTACAGTGTTTTATATCGTTTTTGGAGTCGCACGTAATTAAAAGTTGGTGTGCGAATATTATGGTAATTAGCTAGCTGTAATAATTGATGGCAAATAAGCATGCTAGTTGGCACTAGATGGGTAAGGAAGTAAGGAGAAAGGGGAGGGAAGCGTATCCTATGAAAGGGGAGGGTGAAGCAGCTATGGCAGCACATACATTTATTTATATTTAGTTATGCGAAATCTATATCTGCTTTTCTTTCTATTTGCCTGTGCACCTTTCAATGTTTGATATCCGGAGAGAATCATTCCTTAGCCATACAAATATCGGAATTGCTTAATCCATTTTATTAATGGTCCCTCCATATAGGTAAAGGGCCACCTTTTTTTGGTCACATTGGAAATGGATCGCTTAGTGCCCGATTGCCCTCCCATTAAGTAATTTCTCATTATGGCCCTCCTTCCTTATCTATCCCCTCCCTTTCCTTTTCTTTTCTTTTCTTTTCTTTTGAGCAAACACCCAAAATCGTCATTCACATTTCACAAAATAATTTTTTTCATCCTCCACTTTTAAAACGAGAACAAATAGTCTTTCAAATTTCAAGAACCAAAATTTGAAGAAAAATTTCAGGACTAAACGTTCTTGTTTATGAAATTTAAAGAACTAAAAATTCTCGTTTATTTCACAAATAGTACAAAAAGTTCTAGTTTATGAATTGTGAAGGATATTTTATTCCCTTTTTAAAAGTGAATAACAAAAAAAATCATTCGTTATAACGTAAATGATACTTTTGAGTGTTCTCTCTTTCCTTTTTCTTTTTTTCTTCATTTCTTTCTTCTTCTACTTTATTATTATTATATTATTATGATAATAATAGTTTATACGTGTGGAAGTTGATTAACAGCTGGAGTTTGCCCTCCGATCTCAATCAAGGACGCGTAATTAAAATGCTAATCATCATCATCATAAATTGTGAAACCACCGCCAGCCTCCCAGGACCATAGCTGTAGTAATTTAGTTGCGTGAGCCTGAGGCGCTCCGTCTCCCTGTTGGGCCTTCTTACTCTTTGGAATTGGGAGACTCAGGAACCTGCCCTTTCTTTCGACCTCTTTCTTTAGTCCATAATTCTTATGGTGGGTATGAATTATCATCTAAATTAGAGATACAAGGTTGCAATTTTACATTTTACGCCTCAAATACGTCAGACGAGAAATTTTCATTGGTCCAAAAAAGAAAATAAAAACGCAAAACAATAGTGGTTCTAAAACGAGAATCATTTGGTTTTTTATATCTATTAAAAATACTGAATGAGAATAAATAGGGGTATTATTAAGATAATCATTTATTATATAGGTTATAAGATGTACATTGATCTCAATAGAAATAGTTAAATAAATAGATAATTATTAAATAATGTTGAATAATTAATAATTAGTGATAATTTAATAAAAAAAATTAACTTAATGAGATATAATTAGAAATATTTAGTAATTTTTTATTAAAAATTTATTAAATAATTAAATAAAATTCTATTGGGATCAAATAATAACATTTAATTAGAATTTTAATGAGTAATGAGATTACCCATTCTTATTATTTACCAATCCCATCCATCATTTTCCACCAAATTGCCAGCCATGAGCGGTTCATTAATTAATTGACTTGTTTTGCGAATTAGTATGAAATATTTAAAGTCAGTTGCTTGACAAAACTAATTTTGATCAAGAATTCAAGATATTTTGATTATTTAAATTAACTAATGTCTTGCACGCTTTCTGAGAGAGAAGATGGCAATGAAATGAAACTTCCTCGACCACAACGAAGCCGTGGCACGGTCTGATCTTTTGGTTGCATTCATCCATGCTGCCCTTCATTTTGCTCCTGCCCGGAATAATATTGTACTGCCTTAAAAGAGCCCACGCTTTAGACATCATAGATTTCTTAATTAGTCGCGATTTTCCCAGTTATGCTACCCAAAAAAACAAGAATCTTCCCAATAAGCTATTATTTACGTATTTCAACCAATACTTCTTTGGTGACGGTGACCAAAACGAAAACAATAAAATGAGCAACTAATCACTCTATCGTATGAATATAACTACAATGACTTTTTATTCCTTTAATATCTATACCTTAAAATGAAGACTTTAGTGATAATATACAATCAGTAGATTTTTCAGAATTTGCAAATTGCTATTAGTATAAACGTAATTTTATAAAATTTTGTGAGGTTTTTTTTTTTAACAAATTTATGAGCTTTAATTTGTTTTAAAAGTTTTTATATGTTTTTTTAATTTTAACATAAATATTATTAGTATTTATTTAAATTATATTTTTAAATATAATCAATATTCGCAATGTAAAATAAATTAAATTTTTTTGTTATGCATGGAGATTTATTTTTTAATTCATATTATCATATCATATAATTTTTGTTAATTTTGGACCCACACACGTATATTAAAAAATTTGTGTTATCATAAATTAAAATATAATTTTAATCATAAACATTAAAAATAATATAAATTATTTTTTATTTATCATTTTAAGCGTTTTAACTTAAAATACCAGTACTATTTCTAAATATTATATAAAATCATTTCAATTGTCATTTGGTATTTATAACATATTTATTCAAGCATGTCAGTTGGTGCATTTATTTATTTCAAAAAAATACATATTTTATATTTACAAATATTTATTAAGCAATTTAAGTTTTAATTTGTTTCAAAAGCTTTTATTGTGTTTTTTTATTAATTATATTGATTTATTATAAATCCTTATATGTTAATTTCATTGTTTTTTATTTTAAATCTTATTTTAATTTATTATTTAAAATCACTATTTTTATTATTTTAAGTAAAAAAATATTTGTTATTATTTAACTTTTAATTACGAATGCAATTGATATTTCAATTTTAAAGATAATATATAAATTTTATGACCTACATACAATTGTATATTTCTCTTATAAGTGTTCCTATCAATTTAATTTTTATATTTGCTGATATCTTGTATATTAATGTATAAATAAAACACTATAAAAATATAATATTAAATTGTAATTAATTTATTTTCGTTTATCATTAATTTTTAAAAATATTACAAGAGATTTTTTTGTACTTATCATTAATTATTAATCATTGCAAACTAACAAAAAATGAACTATCAAAATAATTTAAATTCATGCAAATATAATAATTAATAACATATATAATTATTAACATTTTATAGTCTATTAAATTAAATTCAATTATTCAAATAAAAGTTACGTTATTATACGGTATTAATTTTTATATATATTAGTTATTACCAACATTTTTTTTTCAAACAAAAAACTTATCAATATTTCAATGAATACCATTCGTATAAAGTTTGTGTTACTTTTAAATTATTTTAACAAAATAATTATATAGTAAAAAAATTAAAAATATTTAAAGTAATAATAATTACATATTTACTAAATTTTAAAAAAAAATTATTAAAATTTTTAACTAGACACCCCATATCTCTAGTGGGGTACTAAAAAGTAAAAACTAGTATATGCATGTATACTCGCTGGCTTTCAATTTATAGAGATAACATCCAACTCATAAGTGAAAGGTGGTGACTTCAATGTCTCTGAAATTGTTTGTATCAACTATGAGTTTATTTTAAAAAAAAAAAAAAAAAAAAACTATGAGTTGGGTTTCTCACCCAATGTGCTGGAAGCTTTTAGATAGCCGATAGGCCCAGCCCAGTTCGGTGATGAGATTAGGGACTACATTCGGCGGAGTATTTAGGATTGAGCTTTTCAAATGATGCTGCACAGTGAACGTGCATGACTGGCCCAGGTATCAAACATTTATTGGGGCCTGCCGCTGCAACTCTCAACAAAATTTGATTGAAGAAAATAATCCAGAGAAAACCAATAAAATCCCAGACACGTGTACACGCAGGGAAAGGGAACAGGGAACAGGGAACAGGAAACAGTTGCAGGGACTTATGAGGATAAGGGATACAAACTCTGTAAATTTGCATTGGCCGTGCAGCAAAGCAGATACAATGCTGGTCTCATTAATTTGGTAGAATATACACTAATTAACGTACGGCGGTTTTTACTTTTATTAAGAAGGTAGCACCACCATTATGAATGCAAGTGAATAACTAAGTCCGCTGCCATGTTCTTCTTCAATCGTTATGTGTTTTTTTAATCTGTCTACACAGTGCAGTGTGTCTCAAACTCAAAACTCAATTATTAATGATCAATCATTCTATCATAGTTATAGTCCATAAATGGTGGCCAGAATACTATATTCAGAATATTTCCAGTTCGATCGGCACTTAGGAAGAAGTTGGAAGGCAGACAGCGAGGTTTCTTAGAGTTTAAACAAATAGTAATTGTCATTTATTTTGGCAATGCACGTACTACCAATCAATTCATCAGTTTGAGGTGCCGTGCAGTGCATTCGTTGTTTCGTTGCATTTGCATGCATGTTCTGCGCTATACGTAACTTTTTCATCCTCATATACTCTCCAACAATATATATATATGACCCTAATTTACTGCGTCTCTAGATCTATATCTCTATATATATACCTATACACACACACACATGCATGCGCAAGAGAATAATACTGTTAGACACACACACACACACACACGTATATATAATAATAATAGTCACAAGTAATTATGAGTCCTCTAATAATTGAGAGCCTTTTTATGCTAATAATACCTGCATCTACGTAGTATGTTCCATCCCTAATTCCCTTTCTGAAGAAAAAACGAGAGAGAGAGAGAGAGGGAGGGATGCCAGATGTTAATTGAGTCCCTAATTGGTATTTTGAATGTTAAAAAATAAATAAATCAAGCAAGCGGCGCTGTAACACTGGAATGATTAAAGTTTTATGACGTGTATTCCTCAAATGTGGATTTTGAAATTTAAGCGGACCATTATATAAATGATGAAGAATGGAAGGGTACGGAGTTGATTTTCATTTAAGTGCAAGAGTAGAATGTGTAGGGACCGGACATTTGAATTGGGATTGGAATTTTGGAGTCCGAAGAATGGGGGGCATCCCAACTGCCTAATGGGCAGTTCAAGTTCAAGTTCAAGTTCAAGTTCAAAGTTAAGTAATGCATATTACGTACATACCTTCCAAAACCAAAACAACCACACACACTCCCCACCCCCCACCCCTAAAAAAAAAAAGAAGAAAAGAGTCAGTGTGATATGGTACAAAATGATATTCTTTTTTTTTTTAATGCAGGTAGTAATATATAATGTTTATTTTGTCCACCAAACAAAATAACAATAAACGAAAGTTCGATAAATTAGTTCAATGATGGACGATTCAATTGTATTTATTTTGTTACCTATACGAGCGGGCATTATTGTCATCAACACTTTCTGCGGACAGTAACATTCAAACAATATCATCAACTATTAATCGCGTAAAATTAAAAAGATGACTTGCTATCATACTACAAGTAAGAGCACTCCGTACGATCGAGTTAGCAACTTTTTGTTTGGAATTTGTAATGTATTTAAAAAAAAATTTATTAGAATGTGTGAAAATTTTAGTAGGTATTTTTTTATAAGAAAAGTATTTTGGAGGGAAAATAAGAGAGAATTTTTTTTAAAATTGTGTGAAAAGAATTTGAGTGGGAAAATTAAAATTTTAAATTTTGAAATAAAAATGTGTTTGAATAGTTTATTTTTATTTAAGAACTTATTTATTTATAAATAAAAATTGTCTGTTCAAACAGACCCCATGATTTCATTACTATTATCAAGTATATGCAGTATCACCAATCTTAATGATTTTATATCAGTACAAATATTTTTATTTCATTAAAATGTCAATGAAAGGAGGTTGATTTAGAGGGGGGGGAAACTACAAACCATTATAACGAGACATAAAATATGCCACTAGTTTTAATGAAATAAAATAGTATAAATAACAATAATGAGACGTATAATCCTCGATTCAGACGAGAAATAGGAAGAGTAAAAAAAAATGGCGACGAAATTATTTTAAGCGACCACTCAAAAAAGTCGATGGATGCTCCAACCATTGGATTTCAGAAAATACAACAATTCTTTCACTTTCTGAGTAAATTTCTCTCTTCCGTTAGGTTTTACTTATTCAAAACGGACATGTATAAATGAAATCAGCACCATTAAAACATCGACACGTGGCAAAGAGTCTGCAGCGACCCATTCTTCCTGACCCACAAATATCTGAAAATTTATGGCGGTACCCTTTTTTCTGTTTTTTTTGTTTTTGGTTGTAAGTTGTAACTCGTAAGTTGTAAGCAAGAACGAAAAAGATAGTAAAATTACTTTTGATGGAAATGCCGAATCCTGATCCTTATAGTATGGCTAGACAAGGTCACCCGCGCATCCCGGGATGGCCTGTTTTTTCACTGTTGGTTTTTGATTGGAGTAGGCATTCAATTTTATGCGAAATTAACTTAAGTTTTAAACCTAAAAGAAAACTTGAAATGATGGAATATAAAATAAATTTTAAAATAATATCATAGATTGAAATAGTAAATTATTTGTTTATAAAAAAAAAATTATATTAAAAGTGAATTATAGCTAATTAAAATTATTATCATTAATTAATACTATTAAAAAGTAACAACTTCTATCCAAACAACTAAGTTCAATGTGATAGTTTCAAAAATTTTAACAATTTGATATTCATATTAGTTATTATATTTGCATATAAGGTTAAATTTATTTTGACATTATATTTTTTTATAACTCATTACAATTTATCAATATAAGTATAAATAATTGCCTTCTATTTATCCCTAATGAAAACTTTTAAACTTGTGTTTTTAAATATCTTTGTGTGCATGTTTCAAGTGCTTTTCTAGTATTTTTTAATTATTTTTATTTTACTTTCTAAACAATATACTTTTTTAGAAAATAATTTTAAATTATAATAATTTACATAATAATTTTTTTTGCAATTAAAATATTATTTTTATTTGTAAAAAGTACACTAAATGGTGGCTTTTAAATGTAAGATCATTATTTAAAAAAAACACTTTCACATAAATAGTTAAATTTATTATAATAGTGTTATGTGTTCTAATAATCAAGTATTCATATTATATATTAGATTTGCAGCTCACATATAAATTATTTTTAATAACACATCTTCTAATATTACAATGATCAAAACAAAAATATATTTTCCTATCAATAAAATTCACAATAAAAATTACATTTGTTTTTAATATTTATTTTACATTGTGACTATTGATTACATTTGAAAGTAAAATTTAAATAATTAATAATAATTTTTATGTTAAAATAAAACATAATATAACTTTTTTTTAAAAACAAATACTAAACAAAATTAATCTCCAAAAAAGAAGTTTTAAAATTTTGCTATGGGCTATCTTCTCAACTAAGAATGGTTGAAACAATCAAATAATTCAAAAAGATAGAAAATAAGAAAAATATTACCTTACTTCTTAGTAGTATCATTTTGGCACGGCATATTTTTTGTACTAATTTTTTTCAATATTCATATGAAAAAAATAAAACTGAATGGATTTCTTTTTTTTTTTCTTTCCCACAACTAAATGTGTTGTATCATGAAATTTTATTTTATTTTTCAATAAAGTTTAGTGCAAATTTCTATAGATATTAACTTCAAGTCTTTTTTTAGGCAACTTCAATTCTAACTTTACTTTTATTAGACACTAAATATAGTTTGATCCATTTTACTTGTAAATAATGTTAAAAGCCTCATACGACAGTAAGAAAAATTCGACGCCTTTTTCTTGTTCCCTCCACGGCTCCACCTATTGATTAATGTGACCGCAGACTGCCTACATTTCAATAACAAACGTGTGATTTGGGCTTCATAAGGTCTGAATTCTGCCATATCAGTTGATTGATGATCACAAAAATGGAGCTTTTTTAGCTTCGAAGAATGAGTACTTACTACTTAGTGATAGAGGCAAACATATTCATCAAGCCTAAAAGGTACCATCAATCACCTGAACCTGAACCCGAACCTTTTTCCTCAACTTGTCAACATATTCATCTGATGGACACGGTTCAGAAAATGAGGCTGAAGAAGGTGATACTTTGTCACTAGTTGATGAAGCTAACTGCAGCTCCAAATTAATGACTAATTTTCTCTTAACAATTCCATATTTTCTGCACCGTGACAATGACAATGTTTTGTAGTTGTATACAAGGTTTTCTCTAACAATTCCATGCAAGTATACAAAGATTATCTGCTTAGTAGTTGTAGTTTAGACAGTATCTTATTTCCTCATTTTTTACCAGTTGATCCTATATATGGATATAAAGTGGAGAAATAGATTCATTTCGAGATTGTAGTAGTCCTGGAGTGGATAAAAATATAGGTTTTTGATGACCAACATCTTTCAACTCCCTGTAAAAGAAAATGAGACATTTCATTCTTGAATGCTTAAAAAGTGAACCAACCATGTCTATGAGAAAACTCAGACTAACAACTTCTCATACCTAGATACGAGGAGGCAGCCTCTGCAACTCTAGTGCCACGTGACAAGCAGCATCAGCAAGAGAGGGTGTACAAAAGCTTCTAATTGAAAGGTGACAATTGAATCAAACAATATCTTCAGGCACAAAAATCTAGCATCACCATCTTTGTTGCCCTTTGTGTAGAATAGCTACATTGGGAAGAATTTGACAAATAAAAATGTCACAGCTTTGTTGATTGTTGAACAATGGGAGGTTCTTCTGCAATGGACTAAAAAACTTTCAAAAGCGTTATCCGCAACTTATATTTACCCTGAAAATTCAAGAGAGAAACTAGTTAAATATTCATGAATATCCCCTGTGAAGATATTCTAATCATTTGCATTATATGTAGATTAATCAAATCTATAGAGACTCTCGTATTGGCACTTTTGGAGATCCTATGGCATTATATGTAGAACATCAGATGGAGCATTCCCACTAAAATGCTTCAAGCATATGTTGATGGCTATCTATTTGGAGATTCATTCAAATAAATTCTAAAACAATGTTATTTGAAAACGGGATGCAACCCACCAAAGGGGTTGATTCCATAAAATGACAAACAAATCTCTCCTCATGTGACATTTACCTGGAATTGTGACTCGGCCAACTTAAGTAGATTTGTAAACTGTTGCATCACTTGAGAACTAACCACCTTATGCTTAAATAAAAAATTTCCAGGAAGATTTAGAATCATAGGAAACGGATGAATATTGCTCTTCTGAGGATTTTTACTAGGGAGACCAGCAAACTGCCCACCACGTCTCCCGCTCAGCAATTGCTGAATTTCTCCAATAACGATTTCCAATACACTTTGTACAGCTGAAGTCACAACATGTGGAAATACATTTAAACAATGCTGAACATATTTGTCCTCCTTTTTACATAATGGCTGATGGACCGTGTTGCCCAGTACCTCCTTGGATATATTTTCTATAGTCCTTCCTTGGTGCATAAAGTTGAGTTGAATTATCTTTTCTATTTCGCAAAACAGATGAGGCCAAAAAAATAAGTGGAATTGAGACTTGAAGCCAGATGGGAGAGAATCCTAAACCTGCTAAAAACAATTGAATTGGGAGAAACAAAGGAACGAAACTATTACCCCCACAATTCAGCAATGAATGGTTGGAAGAAACAAAGAAGACAATGTTGTTTTGATTAATTTATTTAAAATTTATAAACAATTTATTCACAGTAAACCATTACTCAAGTCTCGTGTGGATATGTTATGGCAATAAATCAACCTAAATGGGAGAAAAGTAATTTAATCATATAAAATAAAGAAAAGGTCCGGGTTGTGTGGACAATTAAGGACACCTTCGTCCCGCCCGGGGGGGGGGGGGGGGGGGGGGGGGGGTTGGGGCTCCCATCCCAAAGCAACCGAATCCAAAAAAACTGCGAGCCCAGACTTGGTAGATGGGACCGTGCAAACACAAATCCAAACTGTTTTTAAGATTTCTCATCCCCTGAACCTCCATACTAGAACCACATAAAATCTACGTCATCCTTTCATCGGTTGAAGTTGGTAGGCATCAGTACTAAATGCATACCATCCAGTCTTGTTTAAGGCAACCAAATACAGAATCCATAATGCAAAAGCCCAACTAATTAGAAAGGATTTGGTATGGATTGGTATGTCATTTTACCATTTGTTTTCTATAATTTTTGTATAAAAATAAAAACAAAATGAAATAAAGTGACAAGAAGTACAAATAGTATTTTTCTTGATTTGTTTCCGAATCGAGAAAAAGAAAAACAAATTAAAAAAATTAAAGATTTGTTTAGTTTGTATTTTGAAATTTATTTTTATTTTAAATACGTTTTTTAATATGTCTTATATTTTATAATTATTATTTAAAAAAAATATGAAAATATATTTTTAAATTGTAAAATACCATGTCCTTACACTTTGAAGGGAAAAGATGAAATGAGGATAGATATACTAATAATAGTGATGAAAAGGAAGGTGTTGGAGGATTCGGAGGATATTTAGGAAGTAAAAAGGAAAAATTAGGAGGGAGCGGGTCCTTGAGTCAAAAAAAAAAAAGAAAGGGGAGGTGCAGCTATTTATGCGGCCATCGTGTCCATTTTCTTTTAACTTTGATGACGATGACGATGATTATGATTAGGCGACCTGTGAGCGATGCGACCACAACACAACGGGATTGAAATAAAAGTAAAAAAAAATTTACTCGTAAAATTGGGGGGGCATAAACGCCGTGAAGTGGTTTAACGGCGAACCACCCATTCCCCACCTAAAGACTCCACTCCATGGTCTCATGATTCACGATGATGGACCATTGGATTGGATGGGATTGGATTAGATGAAACATACTCTACTACTCACTATCTTATGTCCTACAGTTATTGGTACACAGTAATATATTTATTTTATTTTATCTTTTTTGGGGAGAGTCGGGGGGTGTCACATTCTTTCTCTCTCTAGACTATAGCGCGCTCTCTCTCTCTCTCTCTCGCGTTCAGTTGATCTCACCCACACCCATCGGAGCAGTCGGAGGAGGAGGTGGAAAGAGTTAGTTGGTCGTCGTGTTCTTCGGGTCCGGACCTCCCGGTTTTGGACTGTAAATATATTCCGGTCAATTTCCAGTCCAATTCAATTCAACGCTCAATTTCCATTTTTCCGTCATTACATTTCGCGATCTGTCATCTAATCTTCCTTTTTTTTTTCTTTAAATTACCTCTTTTGTTTTCTTCTATTTTTTCAGTTCCCTTTTTGTTTCTCGACTTCTCTCTTTCTCCTTCGGTAGGGGGAGAGAACAGAGAAGCTAGGGATTCCCCGCTGGAATCTCCGTACTTTCCGATCCGGCATGCCGAGGAGCTGAAACTACCACATCGGTCGGTCCTTCTCCTGCGTGTGTTCTCTGTCCCTGTTTCTGTATTTGCTAGATACAAGATAGAAGATAGAGGGAGAGATTAAATTATCAAATTATGAATAAATTATAGCTATATAATCAGAGAAAGGAAGACAAAGGGAGAAAGAAACCATAATTACACGTCCTTCTCGTGTGGTTAACGTGCATTGTAGGGAATACTGAGAAGAGGAAGAGGAGGAGGAGGAGTTGGAGTCAGGGAGAGAAACACATAATTCAAGTTTGGGGGCTTGAGAATTGGAGTTTGGAGGTTCTTGCACGGCACAGATACCCTAGATCTCTTCTGCAATCTTCTTTCCTTTCGCTTGGTTTAGCCTTACCTTATGCCGTAATTTATTCTTTGTTTCTTTAAAAAATTTCTTCCTCTTTTAATTGTCTTTTGCTTTCATACTTGTCTTGTGTTTCTCTGTCTTTTCCTTCTTCTGTCAGAGATTAAGTTCCAAAGCCCCTCGCCCTCACCCAAATCCTTCTGTTTTCGGTTTCAAATGTCGCTCCTGCCTTCTGACTCTTGATTATCTCTTTCTTCCCCCCTCTTTTCTCTCTTTGCCTCCCTCCTTCCCCCATTTCCTTTTTGTTCGTTTTTGAGTTGGAGAATTCTGTGTATTGTTTTGTGATTTTGGAAATGGTGCCCGTACTTCGCCTTTGCAGAGGTTCGTTATTACTATTCATTTTGTGTTTATTCACTTATTTTGCTTAATTTTGTTGGGGTTTTGAATATCCAGCCTTTGATCCTTCACAAAGTTTGCACTTTTATGATGGCTTCAACGGTGTTATCATCGGATGCTTGAAATTGTCTTTTTGTGTTTTGGGCTTACTTTCTCTGAATTTAAATTCCTAGTTCAAAAATTCCTTCCCCCCCACCTTTCCTTTCTTCGAGGTGATCAAACTCAACTACTCTCTCCCTTTTTCTTCCTGCAACACAAAGTAATTCCTTCAAGTTTTAATTTTGAGAGCTGCAGGGGTTTTACAGAGACTTTCTGCGGCAACTCAATCAATGCTGGCGTTTTTGTCCCTTTTTTTTTCAACTTCCCTACTTCTTAAATGTATAAGTCTCAGCATTGGAAGATTTCCCGTTTCCAATCATTGTTTTACTCAATTTGGATGTTACTGATTCGTCTACCCGCACTCTAATCCATATTTGTCTGCTTCTGCCTTTCCTTTTTTCAGCCTTTTGACAATTGTCTTATCTTCATCTAGTAGTATGTATAACTTAATTTTCTCGATTGTAGTCTGTACTAAATCCCCTTTCAGGATTACATTTCCAATTCAGAACTTGTTGATCAAATGGATGATCTTTTGAGTTCCAATTGCAGATCTTCTTTGAAGCGGGATCTTCTTCTACTTCCATGTGATATAGATGTTTATGTTTCTCAATCTAAGCCAAAGACTGGAAATTTTCAACTTCTGTGCTGCCGCTTGAGTTGACACCTCACCATGCCTTCTGAAATGATGGATTCACAGGGTCTCTCCCCACCCTCATTTTTCTCTGAGGAATTGCATTTTCGTGATGAGGTATTTGTTTTGTTTCTTCATCTTCTTACCAAATGCCAATCACAAGTTATGGATATAATCCTTAGGTGGATATTGGTTTATGGCTATTGCATATGTACATGTATATGAATAAATCCAGAACCGACTTCACTGAAAGAAGAAAACGATAGGAACGGTGCAACACTTTATAATTTTGTTCTATACTTTGCAGAGACAGGCAGGATTCTGGAAGGCAGATATCATGCCTAATCACTATGGTGAGTGCCTACATTTTTTGCTAATTGGAGTTTGCACTGCTTCTGAACAGAGTGTATTTGTGACACAATTATGGGCCAAGATTTGGCATTGTTCCCCCAGCCTTTCCCCTACCCCTTTGAAGTGATAGATTATTGTGTTTTCTTTGAAGAATGTAAGATACTGCTTACGCCATTTAGCACCATTTTCTTTCTGAATATATGATTTCTCAGATCATTATTTATGTTTTCTTTGGAGATTGTTATAAGTTTTTGTTGCTCTTCAAATGCCATTGAGTTTATTTCAGTCAACAATCTGCCTCTCTGCTTACATGCAATGGAATTTTTATAGTTTGGATATTTTCTTTCTTTCACTGCTATGATTGTGCATATTACAACATGCGATTTTTTATTGCTTCTCTTGGTTTTCTATCCATAAGTGGTTTAGTTTAGAACTGTTTTTAACACAAAGTCCTAGCAGTTTTATGCTGAGAGGGACGAAGCTGAAATTAGAGGTTTGTGTTTGGGATAGCAAATAGATTCTGTGAACATGAAGTCTTAATACTGTAACTTGCAATCTGTTGTGTGTTTTATTGTGGAGGTTAGGTTAAAAGATGAGAGTCGAAAATTTTGTTGTTCTTTGGTGGCTAGTTTTTGGTGGTTAATTTTTGTTGGAGGATCTGCGGTTATTTTGGTGAATCTCTTCCTCAGTTGAGGAGTCCTTAATATTTAACCTGCTGATGACCTGATATACTAATAGATACCTGAATAGAGGAGAATACAGGAAGAAAAAGAAAAAAAGGTAAAAAAAGAGGACATCTCAGTTGCAAGATTTACTCCCTTGGCTGCATGCAGATGAATACAGATGTTGAAATTGCTTTAATAGGACACAATAATTAATATGATCTCAATTCTATGCATTAAAGAACATAAGAAAAGTTATGAAGAGTGATCCTGTTGTTTTATTCTATAGCTTGAGGGAAGGATAATTAAGTAGTCAATAATCTTGGTCATTTAATATCACCTTGCTTCTCTTGCAGATATTTTCAGCATGTTGGAGTATTAACTGAGTGTCTTATTATTCATTTTCTATAGAAATCCATGGAATATTGTGGTATGTGTGCAATTTTCTTGCTTAGAAGGTTGCCCTCCTCTTAAGGGGACATATATGTGTATCTTGTCTTGTTGTGCTGTAAAGATGCAGGAGCTTTGTCAGTTATCCTGCCCAGTCACCTTAGGTTTCTGCTTTGCGTTTTTGTCGAAGTATTGTTATCAGTGCTTTTATTGTCATTGGTTTGATATTTACTTTATGGGTGGGAAGTTATTTTTGTTTGAAAGTGATTGAAAGTTGGTGTGACTGCCTTCTATATAGGTTCAAAAGTCGATGGATCATTAAGAACAGCTGGTGTTGCTTCATCACCCATTGAGAAAAGGATCCCATTGGATTCTCGATCAGCAAAAGGTTTTGGGTTTCATGATTCTTTTTACAGCCAAGACCAGAGAGCTGCTCATAGCATAGAGAAGTTTGTAGGCGGAGCAGCAGGAGCAGCTAGTCACTCCTTACCTAGAAACTTTGACCATGATTTGGCTGCAAGACTTAATTTTAGTGTGGAGCCTGCATCTTACTTCATGCAAGGAGATAAGTTGAATTTAATTGGTGCTCAACGTGAGAATGGCCTATTTTCAAGCTCACTGTCAGAGTTGTTTGGCAGGAAATGTGAGTTTTGTTCTCCTTTAACAGCATAAATATTGTGATTGATAACTGCTTGCGTCTCTCTCTCTCTTTCTCACTCTTTTTGGCAATTTCGGACTCTAATGTGCTTTAATTGCCTGCCTGGTGTTTCTTATGTAATTGGTTTGTTGCCTTTGAGTTGTAATGCTTGCAGAATTTGTGAAGAAACACATTTTTGTTGATTTAAGTTACTTAAAGAGGGACTCCCTAATTTTCTTGTATCCAGTGCGACTATCATCTAATAATCCACCTTATGGGCACTCTGTCGGTGCTGCTGGCTCCCAGTATGAGGAAGAGGAACCCTTTGAGTCGCTTGAAGAACTTGAGGCTCACACTATTGGAAACCTTCTCCCTGATGATGACGACTTGCTTTCTGGAGTGACTGATGGGATGGACAATATGGGCAATCCCAGTAATGGTGATGATATAGAAGATTTAGATGTTTTTAGCAGTATTGGTGGACTAGAGTTGGGTGATGATGGTTTTCCATCAGGACAAAATAAAACTGATCTCTCTGGTGGAAATGCTAATGGTCAGATAGCAGGTTCAGTTGGAGGGGAGCACCCTTTTGGAGAACACCCTTCAAGGACCCTCTTTGTGAGAAATATTAATAGCAACGTTGAGGATTCTGAATTACGAACACTTTTTGAGGTCTGTACCTTTAACTTCTTTTGCTTTGATTTCTTTTTATCATGATCTCTCAACTTGCTCTCATGAGTTGGTCCCAATTCTGAACTTTGATCTCAGCAATACGGAGATATCCGTACGCTATATACCGCCTGTAAGCATCGGGGATTTGTCATGATTTCGTATTATGACATTAGAGCAGCCCGAAATGCAATGAAAGCCCTTCAAAATAAACCATTGAGGCGTAGGAAACTTGACATCCATTTTTCAATTCCAAAGGTAGGTTTCAATTTTGTATTTTCCAAGTTCAGTGTGCATGTCGAACTTTATTGTTGCTTTTTCATTTTTTTCTCGTATGAGTTTATGCATATAAATGGAATTAAATAGTTTCCTGGTGTCTCATATTTCTAGGACAATCCATCAGAGAAAGATATCAATCAAGGAACTCTTGTGGTTTTTAACCTTGACTCTTCTGTTTCAAATGATGAACTTCGTGAAATTTTTGGTGTTTATGGTGAAATTAAGGAGGTAAGATTCAGTGCCAATCTGATATTTTAGGTTAATGTTGAAGGTGAAGTGAATTAGCTTATTCTCTTTTTATGGAGTACAGATCCGTGAGACCCCGCACAGAAGTCATCACAAATTTATTGAATTTTATGATGTGAGAGCTGCAGAAGCTGCCCTTCGTGCACTGAACAGGAGTGACATTGCTGGAAAGCGTATTAAGCTTGAGCCAAGCCGTCCTGGTGGTGCTAGACGGTGGGTGGGATGTTATGACTCTTCAGTTTTATTGCTTTATCTTCACTTGCTTCTTATGCAGTCTGCCTGCTTCTTTTATTTTGTTGTCATAGTTATGGAGCAGGTTGGGAGGTAATGATTCTTCTTGTGATCATCAGTCATGAAGGAAATAAATGGTTCTTGGTTGCTTTGGAAGTGAAATGTTTGATGTATTTTTGCTCTGAATGGATTGAGAATCATTTTTAGGCTTAGTCAGTTGTTGCTGTTGTTGTTCTGTGGTTAAACATGAAGTTCACATTTACTATTTGCAGACTGATGCAGCCATTTAATTTAGAGTTAGAGCAAGAAGAATCTGGCCTTCATTTACAGCAGGCTAGCCCTCAAAATACTGCAGCTGGATTTTCTGGTACAATTACTTGTCAACATTATGAATGCTTATTTTCAATTTTTTTGGCTCACAATACACGCTCACATTGCCATGTGATATCATACCAGGACCGTTTCCAATAGGGCCTATTACCTCTAGTGTGGACAATGGAACAATCTTTGGGTCCCACTCTGCCAGTGGAACGACTGTTACTTCATTCTTCGAAAATGCTTTCCATCAGGGAGTTTCTTCTTCTGTTCCTAGCAGTTTACCATCATTGGTTAGGGTGGGATCTAGTGGCAATCATACCAGTGTTAGTGAATCTGGCCATGCACAAGGCGAGATGAAGTTTGATTTTCGAGGTGTGCCGAATTTCCATCCTCATTCACTTCCAGAATTTCATGATGAGCTGGGTAATGGGGTGTCCTGTAATTCACCAGGGCACATGGCTACTAATGTGAGTGCAAGGCCATCTGAAATGATTGAGAACCCACAATTCTGCAGAGTCAGCTCAAATGGGCATCCTGTTGAGTTGAATGAAGGTGTTAAGTGCTACAACTACAATTAATTTATATTTGTCTTCATTTTATGTTGATTGGCTTTCTTTTGAGTGATTGGTGAAACTGGGAGTGTTGAAATCTGAGATAACTATTTGCTTGACTTGTGTCAAAACCATACCCACTTTCCATTGATCATTGTGCAAAATGTATGATGAGTACATGTAAATTTAATAAGGATTATCCATTGATGTAAGTCTTCTCCCTTGTTTTCAGTTTTTGGTTCCTCTGGAAATGGGAGCTGTCCACCTCCTGGACGTCATTACATGTGGAGTAATGCACACCATCCCCAGCCTCCTGGCATGGTATGGCCAAACTCTCCTTCATTTGTCAATGGGGTTTGTTCTCCTCATCCGCCACAACTGCATGCGGTTCCTAGAGCAACAAACCAAATGCTGAATGCTCTTATACCCATTAACCACCACCATGTGGGATCTGCACCATCCGTGAATCCTTCTATTTGGGATAGACGACATGCATATGCTGGGGAATCTCCTGATGCATCTGTTTTCCACCCCGGTTCTCTTGGAAACATTCGGATTTCTGGTAACTCACCACATCCTTTAGAGTTCGTTCCCCGTAATGTTTTTCCAAGTGGTGGGGGAAGCTGTATGGACCTCGCTGTTCCATCCAAAAATGTTGGATTCAACTCACTTCCGCAGAGGTGCATGATGTTTCCATCAAGAGGCCAAATGATACCTATAATAAATTCATTTGATTCTCCAAATGAAAGGACCCGAAATCGTAGAAATGATGGTAATTCAAGTCAGACTGACAACAAGAAACAGTTTGAACTTGACATTGACCGAATTGTGCGAGGAGAAGATAAACGGACAACTCTTATGATAAAGAATATACCTAACAAGTATGTACTTTTGCTAGAAGTGTGGGACTATGCTTGTGGCTTCATTTATTTTCTCGTCATCATTTCATCACATGTAGGAATGACATTTTGGGGTTTATATACACTGTCATCTCTTGATGTTTCAAAATTAGCATGTTTTCCTGTCTTTCCTTTTATAGAGTCCCTCATATAAAGTGGCTTGGTGACCACTTTTTCTTAGTATTAACTAGATGGACAAATACATGGGAATACTGATCTCCTAAGAGGTACATGACTTACAAGTGGCTTGAATTGAACACCATTATTTTAAATACTCGGTCAATTGATTGTTGTTTTTTAAGTAACAAGCTTTTCAAGGGAGCACGTAATCATTATGTCTAGACCAAGTTTTTGGAAATGAATGTACAATTTTATCCTTTTGATTTAAAATATGCATTGATCATAAAAGTGTGTTGGGATGTTGAATAAGTTACTTTTTCAAATGGCATTATTGGGAAGTTAATATGGGTGACAAACATTTTGGGACAATTACAAAATAGAAGAATGACTATCTTTTAGGGATGGATGGAGTATAACAGAATCTCATGTCAATGCATACATTTATACGTGGAATAAATGATGCATATTAATATTATTTTTTGGTAAGGATTTACATCATGTATGTTTTATAACTAGATAAGAATTCTCTGCTCTGAAGTCAATGAGAATTTGCCTAATCCTTTAAACCTTTAGGCTCTCTGGAAGTAGGTATTTTCTGCCTCTGGCAAAGGTTACGAAGCTCATCTGTTAATATGTTATCCTGTGAAAGTGCTAACATGCTCATGTATTTCACTCTATTAATAGATTGGCTTTGTAATCATGCTACAAGTTGTTGAGTTATTTATCTGGGATTCTGTTTTCTAGATTTTGCAATACATGATTCTATTTTATCTTACTGGCTACTGTAGATACACTTCAAAGATGCTGTTGGCTGCAATTGATGAACGTCATCGAGGAACTTATGATTTCATTTACTTGCCCATTGATTTCAAGGCAAGTGCACTTCTACCCTCAAAGATGTATTTTAATTTTATTTTCATTTTTGTATATGGGTATCTAAAATCATTTTGTGGTCTTTCATTTATCTTTCAGAACAAATGCAATGTTGGTTATGCATTTATCAACATGACCGATCCATCATTAATTATCCCTTTTTATCAGGTGAATTTCCATCATGTGGATGGATTGTTTTTCTTCATTAACTTGTTACAGTTTTTGAATTAGATTATGAATGTACAAGGAACTCTCTCTTGCAGGCATTTAATGGCAAGAAGTGGGAAAAATTCAATAGTGAAAAAGTGGCCTCCCTTGCATATGCTCGCATACAGGGAAAAGCTGCTCTTATTGCACACTTTCAGAACTCAAGCTTGATGAATGAAGACAAGCGATGCAGGCCAATACTCTTTCACACTGATGGTCCCAATGCAGGTGATCAGGTAAGGATTGTGTCATATAAGATTACACAGCTTGTGTTTAATGCGTGTGAAATGAAAACTGATGTTAGTTGACTAGTGTGGGTTGATTTCTCGCCTCTAGAGGTAGGTGATCAGAAAATGGATCGCACATCTTCTAGCGTCATTTTTATTAATGTGTATCCATTTTCAAAATCTGCTCAGTCATAATTTGTTATTTTTGAAGATTTTTTGGCCCCTATTGACCTTATGCGGCCCTTTCAGGTTATTTACAATTACTGTCGATTAATGTTTGAAGCTTGTGATGATATTTTTTATTTAATTATTTGTTTGTTTGAGATGTTCATGCAACTTTACATGCTTTTATGACATCAAAGTAAAAGAAATTGAAGACGGAAATCATCCGGGTGCTCTTATAGTGATGATTTTCCATTGCAGTCCAACATAAGGGTCGGGGGCTTCACGTTAGATAATTTCTTTAATCAATGGGTTTTGGCTGTCTTGATGCATCTAGTCTTGGGCGTTGGGTCCCCATCAAGATTTGAGCTTGCAAGACACCCTTCTCAGATTAACAATCAATTTGTGGCACTAACAGAAAGTTTGTTAAAGATATAGTCAACAATGCAATGCTATTGACTTTGTGTTTGGAGTTTTGATGTATTACCTCTTTGTTTTACCCTTGGGCTACACCTGATTTTCGTAAACGGTCCTGTATCTGGGACAGACATTATTTTATTTTATTATTATTATCGTTTTAAAACAAGTGGGTCTTATGTTTGCTTATTTTCCTCTGCAGGTGCCTTTCCCCATGGGTGTTAATGTTCGACCAAGAACGAATAAAAATCGAGCGACCACAAGTGAGGAAAACAGCCAAGAATGCCCACAGAATTTGCTAAATGGAGAGTTGTCTCTTAATGGAGACTCCACTACAGGTTCTCTCAAGGAGTCAGATTGATCAAGCTGATACTACCTTTTCGGAGGGACTAACTCAGTAGGATTAAGTAATTTTAAGTTAATCCACCCAAATTTTACTGATGTATATTAGGGTGGTTAATAGAGGAAGTAAATGACACAAAAAATACCATTTTTTGTGATTTTGGAAAAGACTCTTGGAAATTAATGTTATGCTTGGTCAGAGCAGTGTGCTCCCATTTTCACTGGGTTGATCAGGATTCTGAGGCTTGCTATCAGAAAAGAAGCATTGGATGGAGCTTCAAAATTTTGGACGTTGAGGAAAGTTAATTCCATATATGTGTATAGGAGTTCTGGAGCGACGGCAAAATATTTGCTGCATACAGGCGGCTTCTCTTGGCATTTTGCATTTTTCCTCTGCAGTTTGCTTAGAGAGAATCAGTGTTGTTAAAACATTTTTGATATGTCAAAACCGTCGCGGTCTTGTACTGATTACCTAACGTGGTTTATGAGAATTTGTTTGTTATTTTGCCGTGGATACCATCAACCTGTCCGTGTTTTTACCTTAGTTTTCGTAGGTGAGATTTTGCGTGGTCTAATTTTGAGATAACCACCGGGTAGTGGTAGATAAGATGAGACGCAAATATTTTAGTTAGCATGGGCTTGAAAACGCATTCTACCTACCACGTTATATGGTGGGTGATTTGGCTCCTCGTTAATACCTCGGTTGACAAGGACAAGGCAGAAGGCCACACGTATCGCGATTTTCAATATGAGTAATAATAGAGACAATGACTAAATAAAGTGATTTTATATAATAAGTAACACTGACGTGTTTATCATGTCATTATTATTTAAAAAAAAACAGAAAATAAAATAAAAGTTGTAACTTACGGACTCCACACCCATGTAATTTAACAACGGTTTTGCAGCAAATATGAGAAAAACAGCTTGGATTATACCAAGCAGGCCACCTATTATCAGAGCTAATGAAGCAGAAGAGTTATGCCTGCTATGCTGGTTGCCATCAGCTACTTTTCCATGGGAACTGATAAGTGGCAAAGCATTTCTGGAGTCTGATCTAGGGAACAAAACATCAGAAAGTCATGCAGCTCAAACGGTAAGATTATCTATGTATTGAACACCAATAAACACGATGAAAACAGTGGGAATTTCACATAGGAAAGCGGCGATCATTTTCATAAAAGCAATGAAAAAAAAATAGCTCTGACTCACCAGATTTTGGTATCAACTCTTCCTTTTCATTATTTGCAGCAAGACCATTCTCCACTATTTCAATTTCTTCTCCCCCTAAATTTCTAGTGGCATCTTCTTCAGCAACAAAAGAAGTTGTAACGCTAACCAGCGGGAATATTGCAATTTTTGATGCTTGGTTGAATAGAGCAAACGATTTTTAATTCTTGCGGTGCTCTCCTCACAACTGCAAAACGTCGTTACAATCCGGAAATCGGGCAGAGAACTGAAATAAGTTGAAACAGGAATTAGAAATCCGGCTGTATTGGTGTTTGTCCTTCCGTGGCTGGATGAAGGAAATCCGACGGAGAAAAGGAAATCAGAAGCAGAGAGAAGAAGTTGTTGTCCCCCGTGACTGGAAGAAGGAAATCAGAATCGGCAGAAGAAGAAAATCGAAACCTTGAGTAGAAGAGAGAAGAGGAAATCGGCAGAGAGCTCTATTTTTATTTTATTTTCTGTTTTTTTTAAAATAGTAATGACATGGTAGACACGACAGCGTTACACGCTATATAGAGTCGCTCTATTTAGTCGTTGTCTCTATTATTACTTTTTCAATATATAGGTAAGTCAGATCTAATATGAATCGTACATGGGCGGTAGTTGGAGCTAACGGCTCTCCCAGAGTTCCCTCATTTTAAATCCCTGGGGAAAAGGATCAAATTGGCCCTTGCGAACAGCTTAATGCACTATCTCCCTTCAACCCTTTGATAGAAATGTAGCAAAAGAAAAAGAGAAAATTCATAGACCGACCCCATTATCTCTACCTCGTAAGAATTACGAGATCACCCCAAGGACGCCTTTGGCATCCAGAGGTCACGGATCAACCATAAAACCCTGTTCAATAAGTGGAACACACCGTTCGTAGCTCGCCTCAGTGTTGTACCCAAGTTTAATGGATTGAGCGATGCCTGGCATTTTTGCTACCCAACCGGTGTTATGATATTCTTTGCCTTTAAATGGGCTGTAGAACAAAATGATTCACGGTAGAGAGATGAACCCTCGTTTTAAACAACGCACCTTCATAGCTCGGAAATACCACAATAGTTTATCAGGAACACACAAGTTACGCATGGTACAGATTTTAAAGATTTGTTTTGCCAACCTTGTTTTAAATTTTGTTTATGCATATCTGTCTGCTACCTTCTAGCAACAAAACCAGATGTGTGTTTGAAACTAAATATCTTTTAAACTCGATCTCTTAGTCAAAGAATCATCCTTTAAGTCAACATCAAGGAACGTCTAATCCAATAATATACCACCTGTTTGATGCGGGTGAAATTCTCTCACTTCGAGTAGAGAATGTCATAATGGCCAGGTCGGTATAGCAAGGTAATGAAAGGACATCTTCCCTCCAGGCCACCATTTTTAGCACTGGGGAGATTGTTGTTAGTAACAGGAATGAAATCATGATGATTTACACTGACACTACCATTGTCACAGGAGCTGCGGTCAAGATATACCACACGAATGGGAACTCCTAATGCATCAGACAATGCTGTAATGTGAACATGGTCACTCTCTTCACCCATCGGTTCCACTGCTGACTTGCAAAACTATCATCAAAACCAGAAAAGAATATGAAATCTATAAAATAGTGGGCAGTAACTCATAGATTTTCAAGGAAAAAAAATTCTAAAAGTCACGCTACAACCCTCATATGACAAGTAATGTACTGGAAAAATTCAAATTATAGATGCAAAAAAAAAAAAAGAATAAAAAGGCAACCAATTAGATAAGGCAAGTTGTACAGTTTGTACACAAGGTCCTGTCATTTTATCTCCTGTCACTTTATATGGATTGGTTAGCTGTAATCCGAATATCAAATATGTCCTTCCTGGTCAAAAGTGTACTAAACATATAATAGCGTTTTCACTCTAGATCAACTTCTTAGTATCAGTTTAGATTCATGAGAATCCTAAATTTCACACCCCTGCTAGTTTGTAGTAACTACTAAATCAGTTATAATCTTCAAAAGGTAAAAATGCAATACTCAGAAGTACAAGCTGAAGCTATCGAAACAAACCTGCTCCACCGAAGCATTTGTTAACCCTTGAATAAAAGGTTCAAAAAATTCTGATCGTTTCCGTATTTCACTGGAGGTAACAAATCTGAAGAACATTACAACTGACCAAGAAATAGTATCAGAACATGTCAATATAAATGTACCAAATGCTTCTACTTAAAAGTTTCACAAATGACACCCACCATAGTCAGATACTGACTGATCCCGACTTCTCTGCACAAGTTCATCATGGCTGAAGCAAAAAATATACATAGATATAAATATGATCAAAAAAGTTTCTTATGAAGCTTACAAAACAAGTTAGGCAATAAACCTTATTGAAGCATCACCCCCTTGAATAACCTCTTCAAGCTGCTCAAGGAACAACTGAAAAGTTGTGAAATCACTTCAGGATACTCCGAAACTCCAGTAATAATGTTAATATATAAATGAGAAAAGAAAAGAGAGAGAGAGAGAGAGATGGAGAGAAAAAAATCAGCTTAAATCTCCTCAAACCCTATCAAAATGCTTGATCAAATCCTGACTTCATGCTGGCCTAGTTGTCAATACAAATTCAAAACAAAAACCAATGTTCTATACGAAGTAACATATTGTAATTCACAGTTCATGATAATAAGATCATGGATACATATGTCAACACACTAAAGGGTATCATAAAGATACTCAATGTAATAAATCCAAAACTGCTTGCAACATGTGGGCAAGAATTGGAAGTTCCGTGCTATGAAGAGTATATGAGAAAAGACATAAAACTGCTCATGGATTCTCTTAGAAAACAGATGCCATTTTTCCATATCAAATCATCAAATAGATGCTTTTAGACTTCACGTTAAGGAGAATCAACTAAGCAGTTATCATCGCAAGTCTCGTTACTCTAAATACATCCAGCTGCATTTTCTAGTCTATTATAGGAAATAAAGGAGCAGTTTCTAAAAAGAGTTTTTTTTGGGTCATTTTTTGAATTGAAAAAAAAAAATAGTGAATGAGGAGGGATTGCTGCTTTGTGCAGCTGGAGAGATTCCAGCCTCAACCTCATGGAGATTACTTAAAGTAACTTATTGCTGGGCCAGCCACTTGTTCTGAACCAAGAGAAAGTGAGAGAACCAAAAAAAAGAGGAATATTGGAGAAGAAATAAATGAGCCAATATGTCCATATATACTTCTGTATCTTTTCTAAAATTAAAAAGCAAGATTTGATTAAAGACTGATGCAGGGTCAAAGGATAATATTGGTTAGTACCTATATCAAGGGCTCTTTTTTGTTTTTTTTTGGGCTTGCATCTCATAACCACAAGCTTAGTATGTGATAATTATAACAGGCAAAGAAGACAAACATACTCTCTTATGCATAACTGTTGACGTACATGCATAGAATTGAGAAAATCCTGCTAAAAACTAAATGTAATTTACATTAACAAGAACAAAGTTTAATCTGGTAAAGGATTAAATCTATTAGGTAAGATTAAAAATCTGGTGATAATGATAATCTTCTAGATCAGAAGGCTCTTAAATAAAAATCTAACACTTGACATCATTTGCAGAAATCTGTTGCAATTGGAAACTATCCACTTAGCACCCACACCCCCTCACCCCAAGTGAAATCGTCACGTTTCCCATTCTTGGATATCGCAAATGTTTGTCATATTTGAAATTCCAAAGCATCTTTATTTATTCTGCCAATCATTGTCCCTTCTTCTCATTGCATATTCAATAATATAACCAACTTAAAGGACAAAAACATAATACAAAGCACAAACATCACAATCACAATACTTTTTAAAAATAGCACATCAAAATCTTCATTTCAACCAAACTCAGGCATGGCAAGTATAATTATAAAACCTATGAAGTTTGCTTTATCCACCTTGGAAGAGTCAACATGGCCTAAGATATTAGTGAAACCCAAAACAGCTTGAAACAAACTGAGATGATGCTATTCAAGCCTAAGATTCTGCTCTTCTTTTTTTTTTTGACTAGGAGTTTTAATTGGTCAAATCATTGGTCAGCTGAAGCATCCAATCATAAGTCATAAAACAAATTTGAAACCCAAAAGGTTGCAAACACATAAACTATTATTCCAAGAAAACAAATATCTTTTCACCACTACGAATCCTGTCTTACAATTAGATTTATTTCATTTTGTGATTCTTCTAGTACGCTACATGGGCAAATATGCTCATTTATTAGTAAGTGCCAGATTCTTTTATTGAAGTGACTGTACAAATGGAGGCTTACTGAAAAAAAATCTTCAAAGGTAAATTCTGCGTAGCCCAAACTCTGAAGCGTCATTCTGCATTGTTCCACATTAATTTTGATCCTATCAACTTCAGCTTGATCTTGAGATTCCATGACATGCTCCTAGGTTTAAGAAGGAGAATCATCAGCAGTTGAAGTTCAAATCTCCAAACTGACTTACAGTATGAAAAGACATACAAGATAAGCAAACATGAAACTTCGGAAAAAACAATTCCCGTCACCCCTCGTTCGCCTGATTGCTGCATATTGCTCACTCAGTAACTGCACAAATGATACCCATAATTATTGACCAATCAGAAGCACTTACAAGAACTGCACAACTAAATTTATGATAACCTTTATTTTTTCAAGCAAAATTGGACTTCCTGACTTGTATTCATCTGCCAATGAAGAAAGAGGCTCCTGCAATCATTGTGTCAATTAAAGAAAATAATATGGTAAGAAGAAGCAACTCCAGATTAGAACATGCAATACTATTGGCCAATTACAACAAGAAAATTACAGGAATCCATATTATATCCAGATGTTTACGTAAAGATTCTGACCGGGATATTAATATTACAGCAAAATTCAATAACCAAATTTAAAAAAAAAAACATATTAAACACTAAAAATATCAAATTAGCCATTTCATATCAGATCAATTCATGTTTGAAGATAGATTTGTGTAATTAATAGCTAAATTCTTACGGATAGCTCTTTATCTCCAGAAGAAATTATGCCAAAGTTGCAAGGTCAAATTCTATGTGATGGAACTCCCAAAACTGACAGCACTTGGAAGTTTAAACAGCCAAACAACAATTAACAAAGGCCATTACAACCCTCTAGCCCTGAGTTTCAACATTTCTCTACAGCAAATGGTAACCACCAGTCCAAGAATACGCTCCCCAGTATGCCAACCAACACCACCCCCCACCCCCCCAAAAAAAAAGGAAAAAAAAAAAAGCAAAATAAAGGTGGGAAATATTTGGACTGATTCAGGAACTCTATCTACCATGTCCAACCAATGAAAGCTTGAAACACTTAGTTGCAAGAAACAGGCCCCATGCGTATCACAGTGTATTTCCAATTTCGTCAAGGAATGTTGAGGTATTTCTGCCTATGGCCTGACAGCTAACTTAGCTTATAAAATATGATCGCAACATCCAACAGCTCCAAACCTTTTGCTAATTGGACTCAGTGTAACCAAATAGTATCAAGTTTTTGCTATTCGAGGTTGAAGGGGAACGACCAGCTAACTAAAATTACAGTCCAAACGTCATGAAGAGATGCAGCAAATACAAAATTTTAAAAAAATGTGAAGAAAAAAAAAACACTCAAATGATACGATAAAGAAATTAGTGATAGCGATGGAAGAGATGAAAAGCTGCGACAAAAACAAGAACCAATAAAATAGGGAAAAAAGAAGAAAAAAATTTAAAAAAAAAAAAAAAAGTGATGGGGAGGGGTGGGGTGGTGTGAGAGTTTGTGGTTGGCGATGATCTTACCTTGTCGCCGACAAAGGGAATTCTGTCAGCTTCCAAGGCTTGGATGGCAGATTGTTGTTGCATAATATCATCATCCCTAAAGTTTTCCCAATCATCATGAACTAGTGGTTGAGATGGGTGAACGGAGGTGGGGATGGATGTGAGCTTGTCTGATACAGCATCTCCAGCAAGGGCATCGTCCTCCAGATTCTGCATTTCCACAGCAGCTGCAGCTGCAGCAGCAAAAGGAATTACAAGCCTCCTTTGATTTATTTATGTTGGATTGGGATGGACGCCACTGCTTAAGTACTCGTTCAAGTCTACCTATAATTGCAAAAGTACCCCCTCCCTCCTGCTGACATTTATATTTATTTATGTGATGTAGTGGTGGTGGTGGTGTACTAGTAGAAAAAAGAAATATCTTCTAAGGTTCGTGGATCTCTAAAGCGAAATAGAAATTGGTCGTGAGGAATTCAAATCAGGAAATTAATATGGTAATGAACAGGAAAGGAATGTTAACGAAGAAGAAGAAGAAGAAGAAGCAGAACGGATGAATTGTATGAGTAATGATGTGTTCAAAAGGAAAATTGGGAAGAGGGTTAACCCCATTCCCAAACTCAGTCTTACTTCAATATCAATCAATCAATCGTTCAATCAAAGCCGGTTTCCGCCGGATTGGTCTCGGGTATGGGTGGCCACGGCTGTCTTCGCTGGTGGCTTCCTCCGCTTCCCTTCCTCTTCAGTAATTCTTTACCTTTTCAGAAAAAAAAAAAAACAGAAGCTCTTATCCCTGTCTTCTATAAATATAGAACTACCAGTACTAGTAAATATGGCCGAGACTGACTGCGACGGACCACGGGAGGATTTCGTTTTGTGATGTTTTCCCACATGGGCCCCGAGCACCCCAAGTAAACCTAGCCTAACCACTTTCAGTATCCACCGTGCGAATGCTCATGCGGTTTTGGGCTTGTTGGTTTATAAATTGTATCCTACGTGGATCTTAAAACACTGGGCTGACATCTGCGTTGTTATAAATTGCAGATACAGTGACCTACTACATCACAGGCCCACATGAGGTCCACGCTTAATGGTGATAATATGTCAGGATCGACCGAATCGGGTATGATCCTGAACTGAATTATTAACAATGAGGGAGAAGAAGTATATAACAGAAAGGAATTCAAGAAAATTTGGAAAAGAAGAGAATGCTATTATTTCCAATTTATACAATTTGTTGATCAAATCCAATCTAAACTAACTAACTAATTTCTGAAATACTTCTAACCCTCCTTTTTGAACTGTTTCTTTCTTACAGCATTAGACCCAAAATGGTTAAAACGACAGGGTTCCATATTTTCACGTAACCCTAATTACAATCATTCTAAACGGCATCATTCCCTCTATAGTCTATGCCTTCAGACGGCACCGTTTGCTTCTAATATCCTGACATAATAACAAGTTACCAATCAACCGGAATGTGGAACTGATACATAACATATTTTGTCAATAAAAGGGTCTAGAATTATAAGAATTGGGCTGAGAAATTAGAGGGAGATTCAGAACAGAAGAAAGAAAGATTGGCAAGTTTTGTTTTGCCTGCCCAATGTATTGTAGCATGAGAGCTTTATTAGACAATTTTTGTTTGTTTTTGAAGCTGGTCAATTTTCCCTGGCTAGGCTACACGCTACACAGTGTTAATGAACAGATGCAGCAGAAATTAAGTTAAGGCAAGCAGCATTGTGTGATATGGGGATTTTCCTTTTCAAAAAAAAAAAACAAAGAGAGCAGAGAACAAGAAGTCAGCGACAACATCCAGTAAACTGCGCATGTACATCATCATACCGAATCAAATCTTTTACTACCGCCGCTACTACTATAATTAGTATGGAACTCCAAGTTATATATACCAAATTGTCAAAATTTTGAGAGCAATATTCAACTTAATTTGACCAACACCGCATCATCAAATTCATCACGGGACAACTTCCGCTCCTCGTTTTGGCCAAGTTTAAAAGCCTATTAATTGAGTACCCTTTGTTTTTTGTTTCCCGTTCACATCGCTTCCAGGCTACCACTTCTTACTGCATAGCTAGCTATAGCGTATACGTACGTGCTTGAGTCATTCAATCAGAAATGCTGCCGCTTATGTCATTATTCATTAGCACCGATTATAGCTTCACGTGCATAACTAATTAATGTCGGGCGTAATTCATTTCATCAGTATGTTCGCCTTTCTGAACCATTTCTGAAAAATATATATATATATTTTTTTATCGCTACTTACTTCAATATATTATTATTCTTCCAACAAAAAGAATAATCAATTACAAAAATCTAACACTAGCTAGAACGTACGATCTAACGGCTTTAAAAGAAAAATATAATAAATAAAACATGAACGGTTTTGGATTGAAAGCCGGACAGTATGTTAGGCAAGGAAGATATATTAGAAATAATAATAATAATAATAAAACAACATTTATTAGTAATAACATTCATTATATATAAATTGTATGCATCTACTTCTGTATGCCACTCCCTGGCCCTTCCGGACAGCTCCTCCGAGTCGCGAACTATATATATATAAAAGGAGAAGTAGGATGCGAGTTTGATCCGTATAGTATGAGCAGTACGATATATGATGATATCCTCCTCAATTAATTTTGCTCACCTTTGAAGAAACACTTACTACACCACCTCTAGGCTCTATCAGCTAGCTACCTCATGAGAGATCCTTGTCTTGATTAGGCAGAGCCCTAAAGTGATTATTAAGTGGTATTGAAAAGTGGATCCAACACATGGAATAAGACATCCACCACTCTCTTGGGAAGACCCGATCAAGGAGAAATCGGTAGGGCGTGGTGATGAGGAGGAGGAGGAGGATAATTCCGGTACTACTGTACTAGCCATGGAACCTACTAGTCCTACTCCTCCCCACCGCCTCCCTCAACAAGAAGGTACTACTACTATTACTACTACGAAATTACTCTCATCATTCTACATAGTCTATCATCACATCATCGATGCATATTACAAAACTTTCAATTTGATTGATTTCTGTGCTTGGTGATTGTATCCGGTCCGCCCAATTAATTGAGCCCGATTTTCCTTCCTTTTTTATTCTTTTGTGGTTAAATTTTTTTGGGTCGGAAAAGATGTATTCGGTAATATGTGTCATGTGTGTATATATGTATACATATATTCTTCCATTTCCTGCAATAGTATATAAGTTATTGAATTGAATTCCTCTTCTCCGACGACGATCAACCAATTAAGAGATTTCGCTTTGCTAAAATCCATATATATATATATATATTGATTAATTACATAATAAGGGAGCAATTTAATTAAGTGGACTGGTCTATATATATCTTATCCAGCGTAGCTAAATTAGGCAGGCAGGTTCAATGTATGTACATTTGAGTAGAGATGGCTCAGTTTCCGTAATGAATCATCTCTCTTCCAACTTCCGACTTTGCGATGTCCTGTCCACTGTCCACCTGTCTTCCCATCTGGAATATGTACTTGTAATTACTAGTCCCTTTCTTTGGGAAAATAATAATAATAATAAAAAAAAGGAATGATGCGCCCAGAGGTTAATTTATTAATTATTATGTAGGAGATGTACTAGTACTGGCGGTGGTTCATTCCACATCCAGTTATCCCACCGCTAGCTGCGCATTGTTTTCCTTCCCCCCCTTCCCACCGATCACCGCCATTAAAATGACTGATGTGCTGTCTGATTACTGAATATTTAAAATTGCAGTTGTATTACTATTGTTGTGTAAACTCCTCAATTATTAAGAGACACTACCGTGATCATATGTATCATTACTCATTGGTTCACGTATGTCAAAGGCTTTATTTATTTTTCATTTGTTGTGATTCAGTGATTTCCATCACTAGTTGCTAATTCAGTAGTATTGCGCGTGATCTATATATAAATTAGATAGTTGGAGTAGCATATAAGTAAAAATAATAATATTTATAGTGAATTTTTATAATAACTGTGATAAGGATAAAAATATAAAATATTATTTATTATTTTATATTTTTTTAAATAAAAATAATAAGTAAATTTTATTTTTTTATATTTGTTATGTTAATTATTATAAAAATTTATTATAATTAGTATCATTAATTGATAAGTAATTACGCATACATAGTTACTTTTGGTATTAATTAGAAGCTGCATCCTGCATGGACATGTTCAGTTGGTACAGTGTGGCTTCGTTGGGAAGGGTTTCGTTAATTATAGGACGCCCTTTTTTCAGAATTAATTGTAGCTACTTCATTTAAATACACAGCATTATATCATTGTACAACTATGTATATAAGTTTAAATATTGTTCCAACGAAACTAATCTAGAAGAAGTCGAATTGAACGGCAGGAGGAGGAGAAGGAAGACGACATTACAGAGGAGTAAGACAAAGACCGTGGGGGAAATGGGCAGCCGAAATAAGGGATCCAAAAAAGGCAGCCAGAGTGTGGCTAGGGACGTTCGACACAGCTGAGGATGCAGCCATTGCATACGATGATGCTGCTCTCAAATTCAAAGGTTCCAAGGCCAAGCTCAATTTCCCTGAAAGGGTCCAACAAGGCAAGCCCGTCCACTGCTTAATATCATCGTCATCAGCGTCGACAGAGCATCCGCAGCCACCAGTTGCTCCTCCTCTAGACAGCACCATTGCCACTTACCCTCATCTTCTCCAGTACGCACAGTTACTATCCAGCACTGATGCCGAGTTGCCTTATTTTACTTCTGCACTTTATAGCCAGCAGCACCATGATGCATCTTCATCCCTTACCTCAGCTCCGCCGTATCACCACCAACATCCACAAGCACAAGAAGATTCTCCCAGTTTCTCTTCTTCTTCTGATCATCGTCAGCAGCAGCAGTACTATTGCTCCGATTTTGTCAACTATTATGGCAAGAATTTCGATCCTAGCAGTAGCCCTTCCAATGATCATTACTAGAGCTAGCGGCTTTTATTTAATTAAATATGGTTTCATATATTAATCCCGGGAAGTTTAAATTTCTATGAATTCCTAGCTGGAATTTTTCTTTTTAAAAAAAAAAAATGTTTGGAGTACTATCAGTTCTATCTTCAATTTTGCGATTATTAATACGGATCCATCATTAATATGTTAACGCGTCACTACTATATATAGGTATATATATATACACACCCTACTGGTAATTAATTATTTAATTAAGTCAGTGCGTACGGACATAGTGTCTCTTTGTACCGCAATTAAAATCCTGGTAAAAAGCTAGTTATCCAGGGTATCAAATCATGCATGCATGCGTGCATGAGTCCGTAAAGTAAGCGGCTGGACAAGATACTTCTTTTTCGACTAATGTATATTAATTTATTATTTATTAATAAAATCATATTATTTTATTAATAAAAAAATAAAATTTATCCTATTTTCATGAACAAGGAAATCACAAGACAAGAGTAATAATAAAATTAGAAATAATAATATTTATATTCATTTTTTATAGTAATTAATTTGGCAAATAATAAAAAATAAAATTATTTTTTATTTTTTAAATAAAATAATAAATAAATTTTATCATTATATTTATCTTTTTAATTACTATAAAAAATTATAAAAATAAATTAAAAATATCATTACCATACTAAAGAGTATAACTAAAAAGGAATCACGCTAATACAAGATGCATAGTTTATTAAATGCTCCTAATATCTTTTATCCCTGAATGAACGCGTACGTAATCATTAGTTCCAATTTGGGATTTTACGCTTAGGAGAATTTCAGTCATCATAGCACTCTTCCCCGCGTGATATGGAATATGGATCCATCTATCAAATCAAATCAAATCAAATCATCCAACAAAAGAAATCGAATATTTATATACTTCTTTGTTTAAAAAAATATTTATTTTTGGATATTATTAATGAGTGTGGGTGGTCCACACTTAAAAATTAATTTTTTAAAAAAGTGTATTAAAAATATTATAATTAATAACTAAAAACTAAAATAAATACTATTATTTTTTTAAGAAAAAAGGTATGGTGTATGATACAATGATCATCTAACGATGAATCTCAAAGTTTTCTGGTCATGAGCGTGCTATGGGCGGCATTCTATGGAAACAGAACTTGAATAAAGAAAAAGTGGAGGTGCCGGGAGAGATAGGCGCATGTTCTAGCTAACAATCCGGCGGCCCTACTATTTAAGAAAAAAAAAAAAAAAAGTACAAAATTTGATTGACAGCCCAATTTAGAAAAGTAGATTTGGGCTTATGCCAGATTACCAAACTGCGGCACCGGCAGACCAAACCAATTCGGAAAAGATTTTTTTTTTTTTTTTTTTTTGAGATTCTAGGCCTGCGCTGCATCACGTGGACGCTTATCCCGAGGCAAGCGTGAACTTGTTGGTGGTCCCTATCTAGAGGGAACGTCCTTTACTTTTATTACTTTTTTCTTTTTTTTTAACTTTTGGTATGATTTGAGGGCCCACAAATTGATTAATTGTCCTTGATGTTAAGCTTATTGTGTTTCGGTAATTATTAGTTTTTGTTGTGTTAAATTTTCCTGAGCAGCTAAAGTTTGTGATGCATTTGTCCACGCAAATCGGTGTTCTGTAGTTATTAATATAATTATTGATTTTTGCCTGTCTATAAAAAAATTAGAATTGACAAACACAATATAATCTGATCATATGTATAAGAATAGTGTTGGCATTATCCTCACCGTACCCAAGTTAATCACGTGTAAAATCATAATACCAGTCAGATCATCCTAAATAAATAAGAAAGTTAGCAGTGCAAGAGGATAAACAATTTGTCTACCTTACCTTAGATTTTACACGACAAGTTTTTCTGCGAACTTTGGTCCCCAAGTTAATCGCTAGTCCACCGCTTCGGGCGGTTGGGACTCAGGAGGAGTCGGAGTGGGGAAGCACAATCATCACAGTCAAAATTTTGACAATAAATCTGAGGGGTTGCAGACTTGCTGTAGATGGCTGGGTTGTATCAGCCCCATAAAAGTGTAAAAGAAAAATAAAAACATAAATAATAGAATGCGGGTATCTAGGTAGATATAATAATGATATGATACATCAGTGGCATATGGATGCAGATGCATTGTCAAACTTTGCGGCTCCTCCTGGGATTACGTGCTTTGCATGAAACCTGTGTTATGATTGACGATGTTGGCTCAGTCTCCTTTTCGTCCATTTTGCTCATTTGCTGGCGCAAGCCAAGTGAGAGTAAAATAAAATGTTTCCCACGGACTCCGACGATGCTAAAATTTTTGACCCACACACATTACTCCCGATGGAATTTACTAATTAAGCACGAAGGGCTCAACATTAGAGTATGTTATGTGCTAATTCGAGCATATCCATCATTCTCTTAAGCAAAATACCGTAAAAAAACAATCTAAAAACCTCTTCCACAAATTAGACCCTAAACTTTAGCGTACAAATTCAAAATTAATAACTTCCGAGTCCAATCATATTATTAATTAAATTGTACATAAAAAAAAATGGTCTACCATGTTCACCTAGGAACCTTTTTATTGAGTTGAAAACTCAATAAAAGACATTATACAACAAAAATAAAAACCACCAAAAGACAAACGATATTCCAATGAAAATAAAACGCAGATCTTAAGTCCTGATTCATTCATCAACCCATCAACCCCATCAATCCATATAATCATAATCCATCCACCCCTAAAGTTCCCAGACTGGGCTGCTTGAAAGTTGAACCTGGAAATTGTGTCTTTATTGGATCCACAACTTGGTTGGACTTAAGTAAATCTTACTTGAAAATAAAATCGGCTACTCAACTTATTTTTTCATGCTGGGCCAGTGTCGGTGAACAGGCAGCTGGATACTCATTCATTCAGGCCCAATAAAAAACTGCTGTGGCAAACAGAATAACGGAGGCCTTTCAGTGGATGTGAGCCACAAGCGGATGATAAGATGATGACGAGGATGATCCAGTTGACCATCAGTCGATTGCACTGTATGACTGTAATAAACAAATACTTGTACTGGTCCACTAAATTAATTATTGGATTTGGGACTTGGGAACGTAATTACTTTTTTCTCCGATAGTACAACATAATTACAACCGAACGAAATGGCCTTACTTTCTTTGTTGGTTTGTGTGTGTTATTTGCATAAATTATTTTTTTAAAAAAATCATAAAAATAAAATATTTAAATAATTTTTTATTTTAAAATTTAAATTACTGTAAAAAATATCGTACCATTATTTTTTTAAAAATATGCGTCTAAATTTATTTTCCCACGTCACTTTTTCTTCTAAAATTTTTATACATTTTAATTTATAAAATAAAAAATAATAAAAGTTAGATTAATATAATTTTTTAATTTTAATACGAAATTTTCATACACACAACGATCCAAACATAGTGCTGATTTGATGATACTTATGATTCTCTTAGCATCATTCGATTGATTCAGAGAAGCAGAGAAGGAAGGCCACTAAGGACTCTGGCGAAATCATGATTCCGGTGTGCAGCAGTACCAGCGGGAGAAGTAGCAGTATTAGTTTGCGATTGCCAGCATTCCTTCCTCCGATTCCTCGGGGTCGGGGAGTTATTATTCCCTCGTGCTCCTCCTCCTCCTCCTCCTCCTGGATGATACCCGAACTCAAACATTCCTCTTCCCAACCCCACCTAAGTCGTGGTCTTCTCTTCACTAGTAGTACACGGTTATTCTCTTCTAGGTCCAGGACTACGAGGACGACGAAGAAAAATACCATCGTCACTAGTACCAACTCTAATAGTAGCGGTGCCTCACAACCCCAGCCCTCCTTGGTGGTATATCAAGGAGTTTATGGTCCCTGGACCATTCAGCCATCCGATGTTCAAGAGGTACCGTGCGCGGCCACCCCGGGAAACTTCTTATCGTTCGTAGCTTGTTTACTACTTTGATTTCCTCCAACGCTAGCTCTTCGGCTCCCATTGCAAAATTTCTTTTAATCCTAGGACAGGCTGAAACCTCTTTTGTCACTGCTTAGTGCTTTATTTTTGGTGGGTTGGTGGGTGGGTATTGGTGGTTTTACTCACAGTTTTATTTATTTGTTTACCAATTGAATCCAACATAATTTGGTGCCTCACCGCCTGTGATTGCTACAAAGAAATAGAGCAAACAATTGAACTTCTGCCTTTAGGTTCAATTTTGTATGCATATGCAAACTTATTAATTTTATTCTCACTTATTTGCATCTCATTGATGCCTTCGATCATTGGTCTGGCAGGTGGTATTATATAGAGCTGGGTTAGTTACTGCTGCTGCTGCATTTGTTCTTGCATCCTCTACAATTTTCTTGCCGTATGACACTGAACTTGGTGGTTTCCTTCGGACCAATCTTGATTTCTTTTATGCATTCGGAGCTTTTGGATTGGGATTAGCACTCTATCTTATCCACATCTATGTAACTGAAATCAAGCGCACACTCCAAGCTCTTTGGGTCCTTGGTGTTTTAGGATCTTTGGTTACCTATGCAAGCTTTGCCCAACCGGCTGGAAAGCACCTGGTTGGCTATGTCATTCAATATCCCACTGCTACCTGGTTGGTTGGCCCACTCTTTGCTGCCCTCACTGGACTTGTCTTCAAGGAAGGTATGGGGTGTGTGTTTTTCCCTCAAATTTTTGTTCTTGCGTTTACTATATCTCTTGCTGTTTAATATTACTGTTATTTTATTTACTATTTGTTGCTAAATGGTAGAACATAGGTGTTATTGATGTAAACAATGCAAATCAATGTGTAAAGGCTGCAAGGGCACTCGAGAAAATTATCTTTATTTGCACGTGAAAATGTTGAAAAAGGAAGAAGAATGTTATAGCCCCTTTTTAGTTGATGCAGAAACACTATAAAGTAAGCTAAATTTAAAATACCTTGAAAGACAAGTTTGAACCACAGATATGAGAGAACTGCAGGAACAGAATATTTATATAAACATTCATCAGGTTTTGCAGTCTAATTCCATGACTATATATATATATACACACGCACATATATGATTTTTTATTGATAAAGATATATGAAAAAGGACTTGAGTTTTTGAAAGAAATTGGATTTTATATGAATGAGCCAAATTGCCAAACAAGCAATGCTTCCTGAGATTTTATGGATAAGAAACTCAGTCGCAACTGATTGGAGATGTGACCAGCTTTACATTCCCTGTTGAAATTGTACATAGTCATCACCAAATCTTTTCTTTTCTATGGTATCTTCCTATCACTTTTCAGAAATTTTCTCATTATGTGTTTTAAGGATGATCTGGAGATCTCATTCGCGCTGCATTTGAAACAGGTCTTTGCTATGGGAAGCTAGAAGCTGGTATTCTCACCTTCGTTATTCCTGCTGTTCTGCTTGGACACTTGGTACTTATTATAGCTGCAAAACTTGTAAAATGCATTTGCCAAGTATAATTATGCATCTTGTGTCGACTACTTGTACGTTTTAATGTATGGGAAAGTTTTAAGAAGCTTTCTCTTGAAATTCAGAATCCATTGATAGAGAACCGGTTAATGGGGTTAGCTTTCATACTTATTACTACACGATTTCCTTTTTGATATGTAGACAGGCCTGATGGATGAAGGAACAAAAAGTAATATGCTTGTTATATGGATGGCACTCTTTGTGATATTTGCAGGAAGGAAGTTCTTTCAGCCCATCAAGGTAGAATCCGTGATTTTTCTGGAGTAGTATAGCTACTTGGTTTTTATTTCACAGACTCTGTGATGATATATTTTTCCGCCATATATGTTAGGATGATATACTAGTGGAATAAATGCGTAGTTGTTGTTGTTGTATATGTAGGATGATATAGGAGACAAATCTGTCTTCACGTTCAACAGTTTGACAGAAGAAGAGAAAAAGGCCCTTATCAATGAACTGGAGCAGCAGAGGAACCAGCTTGAATCTTAGATATGGGCTTTGAAGAAAACCATTCCCACAAATGTTTTGTTGGAGTTCTTCCTATTGGCAAGTGGGAAGAAGACATTTACCTTACCCATTGTGTCTTCCACCCCGTCCCCATTTTCTCCTCATCCCATATCGCAGAGGAATTTGGGGAATTATATGCGAACATATAAATGTAAATATTACACCAGCAAAACGCAGAATAAATGGGACAGTACTTCATGGATTTTGTCCCATTGAGATAATTACATTTGTTTTTGAGTTCATTGTAGTTCCACTTATCATAACTTATTTTGTTGAACACTCTAAATTGATCACTCGGGTACACAATTTTTTATTTGTATCACCCATGATTACCATTAACGCAAGTTTGTATGGAATTTTATTTGTATTTTGATGTTTTCAAAGGCAGGATTGTAAAATAGTAGTTGTTTCGATAGAAAGAATCTTTTTGGAAAAGAAAAAGCAAAAGGCGTGGAAATGGATTACTCACTTTCTGAAACCCTAAGACCATTCATACTCGCAAGCAAACTCTAACGAAATCGCGGCGGAAATGGAACACTGACCTGACAGCGGGCTTCGCATGCCGCGTCCGCAAATTTCATCGCTTTTTCGTCTACTAATAAATTCAGCACAGTCTTCCTCTTCGTCCTCGCGCCACCTCTTTCACACCCTCCACCTTGGCCCAATGGAGGACTCACTGCGCAAGGAATTAGCCCACAAGCTAGAAAGTATCCAAGCCCAAGGGAACATCGTCCGCCAATTGAAGGCCTCCGGAGCGCCAAAGCCCGATATTGACGCCGCCGCTCAATCACTTAATGCACTGAAGCTCGAGAAGTCTTCCATTGAGTCCCAGCTCAAATCCGCCTTGTCTGTCTCCGGCGTCGCCAACATGGATGCCTTCCGTCAGGCCGTCGTTAACACTCTGGAACGCCGTCTGTTTTACATTCCCTCCTTCAAGATTTATCGAGGAGTTGCTGGTCTTTATGACTACGGGCCTCCCGGCTGTGCCGTCAAATCCAACGTCCTCGCTTTCTGGCGTCAGGTAACCTCTTCTCCTCACTGGCTACGCATTACTACCATTTGTTTAGTTAATAGTCATTTATTTTTCCTGTAGTGTGTCAGCTAGTTGTACAAATGTGTTCTTGCATTCCATATTTGTGTGGTCATATTACCCTTGTTACATTGCTTTATATGGCGTTCCTTCTTTTCCAAGGGACAATGTTCATTGGCAATGTGCTTAGTTAGTAAAGTTGGTCGTCCTACCACTACTATAAAGAGCTGATGATGAACTTTATTATTTGTACTAATATTCTTATTTCCTGTAAAATGGATTGCGCATTTAAGTAGTTTACCTGTTACCAGCATGAACTCGAAGTCATCTCATCATTCTAGTTCGTCGGGTTCAATATCTATTGATTTTAGCTCCCTGGTCTCACTCCAAATATTAGGATTGTATGAGACAATATACGTGTAGATCATAATATTCTATCAGAGTTATCATTGGTACAGAGGATTTCTATAGAGATACCAATCTTACACCTGCCCACCCCCCTTGGTTTTGAAAAATTAATTGCTTCAATTAATTGTTTTTCTTTGCATGTCAGCATTTTGTTTTGGAGGAGAACATGCTAGAAGTTGATTGTCCCTGTGTTACACCCGAAGTTGTCCTCAAGGCATCAGGTCATGTTGAAAAGTTCACTGATCTTATGGTCAAGGACAATAAAACCGGTGCATGTTTTCGAGCCGATCACTTACTCAAGGATTACTGTAAAGAGAAGCTTGAAAAGGATTTGACTGTGCCAGCTGAGAAGGCTGCAGAGCTGAAACATGTTCTGGCAGTTCTTGATGATCTGTCTGCTGAACAGCTTGGTGCAAAGATGAAGGAGTATGCAATAACCGCGCCAGACACTAAAAACCAACTTTCTGATCCTTATCCTTTCAATCTGATGTTCCAGACTTCAATAGGACCCTCTGGCATGAGCCCAGGGTGCGCACCTTTTTTGTTTTTTTCTCCCAAAGATTTTCTCACTTATCTGAAAGTTTGACTTGGAAGTTTTGTGTAGATCATATATGCATGTTTTTAAAGTTACTGTTTACTTCTTTTAGAAGCATTTGGGACTTGAGATCTTGGATATTTCCACGAAATATCTCATTTTTATTTTTTATATTGTGCAGGTATATGCGCCCTGAAACTGCACAAGGCATTTTTGTAAACTTCAAAGATCTTTATTATTACAATGGGAACAAGCTTCCATTTGCTGCTGCTCAAATTGGTCAGGCCTTTAGAAATGAGGTATCTTGTTTTAAAGGGGACATCTTCTTTTCTGTTTCTTGTAGTATAATGTTAATTAGGCCACATTCTGGACCTAAAAAATGGGGAACTAATTTCAAGCCAAAAGCATATTACTGGAGAATTTGTTATACTTGTTTTGTTATCGTGATTCATGAACCAGAGCAAAGCTATACTTTGATTTTTGTTATATTTATATTATAGTGCAATGCGTGTGGATTGAGGTGCTTCTCGTTGCTTTGTTGTAAGCATTTATCCACAATAATTGGATACTTTCTGTATAGAGTGGCAAATAATTTGAATTTTGTGTATGTTCTTTCCTTTTCTCATCCTCTCTCAACCAAAAAAATGTCCAGATATCTCCTCGACAAGGCCTCTTAAGAGTCCGTGAGTTCACACTAGCAGAAATTGAGCACTTCGTTGATCCTTTGGACAAATCTCACCAAAAGTTTTCTGAAGTTGCAAGTTTGGAGTTCCTAATGTTTCCAAGGGAAGAACAAATGTCTGGGCAATCTGCAAAGAAACTACAGATTGGTGAAGCAGTTAGAAAGGTTGGTTTCTTTGATGATATTACCTCATTACTTGTCCTCTCTAATTGCTTTTCCTGGGCCCCTTCCTTCTCTCCTGGTAGTATCAGGTGTCTGACTTTTGTTTAGTTAAGGAATATTTATCCACAAGATTTATTTTTCACTTCTCATGCAATAAAATTTTTGCCATGTATGTTTGACAGTGAATTTTGCATAGTTTCTAACACGAAAGATTTTAGGGAATTGTCAATAATGAAACACTAGGTTACTTCATTGGGAGAGTTTACCTATTTCTAACACGGCTTGGAATAGACAAAGAAAGATTGCGATTCAGGCAGCATCTTGCAAATGAGATGGCTCACTATGCTGCAGATTGTTGGGATGCTGAAATTGAATGTTCTTATGGCTGGATTGAATGTGTTGGAATTGCAGATAGATCTGCTTATGATCTGCGTGCTCATTCAGTAAGAGCTTAACTGTATTCCTCATGCAGAATTTATGTCTTTCTCACAAATGCTGATTTGCAGATTCACCTATTGTTTAAAATGGTTGTCATCTTGATGAACGATGATAATAACATATTCCATTATGAATTTATATCAATTTTGGTTTGTCAATGAAAGATATAAATTTTCTCGAACATCTCTTGCTGATAAGATATATTTTTTTGCTAATAGGACAAAAGTGGTGTTGCTCTTGTGGCTCAAGAGAAATTTTTAGAACCCAGAGAAGTTGAGGTAACTGATTATATAAGTTGTATGAATAGCAGTTGTGGTTTTGTGTACGCAAATTTATGACTAGACCTCTTGTGCTTCGACTAGAAATTGGTTATAGCACCAGTTAAAAAGGAACTTGGCCTTGCATTCAAAGGGAACCAAAAGATGGTTACTGAAGCCCTGGAGGTAAATCCTGCCTTCTTTGTCCTCTCCTGTAATATTTGCAAATATCTAGAGAATGTTTGTAGGGGTGCTTCATTTTTTTTAAAAAAAAAAGTTTGGCCAAGAATGTGGAAGGATAAAAGGATGAAGGTAGGAAAGAACAGCACTGAATCCAGCTCTAGTAGGCAGAGAAATGAAACCTTGAAAAAATGATATATTCAACTTTTCCAGTTACATAACCCCTTTCGTTGGTTTCCCCTACTTTGTTAGGCAATGGATGAAAAAGTAGCTTTGGCGATGAAGGCTGATCTGGAATCAAAAGGAGAGGTGGAGTTTTATGTCTGCACTCTTGGAAAAAATGTAACTATAAAGAAAAACATGGTATCAATCTCCAAGGAAATAAGAAAAGAACACCAGAGAGTTTTTACACCTTCTGTGATTGAGCCATCTTTTGGGATTGGACGTATTATTTATTGTCTTTTTGAGCATGGTTTCTACATGAGACCAAGTAAAGCTGGGGATGAGCAGCTGAATGTGTTCCGTTTCCCTCCTCTTGTGGCACCAATCAAATGCACTGTGTTCCCACTGGTTCAGAACGAGCAATACGAAGATGTTGCAAAATTCATCTCTAAATCATTGACTGCCTGCGGAATTTCACATAGGATTGACATAACAGGTATGCACCTAAATAAAACAATGAAGTGTTTACCCACCATGATCGGCTTTGTGGATCATATCTCACTATCATGCACCTCAATAAATCTTAAATTTTTGTGGCATATGAAATCTACCTTGGCCTGACATTCTTTCGATGATGCATGCATTGGGAAGCTAATGACTCACAATTTGACATTGAAAGTGAGACCTTCAATGGTAGTTATGGTTATGGGACAAACACTCATTGTTATGTTCTTGCTGTGTTTTGGATGGTGTTTGTTTAGAAAATAGGATTTACTTGAATAATGCTATATGGCACCAATGGTACTACCTTTTTGGAAACAACTCAGTTCTTTGTTTGGTAGTCATTGTAGAGGATTTTTACATTAGCACTACCTAAACAGCTTAGGTACGTTGTTCTATTAAACCTCTTTGTATGTGGTTTGTGTAGGTACTTCAATAGGAAAACGCTATGCCAGAACAGATGAACTTGGCGTGCCCTTTGCGATTACTGTTGATTCATCGACATCAGTGACAATTAGGGAGAGGGATAGCAAGGATCAAATTCGTGTTGATGTGGAAAAGGTGGCTTTAGTTGTTAAGGAGGTGACTGACGGACAGAGAACGTGGGATGATGTCTTGAAGACTTACCCACTTCATTCTTCAGGATCCGCAGATGAGTGAAGTTCTGATTCTGGCGGCACTAATTTGTACTTGAAACAATATTTTTGTTTAGTTTTTCGGGATTTAAATCTTCTTTTGTCAGTCTCTAGGCTATAGGAACCGAGATTTTTGATTACGACATCCATTGTTTTCCGCTTTTTTTTTTTTGGAAGGAATATTTGTTTCGACAAAGCCTTATACTATTACAATGGGAAGGAGAAAGGGGATGTACCTATACTATTACAATGTGAAGGCCGTACATTATTACAAGATTTTTGTTGTGACAAATTGTCACTTTGAACTTGCATCTTTTCGCACAGGTACCTTAAAACTTAACCGCCGTACCACTGGTTCTTTCTTGTTTTCGGCATTTTGAGGGAGGAAGCATGTGGTCAAACAATAAACAAGAGAAGAAATGGGCCAAATGCTGGAGTTTAAGAATGTAACTCTTTTTTGTCTGTTTCTGGCACATTTTGCCTACGAGCCTTCGAATGCAACTCTTTTTCTTTTATAACATGATTTGGGATTGTATTTTATTTTATATTTTTACATTCTGAAATAAAGATTTTGTTGGACAAAACTTGTTTCGAAAATGTAATACAGAATGACTGAGAGGAGCAGTAGTGAAATGGAACAATAATACAAATGTGAAGTTTATAAATTGAATTGAAGCTCTAGAAAAGGAATTTATTTTTCTGAGTATACTCGAAATAAAAACGAGACTTTGCAAGGGGGTACTGCAATGAATCCAGGTATTTGGAGTTATAAAGGTGTAGCTAGTGCACATATTGTGTTTTCTAGTTTATGCTTTTTGGCAGTTATCTGGCATTGGGTATATTGGGATTTAGAAATATTTTGCGCGAAAAGGCAAATCCCTTATGATACATCAGATCTGGCCCAATTATTAATAGAGTGAATAGATCTGTCATTTCTTAAAATCTCTCTTTTGATTCAAAATCGTTGTGTAACGTGTATCCTCCCCTATTCCGGGCACAACATAATAGAGTCAATCAATCAATATAGATTGATCCGAAATCTGATTCAAATCCAATATAGTATCTATAGGTCCATAAGAAATGTATTGAATCGATTCTTTTTAATAAATCGATTCAATCGCAACTTCGAATATGGAATTAAAAGGGATCATGCTTCCATAGATTCGATCGAGGTTTACAATTACAGCTTCCATACCTGCTTGTTTCTTTTTTTTTTCTTTTGGAAATTCTTTCCAGACTAAAGAATAAATTAACTAAATAGTTAAGAAGTCTGGTACCCTATATAACTTCTCCCCTCGGACCTACTCCCAACCTAGAGTAGCTAGGTGGGGAAGTAAAATTAATCCTTGTTCATACATAGGCTTCTCTGGTATGAAATGAGCCACTTCAAATAGGTTCATTGCTCCTCATCCTTTTTTGCTCTACCCATGAATTATCTAGTAATAGGTCTTTCACAATGAGATCTAATTATACAATAACGGTATTTAATTATGAAAATTAGCTGAGTAGTTGACCCTCTTAGTCTGTTCTTGCCAGAGCAAGAACCTAACTGGTGTTTTTTTTATGGATCGTCATTTCAAGTGTTGCTCTTGTTGGACTTCTTATGTCGGGATATGGATCAAATAATAAATATTCCTTTTTAGGTGATCTAAGGGCTGCTGCTCAATCAATTAGTTATGAAATACCAGAAAATTCGAAATTAAAAGATAAAAAAGCTGCTGAAGAACTCTTCCATTTTGATTAAAATTTAAATAATAAAAAAAAAATTAAAATGGATACAATAGATAAATAAAAGAAAAGATAAGAAGAGATCCGCCCACCTAATGAAATGCAAATGTCATAAAATAGAAATAGAGAGGAGCAGTAGTACTCAACTAGTACAAATAGGCAGCATAGGGAAAGAAGCACTACATTTAGGAATCAACAACATGAAAATTTTGTTAGAAATTACCTCCTGCTTATAGGGCTCGGGACTAGAATGGTTGGGATAACAAGCATCCATCTCGTTTGTACTTTGGATATCCGTATAACCGTTAAATTGTGTTGAAGTGACTAATTCCTAAAAAGTAGAAAGCGTCAAAAACAAAGAAATTGTTGGAGGTATCATTTCTTTTCTATTTAGTCCCAATATGCTTGGTGTTAAGAAAGGATCTCCAAAAAAATTTAAAAAATGGATACATGCGATAGATAAAAGAAAATATAAAAAGAGATCTACCCACCACCTAAATATTTGATAGCATTTAGGAATCAACAACATGAAAACTTTGTTAGAAATTACCCCCTGCTTATGGGGCTCGGGACTAAAAGAATGGTTGGGATAACAAGTACCTATCTCGTTTGTACTTTGGATATCTGTATAATCGTCAAAGGGTGTTGAAGTGACTAATTCTTGAAAAATAAAAAACATTGAAAACAAAGAAATTGTTGGAGGTATCCTTTCTATCTAGTCCCAATAGGCTTGGCGTTAAAAAAGGATCTCTTAAAAAATTTAAAAAATGGATACATACGATAGATAAAAGAAAAGATAAGAAGAGATCCGCCCACCACCTAAATATTTGATAGCAGTAGTGTATAGCCTAGTCCCAATAGGCTTGGTGTTAAGAAAGGATCTCTAAAAAAATTAAAAAACTAAAGTTGCATGTGGACAAGTAGTTTTCATTTGCAAATGGAAAAAATTGTATTGGAATGTATGAAAATTTTGGTGGGTATTTTTTGATAGAAAAAGTGTTTTTGAGGGAAGAAAATTTTTTTAAAATTATGTGAGAGGAATTTGAGTGGGAAAATTTGAATTCTAAATTTTAAAATAAAAATGTGTTTGGATAGTTTGTTTTTGTTTGAGAATATTCTTATTTGCAAATGAAAACAATCTGTTTACACGCAACCTAAACTTGGTGTTAAGAAAGGATCTCTAAAAAAATTTTAAAAAATGAATACATACGATAGATAAAAGAAAAGATAATAAGAGATCTGCCCACCACCGGACCAGCGAAATCCCTGGTTACCCCACAACGGATTCTATACAAGTATTCTATCTAACAGCGTTTACTCTCGTTGAGGTTATTGCATTAAGCACAGGTTACAAAATTGATCCGTACTAACCCATACGCTCTCATTTTTAATAAGATTCTGGCAAGAAGTATACAAGTACTATAATGTGCTTCTCCGTAGGTATCTGGTAATCATGTGTGTAGGGGTACAATCGGCGATTTGACAGCAACAGCGGATTCTATACAAGTCTTCTATCTAACAACGTTTACTCTCGTTGCGGTTATTGCATTAAGCACGGGTTACGAAATTGATTCGTACCAACCCATACGCTCTCATTTTTAATAAGATTTCGGCCATAAATATATAAGTACTGTAATGTGCTTCTTTGTAGGTATCTGGTAACCATTTGTATAGGGGTACAATCGGCGATTTGACAACAAAAGTAATAAAAAATCTAATATAAAATATTATTCCCAAACTACAGAATACGGCTGATTCACCATTTCAAAATTTAGGCTGCGTTGGGACAAGCTATTCCTATTTATAAATACGAAAATCCTCAAACAAAAACAAACAATCCAAACACATTTTTATTTCAAAATTTAAAATTCAAATTTTCTCACTCAAATTTCTTTCACATAATTTTAAAAAATTTTCCCTCTTATGTTTTCCCTCCAAAAAACTTTTTCTATGAAAAAATACCCATCAAAATTTTCACATATTCGAATACAACTTTTTCCATACATTCGAATATAACTTTTTCTATTTACAAATAAAAATACCTTAATATTACATTCAAATACAACTTTATTTTCACCCATTCGAATACAATTTTTTCCATTTACAAATAATAAATTTTTTTTAATGTTTCAAAATTTAATATTGGTTCGCCGTCTGTGGGAATCGAACCCACGACCACATGGTTAAAAGCCATGCGCTCTACCGGCTGAGCTAAGACGGCAGACACGACACTTTTCACATGTTTCATATTTGATTATGTATATAACTCCTAAAAAAAACAGAATTGGCGAATTATAGCGACTTATTCCCCCGAATAGAAATCGTCAAACGTACTCTTCCAGACTGAAATCGTCTTCTGTAGCGGCGGTGTGGATCGGTGCCCAGTCGACGGTGTTACGTCTTCCCAGCAACGAAACCCTAATCCCATCCCATCCATTAGGTGAAAAAAAATGCTGCGAGTAGCTGGGAGGAGGCTAAGGTGTTCTTCTCTCCCTTGGTGGAGGAGCCCTGCGCATGACGCCTCTTCTTCTACTTTCGTCGCCACAACCACCCCTTTTTATGGCGTCCACTCATCCTCCCATACCTCCATCGACTCTCCACCCCACGCCTTTTCCTTCACTTCCTCCGCCTTTCTCAATCAAATCAGAGGTTTCGCCACCTTCATTCTCCGCCCCCCCGCCCCCTGTTTTTGGTGATTTCATATATATATTTTTTATTTTCTCGTAATATTTTTTGGATCTTTGTTTTTTATTATTTTTTGTTCTTCGTACTAGTTATTTGTACAAGTCGTGTGAAATATTTCGAATCTTCATAAAAATAGTGATATAAGTGTTTTGTATTCATCCATCCAGAGGATGAACTCTTCGTTGATACAGTATTATTTGATATATTGAAAGATTAGCACATCCTTTCATACGGAGAGAGCATCTCTGCATAGGTCTTTTTTTTTATTATTATTTGTATTACAATTGTTATTTAATAGCATAGGAGCATGTTCCCTGACAAAGATATCACTTTTAATCATTCAAGGAATTCCTCTAGGTAACAAAGGTATCACCTTTAATCACTCAAAGAAGTTTAGAACTAATTTAGGACTTCTTTCTACCTAATTCAAGGGCCTTAATCCCTCTACTTTAGAAGTTGGATTGATGTTCTTATGCTTTCAACAATTGTGGATGGGTTGGATATGTGTAGAGGAGACCTTTAGATATATTAGTATGGCCTGTAGAAAGTAAAAAATTATTAACTCAGATTAAAAGAGGAATGGAAAAATTTAAAAAGACTGGAAAGAAATATAAAAAAGACATGGATTATTTAAACATGAATGAAATTATGTGTTTCAGTAAAACATGATGGCAAGACATGATTTATATGGCGGACTTCACATAGTGGTATAAAGGCTTAGTTGTTTTCGTTGTTGTTTCAGTAATTGTGTAAACTTCAACCCTTTTTTTTTTTTTTATAAAAAGGAAGGCTGCTTCATCTATCATTTCTTCACCCACCAACCATGTATGCAAAGGATGAATAGAAAAACTTAGTAGTGACTGGAAGCAACTATTCTTATTTGTTAAGACCAGTCCCTCTGGATTAGACATGGAATTGTAATACGGAGATGCTAATGACCCTTATATTTGATGTGCACTTATCCTATGGTACAGCCCTTATACTAGTTTTTGTGAATTTATAATATTTATTTCTTTTCTTGTTTTAAGATTTTTACAAATTGGGCTGAGGGTGTTTATTTTATATTTGCTGCTCCTCTGGGAGAACTGAATCGTTACAAGATGAAAAAGCTATGTTGCTATCAACATCAAGCAGAATTGTGTTAGCATCCAATTTATCCAGTTCGTATTATTAGTTATGGCTGAATTATTTCAACTAAAAATCATTAAATACAAATTAAATATTAGAGTTCTGTTATGTTTTAACCAAATAGATGGAATGCCTGCTTTTGACTTCTGGTTGCTGTTTGTTTTCTGAATGAGTTGAAAGGGAAATGTTTCATCTTTCAAATGCATAGATTATATTTGGCAGAGGATTCCTTTTTTTATTTTTTTAAGTAAAGCTTTAAGAAAAGACTTTGTTTCCTGGAAACTTGAGTCTTGCACTATGCAAATTGGAGAAAGAGAAGGGGAGGAGCATTGACTAATTGATTTACTATGTTGGGATTTTTAAGGCAATTATTACCATCTCAGTTACGAGTAATTATTGAAAAATTCCTTTGGTTCCTCAAGCCTTGTTTTGAGTGTTATCTATTTTATTATTTCCATGTAATGATCCTTTTGTTCCTTGAGCCTTGTTGCTAATGATTGTATATTTCATACAGGATTGTCTTCTGACTCTCTTGCCTCTCCTCAAGAAATGGGTTTAATTCAAGACCTCACCTCCACAGTGGCTGCTATTAAGAATCCAAGTGCAAAAATTTCCTATGACGAGTCCAACCATGAGCGTTATCCTCCTGGTGACCCAAGTAAACGTGCATTTGCTTACTTTGTTTTAACTGGAGGAAGGTTTGTCTATGCATCATTGATCCGTCTTCTGGTACTAAAATTTGTTCTAAGCATGTCTGCCAGCAAAGATGTTCTCGCCCTTGCTTCCATTGAGGTAGATCTGTCCAACATTGATCCTGGCACAACTGTAACAGTCAAGTGGCGTGGGAAACCAGTTTTCATTAGGCGTCGAACTGAGGAGGACATCAAATTGGCTAACAGTGTCGATCTTGGTTCCCTTCGTGATCCACAGGATGATGCTGTTAGGGTAAAGAACCCTGAATGGCTTGTGGTTATAGGAGTATGCACCCATCTGGGTTGTATCCCCTTGCCAAATGCTGGTGACTTTGGTGGCTGGTTTTGCCCTTGCCACGGGTCGCACTATGACATCTCTGGTAGAATTCGCAAAGGACCTGCGCCGTACAACTTGGAGGTCCCAACATACAGCTTCATGGATGAGAACAAGTTACTTATTGGTTGAAAGATTACAACAGCATTATGAAGGACAACTGTAACTGTTGGATCTAATGCCCCGTGTTGCTGAAGAACGGCTAGAGCACGATATATATATTTTTTTTCATGTTTCAATTTTTTAACTCTTTTTCCTGTTACTTTTGCTATTCTAGTCATATTTTATGTGATGCGGATTTCGTATCAGCTTGCCAGTCTAGGCATGGAACTGCTGTCATGAATAATTCAGCTGGCAGCTGTTGGAACTTGGAACTTGGAACTTGGAACAATACTTTCTCGAATAATTAGGTTGATATGAATTGTCATACTCTATGTGGTACTGATCTTTCATCTATGTGGTACAGATTTTTTTGTCTTTTTAGCAGAATTTGGGTGATTTTGTCTCTGGCTTAGAAATGCTGCCTTTATTTTGCTCTGTCAGTTGTCTGTGATGTTTCTTAAACTTTGGCCCTTATTGTGTGGGAAGCAGCAAGGTATCACCAGGACTTGATGATAGGATTATATGGCAGTTCTCGAACGAAAAAATGAGCACAGCTGTGAACTGTGGGAATTACGCGTTTTTAAGTTATAAGCATGTATCTTGGAAGTGCAAAACCTTCCAGGATGGATTATTTTGTGTATTTCTGCCACGCAACTAAGAGAAATGCCTTTTTGGTTGTGCGTATTTCTGGCGCTTAGGCAATCGTTTCGAAGTTTTCCACCTAGAAAACTCACTGGGAATTTGCACTAATTAAGAGCATTGAGGAGTAGCTCGAAGCCAACGTACTGACAAGTTGGTTAAGGCTTTATGTCAGAACAGAAACCTGAGGAAGTAATTTTTTTTTTTTTTTAAAAACAATCATATTCTATTCTATATGACACAGGAAAGGATGTTAGATGCGGAGTTCAAACTCCTGACTTTTTGGTCCAACATACTAATGGACAGATGGATACCAGATGAAGAGTTCAAGAATTATTGGAAAAAGACAACACAAACAAAGCAATCACCCCAACTATTCTCAATGTTGATTATTTCTTGAACATGATGAATGTGTGTACATCTGAAGTTCCGAAAACGAGACAAGAGGGAGGTTAAGCAAATAAGCTAGTGTCGTAACATCAATACATCAGTATGCTAACAACAATTGGTCAGGTGCTACAAATAAAAAGTAGCAGAAGGTTTCGTATGCGGTGAGAATCAAATTTGCTTATATGATTAGTGCACAATTGCACAGCAGCATTCAGCAGTCCTGAATTGGAATTAATGGTAGTTTGCCTCCGTATGTCTCCGGAAGTTGACTCTCGTCAATATTAGTAAGCAAGGTTGGTCTCAGTTTTTTGTCCTCAACAAAAATAATCTGTAGAAACAGAGATAGCTAATGATTACATCTTAAGCAGCAGCTGGCTATGTTATATCCCGAATATCAATATATTAACATGACATAGCGTGTAATGCGCAAATGCCAGGGATCAGTATGGTTATGGTCCCATCCCATGCAGCTATGCATAACTACACTATGGAATACAAATCAGGAACATTGAGTAGTAACTTCAGACAAAAGAATTAGGAATCAATGTTTATAAAGTCGAAGAATGGGAGAGGGCCGGAAGTTATTCACCAGTTTAAGAGGTGTAATTGCCCGGCAACCATAGTACAATTTTGTTATTTATTTCATAGTTATGGCACTTTTGGTCAGTCTTGGCATGCATGCAGGATTTGACCCACGCCTCCGAATAATCATAAAAGTCCATCTTAAGCCATGACATAGATGCTATCATTTAGGATCGGAAAAAGTAGGAAATTTTGGGGCATCTCTCGTGCAGTTAATGGTGCAAGCGAAGTTACCGAATCCATCTACCCCAAACCTGCTGATCATTTGTTCCATATCCCACCAATTCACAATGTAATAAAAAGATATGATGAGGAAAATGTGGTATTGGTACCTTCTTCTTTGTTTTGCTGTCAATAAACGGGTAAACCATCTTCCATGCCGTCATGAATATGTAAGGAACATGAACAATGAATAACTTGCCTAGTCTCTCAGGGTAGCAATCCTGAAACTCAGGAAGATCAGACTTCCATTGCAAGCTTTAAATAAAAATCATGAGGTAAACATGCAAACCTGTAAAATTGATAAAGCTGCTAGGTATCCACGAACATCACTACTAGCATATCCCCAACCTTCAAGATCACCAATGCAGACAAACTTCTCTTGTCCACTAGGCATTCTGCCATTTGCAAAGAGCAACAAAAACAGTTTCACTACTGGCTATGCGGATGACAGGTGTGCCTACCTGTTTGTGAATGTGTGTGTATTCACTCAATGAAGTGAATGAGACTTGGTACTAAAAAAACCAATTTGCTGGACTGTCTTGAGACCATATCCTCGGGCAAAAAAGGACAAGCAAATTCTCGCTAAAGTAGGAATATGGTGTGAAATTGGTTTTTGAATTCTCAGGGGCTTATTCAATCACGTCATATTGAACTAATACATGTACTTCAACATGTTATCATTTGAAGCCTTATGACCCTTTCTCATTTTCCAAGGAACAAATGACAAAACAAACAAGGCAATTGAATGGATGTTAGCATAAGTGAATTACCTCGCACATATTTTGTCAAGGCTGAAAGTAACAAAACCTGCAGAAAAATGAGAGAGTATTTTGCATAAGCTAAAAAAATAAAATAAAATCAGCCGTAGTATGTAGGCCTTGTACCACGAATAAGATGCTAGTGCTGCGTAAAAGGAATAAACAAAAAACAAGACAGTTTTATTGAAATAAAATTCAATTTTATTTACCAAGTTAGGCAAATCTAAAGACAAGGGAAAACATCAGGACTGCAATATAGCATACTAAAGACCATTGTACAGTTCCAATATCAAACCGTGAAACTCAAACAAGAAAAATGAAGTCTTACGTTTGAACTCTTCGAGATTCTGGGGCTTATGACGGCCACCAAAGACTACCACAATGGGGCGCCCCAATTTATCTTGTCCTTGCATGAATAATTTATCATGAGCAAGCTCATTAGGGATTTCTGATGGAGATATGGAGCCATTGGGAACAAATTCTTTCCTCCAGCTCAAGCACTTGAGAAACAAAGCGGAAGCCTTTTCAATGTCAAGATCACGAGCTCTCAGAAACCTTCTCATCATAAGATCATCTACATCCTGCATTCAGTAAGGGTCCATTACAAGGTTAGTTAATCAATAACCAATTAAACAGGAAAATTGGTAATATGGGTCTGCACATAAAAAAAGAGAGCAGGAAAACCTTTGAATCCAATTTCAAACGTGCTAGAATGCTTATTTCAGCCTCATTATTAGGGAAGCGGCTATCGGGATCAGTCAGTTATCCTTAAAATTGGCGAGCTTAATCAAGGAAAACTTCGACTGAAAGTTGTGTTTAAATAAACAAGCAACCAACCTATAGATTACTTTAGGTTATGAGTCATAGGCAAAAAAGTTTTGGCTTTTAATATAGATGTGGGATGGAATGTGTGCATGTACCGTACAAGCTAATCGTGGAGGGAGGGGAATTAGACATCATCATCAAATCATAGGTACATTTACTTACGTGTCCTGAGCTATATAGTATTGTTTGTTCCCTACTTGCAGTGGAATTAAACGGGAAAGAATTGAGTGATGAAAATCGAAAATCAGTCAGTTGAAGGGCTGAAGGGAGCGGGCATCAGCTCATTAGTTCGGGGGCAGAGCATGGTGATACAATTTGAGTGAAATGATCCAAGGAGAAAAGTTTGGTAATGAAGCCAGGAAAGAAGAGAACTTTTTCAAGTGACCAAACAGCTAGATTAGCAGTAGTAGCTTAAAAGACGGTAGTAAGAGAAGAGAGGGATAATGGACCTTGGAAGAGGGATCTTGACTTTGAAGGTGGGCTCTCATGATCTTGATTTTGCTGCGCTCAATCTCATCACGTTTTTGTTCTTGCATCTCCTCCTGTTTCAGTTCTTGATCAGCTTCTTTCTGCTCTTCATCTTCTTCGGGTGAGGAAGACGATGATGACCAAATTGAAGAAAATTGGAATTTCTGGCGCAAATAAGAACTCATTTTGGATATAAGAAGCAGCAGCAATAGTTTGGAAAACCAAAAAAAAAGCAATCTTATTTTTGGGTTATTTCATTATTCTCTCCCTCTATGATGGCTCCACTCTATACCCGAAAGTCGAAGTCCGAGAGAGGGAAAGAAACTGGAATGGGCGTACCAGTTTCTGAGTTACTGTATGTATAGAGAATACAGTCCCAAAAAAGTAGGAGGAGGAGAAGGAGGAAGACGGAGATAGGGAAATAAGGCGCACTAATTAATTAGTAGGATGAAAAAAGGAAGGAAGGGTAGGTGTGTGGTGGGCACCAGACTACCAGTAACACACGGTATTTGTATAACCGTGAATTGATGTTTGAATGAATATAAGTCGTTGGCCTTGGGGCGGAGAAGTCAAATTGGCTGAGACATTTGAAGTTTTTTTTGTTTGCTGGGGGGTTGGGGGTTGCAGGTTGGTGGTGGTGGAAAAAGAAAACATTTGTCAGGGAATCCGTCCAGCCATGAGCCACCCAAATAATACTTGATACGTGTATAATGTATACCATCTGCTTATGAAATATTTTCATTTCCAAAGTGACAGCCGAATTTCCATGGGAGAAAGAAACAAAACAGGAATTCCTTTGTTGTCCTTCTTCTTGTTTCTAGCGGTGCAAAATTCGTTGTAGTAATTGGTGACTTTACTTTTAAGTTGTCCTGCTGTCTTCGCAGTTCGCAGTATCTATATCCATTCACATCTCCAAAACAAATATAAATATAAATATAAATATAAATACAAGAATAACAATATTAATAATAATTTTTTATAATAATTAATATAAAAAATATATAAAAAAAAAACAAAATTATTCTTTACCTGTATACAAATATGCAAATATAGATACAAATACTACTACAAGCCTACTACTAGCCTACCTACTATTAGTATTTATAAGTCGGCCCTTCGTTCTTAAATGATGACCAACCATTTTCTGATTTTCCAATTTCTAGCCAACTACAACCACGTCTTGCAGGGACCATCAAGGCATCAACTATGTATGGAGTAGCATTGGTTGTATATGGAGGGCCTAAATTTTGTGTGGGTTGGCCCAGACTAATAACTCGCAAGAAACGACGAGGGTCTCTCTCATCTAGAAAGTCAACGCGGGCATACCATGAACTGGATTTTTTTCTTTTTCTGTGTGCTAAGAATTGGCCGCCCGAGTCCAACTTCAACAAGATTATTAAGGTACTTGGGCCGGTTACGCTTCAATGTTATTACAGTATACAACAGACAGAGCAGAATAACCCATTTCTCGTCCAACTCCCGAACTCTCAAAGCAGCTAGTTTTTTTTTTCTTTTTTTCTATGATACTATTCGATTACAACTAGTATTTGACCCATTCAATTAATTAAACCGTCAATTATTGTATAAGTTGTGTAATTATTTTTATAATTTTAGATAAAAATGTTGAAATTATTTGAATATGAATTATTTAATTATAACAATAATAACTTAACCTATATTTTACTATGTGAAATTCAATATATAGATCAAACAAAACTTTCTCAATTAGAAGAAAATAAACAAAACTTTTCCTATTAGATGAAAATTTCAAGCATCATACTAATATCAAAGGAAGTATAAAAGCAAAGTGTCAAGAGTGCTAAATCGAAATTTAAACCAATAATTATCAAATCAAAATATAAACCAAGAGTCATTAAAAGAACTCAAAAAATTAAATAAAAAAACCAGTAATGAATTAAAAACAATAAATAAAACAAACCTCAAATGAATGGCCTTGCATGTGCTGTCTCGATTATGAAAATGAATAATATTTTTGGTGTTATGTTTTTTCTATATTTTTTTTGTCAAAACTACACTATGGAAATGAATAATGTGGGAGTGGAGAAAAATGATAGATGAACTGAAAGTCTGAAATAGTATAATCATTTTAGTTACGTTGCTAAATAATGAAAAATTTAAATTTCAGTTAATGATAATATTCTTAATATATATTATAGATAATTGTAAAAATTAAAGTGATCTCCATAGATGCTATAGATAAATATAAAAATTAAAGTGATCTCCAATATCAGGCAACCCCACGCTACAAAATCTAAATAACCAATATCTACTCTTTTTTTTTTGGTTTAAATAATGTAATATTATTTATTACCGCGCACAAATTTAGTTTTAGCTAACAGATGATGAATTGATGAGCCTTTGACTTCTTCACTTACTCAAATCAAAATGCATTCCCGATTCCTCCAAGATGATTAGATTACGTACGCTATTACACTACTGTATCATATATTAAGTACCATTTCAAAATACTGTATTCTCAGTAATACTGCCACTGGCCCACTACCATATTTATCCTGATTATTATATTATTATGATATCGATCGTTCTACTGACTACCAGCAGCGGGGCCCCACTTCCTCCTAATTTAAATCATTAATTACCCCACCCCTCTCTCCACCAACCCAAGCCACCATCCCAGTGAAAAAATCCAAGCTCCGGATCTGAACAAAACCACCTGGGAAAAGGAGCTGCTGAGTTTTGGTTTCCGGAATTTGGCTGGTGAAACTCAGACGCCCCCCTCCTTGATTCAAATTACCCATCCTTCCCAACTCACCATCATCATTCATTCATCCACCACCTAAAACATCCACCAACACCCCTCACCTCACCTCTTTCAACCATGTCTTCTATTTCTAAGCTTTCCGCCGCCGCTTTCTGGGCTCCCGATATTCACGCCCCGACCCGATCATCTTTGCTCTTACCCAACTCCATATTTCTTCTCCAAACCCCCAAAACCAACAGGCTTCTTTTATCATCCTCGTCTCCCTCGTCCCTCCCTGCTGCCGCTGCTCTCAGGGCTTCCTTGCTGTATATCTTCTCTCTTCTCTTTTTCCTTCTATTACTTATGTTGTATTACCTCTAATTTACTTTTCATGATGTTATGTCACATTTATTATGTTGTATTATGCTTCTAAAACGCACAAGTGGGCAATCTGCTACTCAATTAACAAGTACAACTTCAACTAACTCCCTACCAATTCATAAATAATAATGCCTAAGGGGAAAACTTACTTTAAGATAAACTTAATGGTAGATAATCTCCCCCTAAAATTCCCTCTTCCATCCCACCCCCTGCATTGGATTCCATGGCTCTTTTACATTTACAGACACACAAAGGATGTGCTTTTTTATGTAGTCTGTTGTCTTTATTTGTTAATTTCTTATCCTTTCACATTATAATTTCTTTTGTTGGATTGACAATCACATTTCTTGACAGTGTCAGGTGCTCTCAAGGTGATGGCAATGAAAGCCATGTCAAAAGAACAACACTTCATGACCTTTATGAGAAGCAACGCCAAAGTCCTTGGTATGATAACTTGTGCCGTCCTGTTACTGATCTGATCCCATTGATTGAAAGTGGCGTCAGAGGTGTAACAAGTAACCCTGCGGTAAGTTGTCCTTTTGATTGTATTTAAATGATGAACAATCCAACCTTCCCACTTGCTTTGTACTAGCAAGTAAATTTGGGGATATCTCTTACTGCAGATTTTCCAGAAGGCCATATCAACTTCAAATGCCTATAATGAACAATTCAGGTATCTTGAAACACTTCTTAGTTCATTTGTTAAGATTTTTAAACAATGACATCTTTTACTTCATCATCACTGTAATTTAATATCATGAATTAACTCCAATTGCCATTGGGTTGGGGACTTGTACATCTGCCCCCTTCCCCCCCTCTCTTCCTTCTGGTTTTTTCTATTCAGGCATGGAAACTAAAATCAGTGCATTTACCTACTACTTTTTTTGTTGGCTCTCGAACCCCTTGTTTAACAAGACTAAAATGCCAGTATCCTTAAGGAGTTCAAAGTTTTATGATTGTTTTATGTATAGAATTTTGTGGTTTGAGAGAAATTACAGCAGACACTTAACAGTTGGCTGGCCTATGATGAAGAAGGCTGGGGAATTAGTGTTTAATGTTCCACTAATGGGTCCTCATCTGTTCCAGTTAACTAGAATCCATCTTATTTGTTAATTTTTCAGAGAACTAGTGCAAGCTGGAAAAGACATAGAAAGTGCATATTGGGAACTTGTGGTCCAGGATATCCAAGATGCTTGCAGACTCTTTGAGCCAATTTATGATGAAACAGATGGTGGGGATGGATATGTTTCTGTTGAAGTGTCACCCAGACTGGCTGATGATACTCATGGGACCATAGAAGCTGCAAAGTGGCTTCATAAAAAGGTTTCTCGACCTAATGTTTACATAAAAATTCCAGCTACAGCTGCATGCGTCCCTTCAATCAAGGAAGTGATTGCATCTGGGATAAGTGTCAACGTCACGGTAGGTTGATTCTTTATGTTCAAATCTTGGTATCTAGAGTGTAGCATGGATACTACCGGAAAGAGAGATGATTCTGGTTTACTCACTATTGATTATATTACCTATCAAAGATCATGGGATTGTCGTAGTACATCTTTGAATGAAGAAATGGGTGAACTTTTGTTACCTGGTGTTACTTTGTTGTGCTGAATACGTATTTTTTGTGATCTTGATATTATCTTTCTATTTTGGACAAACAGCTCATATTCTCTCTTGCAAGATATGAAGCAGTTATTGATGCTTACCTTGATGGCCTTGAAGCCTCTGGGCTATCAGATCTCTCTCGAGTTACAAGTGTTGCTTCATTTTTTGTTAGCCGAGTAGACACCCTCGTCGACAAGATGCTAGAGAAAATTGGAACTCCAGAAGCTCTTGATCTCCGTGGGAAGGTAGTGGAATAGAATACTCAAGTTCTCAAGTTATATATTACGGGCTTGCAACTTTGGAATCTCCTGTTTATTAACCTGTGTTACAGGCTGCAAATGCTCAAGCTGGTCTTGCTTACCAGCTCTATCAGAAGAAGTTCTCTGGGCCAAGATGGGAGGCTTTGGTCAAGAAAGGTGCCAAGAAGCAGAGGCTGCTGTGGGCCTCAACCAGTGTCAAGAATCCAGCATACCCTGACACTTTGTATGTGGCACCTCTCATTGGACCTGACACGGTAAATCTATCTTATCACTTTCTGTCTTGTCCTTTCTGATTGTTTTGGATCCAAGGGGGATGGCTTTGAGTGTGAAATTTGTGGTGCATAGTTTCCTTGCTTGTGGGGAAGATGATATTAAAATTATGTGTGTGATTTGTTTTAAAAACATAGGTTTCAACCATGCCTGATCAAGCTCTTCAAGCATTCATTGACCATGGTAGTGTTGGAAGGACGATTGATGCGAATGTGTCTGAAGCAGAGGGTATTTACAGTGCCCTTGAGAAGTTGGGGATTGACTGGAGCTACGTGGGGTCTCAACTTGAAGTTGAAGGAGTAGATTCTTTCAAGAAAAGTTTTGACAGCCTGCTGGACAGTCTGCAAGAGAAGGCAAACTCTCTTAAGCTAGTGAACCTTTGAACCCCTTGATTGGGTTACTGTTTAATTTACTTGAAGAATGAATAAAACCAAAAAATGGATAATGGGTTTCCAGCCCCTGCTCCTTTAGGGGGGCAATGGAAGTGTGGTGTATAAAGAGAGTGGAGAGTTACATGAATAATATTGTATTATCAGGAGTTAAAAATTTTTATTTTTGTGAACTTCCTAGTGTCATATTGTTCATCTGGATTGTTTGGATTGGTTGTTTATATTGCGTTTATGAATACTATTACAGTACTATCTTTGCTAATGTGTTGTTGCGGGTACTATTTTTCTTGCTGAGATATTGTTGATTAGCAAAGGAGGGTTCTTAGTGTTGGTACTATCGTCCAAGGTCCAAAGAAATCGCAAAGTTCTGCTATAGTGTGACTGAAGTATTTTGGGAAAGAACAGAGAGGGAAGTAGTGTATGTATAAACACACGCATGTACACACATGTATATATATGTGTGGGTGGGTGTGTGTGTGTGAGTGTATGTATGTATGTATGTATATCAAGCGGATAAGGGGGGCTTTGGGCATTCAAATGCATTAGGAAGTTTTGAGCCACATGCGGGGCATGATGGTTATTATAACTAAAGAAACGAGTTACATCACGAGTGGATTTAATCAATTCGGAGGTCACTATCTTCTTCTTCCCCTGGGAAACGTCTCTCCTCTAATGCTGTACTTCTGGAAATTTCCCCTCTATCTCTCCCTCGTTCCTCACTTTTGAGTGCGGCGATCGGTGCAGTTTTTTTAACATTTTTTGAAGTTGATAAAAATGGTGTTTGCAGTCGGATCTCTTTCAACTTCCTGTTCCTTGTCGTCGTCATCATCACCACCGCGGTACGCATGCCTGAACTTTGTAGAATCTAGGTGTTGGTTCTGGAGAGATTGCAACCATATTTACTCTAAAGGATTTAAATGGATAGAAATAATCTGTTAACATTTCAGTGGTGGCACAGGCACCGGTTTCAAAGGCAAAATCTCAGTGGTAGTGACAGGCACCGGTTTCAGAGGTGGTGCAGGCACAGGCCTACGTCCTTATTGTATAAAAGCAGCGAAACAGCTGCCCGAGGTTGTTGTATTGCAATTAATTTCTTATATTCTTTATTTTTTGTACTGCGAACAGCATATTTGAATCTTCCTGATTACTGCTCAGCTGTGTATTTCTCTAGTTCCCCTTTTCCATCTGTTTTGCCACAATTTTATTTTACGTGTGAAGTTGTGTTTTCAGTTGCTGAAGATGACAGGTTAGAAGTGTGTTGGCCACTTGTTTACCGTCGGAAACTTGTCCTGTCTTCTATTGCACTGCTGACGCCCATTTACTGCAATGGAGATGCCCCTGTCCTGGCTTCTGAATTCGCTGACAGTGAGTATTTCCTCCACATGCCTGTGCCCTCACATGTCTATCATTCTAATTTTCTTCCTCATGAGTCCTGTTAGTAGCCCCTTTTCCATTTCTTTGGGTCTTAGAGTTCACTAATCAAATCTTGGCATCTACCCATTTCAGCAAAATTTGTATCTTCAGAACACCTTATAAATCAATTTAATCTTTAATCCATTCTGCGATTTTTGAAGCCACCAAGATCAGCTTTTGATTTGAGAGAGTAACTTGGTGTGTCCTTAAATTTCCATCATAGTGACCGTAATTCCCTCCCTTATCAGTTGGATCATTCTCTGAGCATCAGACTGCTTCGGATTTCCAACCAGTTCTTTGTTACGCTCTGTTGATTATCTTGTTTCTGTATCTCATTCTTATTTTGTTCTATGCTCTCGAACCCTTTTTGGTCCTTGCATAATCTCATCTGATTAATATTTGCAATCCTCTTGTAGATCTGAAGACTAATTATCAGCTCACTGTTTGAGCATACAGTGCCTGCACTGAGGGGAAAGGATTATGGCAAGACCAAGATGCGGTATCCTGACTACACCGAAACAAAGTCAGGTCTTCAATATAAGGTCTTCAACGATTCCAAACCATCACTCTGTGACTTTCTTCATTGTCTTCTCCGAGAAGCACCTTGGTTTTTTAACTCTTGAATGACAAAGAGTGCAGGACTTACGAGTAGGAAATGGGCCCACCCCAAAGATAGGAGAGACAGTCGTGGTAAGCCATGCATTCTATCTGCATATTATTGTGCACCATTTCGTTTTTCTTCTGTTTTTCATTGGTCCAATTCAAAAAGAAGAGTAAGCATATAATCACATAAGACCAACCAAATAACTAGGAAGAACCCTCTAGGGCTAACTTCCTCCAGAGGCCAATCGGCCAGTTACAAAATACATCATTAATTCATTGTCTGAGACATGTACACCTTCAATCATTGACTGACACACCTTCTAGTGTAGGCATGGCACATCAATTCATGAAGAGAACATCCAGCCTGTCGAGAGATAGAATCCAACTTCTCGTGTGCTATAGTAAAGATGATCACTTTTTGCTCTGTACACTATATAGTACAGATTAAAGGCGTCTGGTTCCAAATATCAGTATATATTTCGCTGAAATATTGAGGAATGAGTGACATTGATTTTTTTTTTTTTTTTTTGAAAAAGGAAATAATGTGATTACTTTGGTCGTCTTATTAATGGTTTGATATTTTAATTAAAATAGAGAAAGATTCTGATAGTTCTCTATAAATCAAATAATTTTCAGGTTGACTGGGATGGTTACACCATTGGATATTATGGCCGCATATTTGAAGCTCGCAATAAAACAAAGGGAGGTTCCTTTGAGGTACAACAGTATCTTCAATTTGTAATTTGTAAAGGACATGCCCATATCAAACCCCCTCCCACCTCCTTCCCCGAAAAGAAAACCCCAACCCAAAAAAAAAGGAAAAAACATGTCATTCTGTGATAAATGTTTTCCTGTTTATTCATATTCAGGGGGATGAGAAGGAGTTCTACAAATTCAAAATCGGATTTGAAGAGGTAACAAGTGTGTGCTATGAAAAAGATTGTGTACAATAAAGTTTTTGAGGGCAGGGATGACAAGAAAGAACTGGTTATTCATGCTTCTGCATTTCTGATTCTCTACTCTTTGAGTGCCAGATCTTCATAAGATGAGAACACTTTTTGGTTGTTATGTACCTTAGAATTGGATTCTCTCGATTAATGTTGTGATGAACTGTTTAATTTAATTAAGGTTTCCTGATGTTAGTGCTGGTTTTTTTGAAAATTTTAGGTCATACCTGCATTTGAGGAAGCTGTTTCAGGCATGGCTCTTGGTGGTGTCAGAAGGTAATTTAAATTTCAAATGTAGTATCCCAAAATCTAACCATTTATTGTTCTCTTAATTCCTTCAGTGAGCACAATACAAGTACTTCCTTGTTAGCTTCCATCTAATTTTACGATCATTATGCGGATGATGGAAATGTTTTTTGGTTTTTGGTTGATTTATCCTCCCAATCTTACAGGATCATCGTTCCTCCGGAGCTAGGATATCCCGACAATGACTTCAACAAGAAGGGTCCTAGGCCAACAACATTTTCTGTAATGCATATTACTTTTCATATATGCAGCACTGTAGTCTTCTACCAATAATATACTAATGTGCCATGTTTTCATGTCCTTGCAGGGCCAGCGAGCATTGGACTTTGTGCTGAGAAACCAGGGATTAATAGACAAAACTCTGTTGTTTGATATTGAGCTGTTGAAAATCGTTTCAAACTGAGGCCTTCTTCTGATGGACTTTGTACTGAACCTGAGATGCAGGAGTTGTGCGACTCTTTTTTTTGTACTTCCCAATTGTGTGCAATTAGGGAGTTTTTTTCCAAAAAATTATTAAAATAAATATAAATTAAATAAATATTAATGTATAAAAAATTGTTTAATTTCTACCGAAGTCAACACCCTAAATATTGATTTTGAAGTTGATATCTCGGATATCAACATCCTCCATGTCGAATTCAGGCAATCTTTCTTAAAAAAAAACAACTTAGCCCTAGGCTGCTTTTTCTCCTCTCCTCTCCCAGCCGCAGCTCCCCCAATTCCCCGCAATTTTTTTCTCTCCTCTCCCCCGCCGCCCCACTTCCCTCCCTCCCTCCCTCCCTCCCCCACCTCCTTCCACTGCTCCCCCCCCTCTACCCATACTTTGCGGGAAGGTCGATATGTAAAATCACTACAGCGTCCATCAGGCTGTGCACTATCAAAGCTTGTTGTATCATGTCATGGACGGATTGTTCTTTATGCTGATGATGATCTTAGTTTGCACATGTATTCGATAAATGGAAAACACATTGCATCCTCTGAATCAAATGGTCGCCTAAATTGTCTGGAGTTAAGTAGCTGTGGTCAGTTTTTAGTTTGTGCAGGAGACCAGGGAAAGATTGTTGTGCGCTCCCTATTTACACTGGGAAGATACTAACTTCACTAACGGTGACACCTGAAGAATGTTTTCTTGCTGGGACCAAAGATGGAAGTCTTCTTGTCTATTCTATAGACAATCCTCAGAAGTTCCCTGCCCAGCCCAGCCCCCTTCTCTATTCTCGTCTCCCCCCTGACCAGGCCCACCCACACCCTTCCCCTTCTAAAATCAAATCCAGAAGTCCTGTGGAAGAATTTTCTAGTTTGAAAAGGGCCTCTTCGTTCTCCCAGAAACGACTCTAGAGGCATGTTGAAAATGCCCATAACAGCCGATGGTGAAGAGAATATGAAACTACGCCTTGGAAACTTGCTATTGGAATTTAGCAGCAAGGAAGGGATTGATTTTGCTGGAAATTTTGACGAGGATGTACGAGCCGGAATGTGTGATCAAATAAGATTGAGGGCGAGATAATTGAAGGCTTGCGCACCATTCCTAATAAGATGGCCGCCAAAGGAATAGGGAACGATGATTGCAGCAAGAAACTGGAAGGACGGGATGAGAATTTTTAGAAAGAATTTTTAAATTATTAATATTTATTTAATTTTTTTTTAAAAACAATATTAACAAATTTTAGTATTTACTTTGCAACTTGGTCTCTATATATCGATATATAATGCATTGGAAGCTTATTTAAGGATTTGTTTACTTTGTTTTACGCCAAAAAGATTTCTTCAAAACGATGCTTATCATTAATGTTTCTTCTGTTCATATTGGACATAAAATTAACGCAAGTGAATTTAAAGGAAAATTTTCCCTCAGTTGCCGGGGCTATATTATATATTTCATGTCAAAGCCTTGGCTCCTGGAACTGCAAGGCAATTTTAGGATAGAGGGAATTATACTTTTAGTGTTTAATGTTTTAAATTTGACATATTTAATTTTTAAACTTTTATATTTTAACGAATTTGGTACAATCGTATTAAAGTAAGAAATAACAAAATTTGTTACAAAATTTGCTATTAAATTTTTTAATTTACAAATTTTGAAAATTACTTTTTTTCTTTTACTTTTCATTCAAAATTTTCGTTTTTTAATTAATTTATTTCACAAATCTTTACTATTTGAATATTAAAAGATATGGGATTTAAATGAAAAAATAAAAATAATTAATTAAATTTGTGAAATAAAAAATTTAATAAAAATTATAACTAAAAAAAATGTAATTTTTAAAATTTATAAATTAAAAAATTTGATAACAAATTTGATCATTTTTATCTTAATAGCCATCAATTGTATTAAATTTGTCAAAATATAAAAATTTGATGATTAAATATATCAGATTTAAAATATAAAAACTAAAAGTGATATTAGAAAAAACACTAAGACTAAAAGTGTGATTTTCCCTTTTAAAATATAACCTCAATTGTAAAATCTGTTTTTTTTTAATCTGATATTTCTGACTTAAAATTGAAAGTTAAAATAGTTTTCACAATTGAAAATTCAGTAAGCGAAAGTGCCCAAGTGTGGATTTTCAGTTCTGTGCTCTATACAGTCTCATGTAAAGGCCTAGTTAGCGACATGCTGCCACCCTATAGGAAAAAATCCTGAAATAACACAAATTGATTCAGAGCAGAACGTTCGCCCTCACCGTAACATTACTTGGCAACCAAAAAGATACAAAACTCCAATAAAAAAAGCGGGCGAAAATCCATGAGAGCGGAGCGCTCATTGATTACAGATATCATAAGAAGGGATCAGGCCAGCCATGTCCAACTGAAACAGGCAAAACCCCAATAAACCACCATGATCTTTCAGACAGGCTAAACACCTAGAAGGTTAATAGATGGATGGATGAAATGAATAATAGAACATAGCATCTCAATATAATACTGGCGAACCTACAGAAAAGGTGCTTAAGTAAGACATGCCAGAAAATTTTAACGCTATATTGGCAGAAAATGCTCGACTAATCCCGCGGAAGCTGTCGTCTCTTGTATCGCACCATGACCTTTCCTTTCACACCCACAACCATGGCATTCCAGTCAATCTCTGGAAAAGGTGAGGTCAGTTCCAATTCAAAGTTTCTCAGCAAATGGCTCCATATTGCTTTGATTTGCAAATACGCAAATGGCTCTCCTAGACATCCGTGTCTGCCACCACCGAAAGATATATAAGAGAATGCACCAGCAACCTTGTCTTCCTCTCTTCCAGGAGCAAATCTATCAGGATCATAAGTATCGGGATCTTTGTAAACATGTGGTAGGCGATTTGCAAAAGCAGGAGATGTGGCAACAATGTGGCCCTTGGGAATGTCATATTCTTTTCCTTCTCTAGTGGTCACAGTGAAATCACTATGTGAGCTGCGAAGGAGCATTATCAACGGAGGGTGAAGTCTTAGAGCTTCCTTAATGCACCGATAGAGGACTTCCATCTCAGACAAAATATCATGATCAACCTTATCTCCATGCTGCTTCATTAGTTTCTTCTGCTCATCCGAGACCTGTGACATGTACTTGGGGTTGCAGAGGAGGTACGCTCCAGTCCAGGTGGAGGTGATGGAACTGGTGTGTTGGCCAGCGAAAAGGGCAGCAATGAGCAGGCCAGTTACCTCAGATTGGGTTGTAGGTCGGCCATCTTTGTACTTGGAGTCCATAAAACATTGTAACATGTCATTTTCCAGCTTGCCACTTTGTCTCCGAGAACTAATAATGCTAGCAAAAATATCTGCAAGCTTCTTGCAGGCCTTGTCACGGCGGCGATGGGCTGGTATTGGAAGGTAAGGGAAGATCACGCTGATTGGGAGCATACCATTGTCGAGGTCATGAAAAAGGGCAGAGACGTCATCAAAGAGCTTGTTGCGCACCTCCTCGCCCAAAAGGCATCTACTTGCCGTCAGTATAATTAGATGCTCCAGTTCATATTTCAAATCCACTTCCCCAGTATCTCCCCATTTGGAGAAATAATCCTTCACAAGGCCAGCCCAAATTGAAATAGGAAGCAATCAGATCCAAAAGTACGAAGAGAAAAAGGAAGCAGGAATTCTATTGAATAGGAAGCTAGGTTCACATGAAGTCACCCTAGAAGCATAATGTTTCCAGTCCATCCACCATGGATGCAGGAAACTGTTTTCATGGAATTGTAAGTATTTAATGATCATAAGACTCTAAATGAATGTTGTCTCTTGACAAACCAAACAAATTTGCTCGTCAAATTGAAGATTCAACCAGGGAGGGGGTAAAAAAGAACATTCATGATTTGCAGACTGACGAACAACAGTGTCTTCCGAAATGTACAGAATTACTCTTAAGTAAAAACAATAATAGGCAGTTCATATTCATGATGAAAATATAATACGGGATAGAGAAAGCCCTAAGGCCCTAAGGTGTTTACTGACTGACATGAATCCGCCTAACTCCGCCTTAAAAGCTAGCTCGTAAGGGGAGGGTTGCGAACCCATTCATATAACACACAAGACCATTCTACGGAACCAATGTTGGATACATCATGACCGACCCCTTTAGACTGCACGTCCTTGTGCAGAGAACCGACATGGTCCTCGATCAACCCACGCAGGCATGGCTCTACCAAATGACATGAACCCGCCTAACTCCGCCTTAAAAGCTAGCTCATAAGGGGAGGGTTGCGAACCCATTCATATAACACCCAAGACCATCCTACCATCCTACGGAAGATACATCACTGACTGTATGTCCCCTTCAGTCTAATGCACTTCCAAAGTTTCAATCTTTTCTTAACCAGAATATGAGCATGCGCAAGTACAGGTGCAGCTGATAGATTTAATTCCTACACAATAAGCACCCAAGAAAGAATCTCCATTTTCGATTTTTTTTTTCTATCACCTGCCAATGGGGATGGAAGACAAGGGGAAAAATAAGGGGAAAGGAAGCAGATCAGACCTGAGCTTCTAGAACCATCTGATCGACGTAACCCCTCAACTTATTGACTCGGAGTGACTCGGTGAAGAACCTGAACTGCTCTTGCCTGACGGAGTAATCGACATCGAATACAACGCCAGGGCCAAAGGTAGGGACATTGAACTGGTAAACCTCCTGCTGGCTGAGATCGGATTCAGGGGCCTTAAAGAAATGGGCGGAAACGTCGGGGCCGATAAAGAAAGTGATGTTCTTATTGAGGAGTCTGAGGGAGAAGACACTTCCCAGCTTTGGGTACTCCTCCCTGAGCATCACCACTGGCCCACTCAAGAACCTGAGCAGTCCTCCGATGAGGGGCGGCCAAGCCTTCACCACCGGAGGCAGCCGCTTATTGGATCTAGGGATGATGAGGGCGGAGATGAGTTTGGCGACAAGGAGGGTGGCCAGCAGTAGGAGACCCACATTGAGGAATTTGTTGGCGGCGGCGGCCTCAGTCATGTTCAGCTCCATTTATTTTGAATTTATTTATCAAAGCAATAGCAATCGATCTTAGTCTTCTTCCTCTACCACTACTTTATTTACTGCAATTGAGATTTAAAGGAAAAATAGAAGTGCAAATTAGTAGGATGTGTGGAATTGTGAAGGAAATAGAGGGATAGGGAGGGAGGGACTAATTTAGAATGATCTATTAGAAAAAAAAAGAAGAAGAACGAATCTGGTGAAAAGGAGGAGGAGATAGATCAGAGATGGATAGATGGGAAATTCATGATAGCAAGGAGCAGTAGTGGTAGCAAGAGTGAGGAGTGAGGAGAGAAAAAAGGGTGGGGTTTTATTTGGAAGGATTAGGATCTCCAGTACTCACCACTAATTTAAAATAATTAATATTCAATAATAATAGAGAGATTAGAGGGATGGAGTGGTGGAGAGAGAGAGTATTAGAGCATGGGGCCAGCTGTTTACGTGCTTATTAATGTAAGCAAATAAAATAAAACTAATCCCGAGTTTATATATATATATATATATATAATTTTTAGGGGAAAAAGGGGTCGGATGGATGGATCTTTGGATCTGGCCTTGTGGATTTTGATAGATCATAGTCTGCTGGGATAGTGTGGGCGTAAAAACAATGGGCTTCTGGGGAAGATATGGGTGAAATTTGGGTGGGAAAGGTGAGAAATTAATGAGAATGAGTAATTACATACTTATTAATTTTAAATATTGAGTGGAATTAGTAAACAATAGGAATGGATAATTTCATTATTTATTATAATTTTAATTAAATGTTATTATTGGATTCTAATTGGATCATACTTAATTACTCAATTAGTTCATAATAAAAAGATATTAAATGTTATTAATTAAATCTAATTAGTTCATATTTTTTAATTAAATTATCAATAATCATTGATTATTTAATATTACTAAATAATTACTCATTTAATTATCTTTATTGAACTCATAGGTATCTTATAATTCACTTAATAAATTTTTATTCTAATGATATTATTTCTATTTATTTTCAATTAGTCTAAAAACATTTAATAATTTTCATCCCATTAATTTTTTATTAGAATATAGAAATATTGACAGATATATAGGGAAGGAGAAGGAGTGTACGTCGATCTGGCAATAGAGAGAGAGACAGAGAGGGGGTTGGGTGGTTTTTCACCACTTGTCGTTTGTTGTAACTTAGTTTCTAATCCTAGGGGCTAGGACCAAGAGAAGTGGAGTTACTGGAGTAGTAATCCTACTTTAACACTAGTAGTATTGCTGACTTGGACCCCTGCCTCTCCCCCCGCAATAAAAGGAAACAGAATATTGTCATCACCACTTTAGCTTTATTATGCCACCAGTGGGTTCTTTCGTTCGTCCCCAAATCCCAGTCCAACCAACCTAACAATTTCCAGACACATGAATGTTTTACCCACAAACTATAACTCATCAACCATCTAGTCCAATTCTAATATTGAATAGGCCGGACGAGTATTTATTTTTTTCGCACGAATTTGGGTGAGGCTTGAATAGACCGGCCCATTGAAGTCATTTATTACAATAACCTTGGCCTGCTACTCACCCACTCACTCACTCACTCACTCACTCACTCAACCCAAAAGCTTAACCCAATTCCACCAAATATTTCCATTTATTTTATGTATTTGTCATGGGCCTATGGTTTTTGTAATACATGACTTCAATAGGCCGGCCCATTGAAGCCTCACCCAAAGGTTTTTTTGTGAGGCCTAAAACTGTTTTTTTTCCTAATCAATTTCCTGTAAGTAATTAGTAGTACGTAGGGGTACCAGTAGTATTTGTCAATATTAGTAGTCTGAGAGTAGGGACGGGTATTTATGATTAGCTTATTTCTCATCTAATGCGGTTAGTTGGATCACTATTTATTGTTGTGTGCTGTGGACGACTTGCATGATACAATATAGATAAAGATAGCTACAGGAGCAGCCAGCACCTCTCCTGTCCCCACTCGTTATCCTAATTCCTCTGTGAAGTACAGTCGAGTAAATTACATGGATGGATCGATCAAGCAAGTAGGACTGTACTGGAGTATCGTCAATTTCGGTGCCATAATGGTGTGGTGTCTAGCTTGCCGCTTAACTATCTGTCCCCCTATTGAATTAACCGAGACCAACACACATTGAATATCTTATATCCTGAAGACTATTACTACCAAAGGATGAAGGGAGTATTTTTCTTTCCTTTCTTACTGTTAAGTAAGCTGGCGTTACGTAGGAGTAGTGTCATGTCATGTCATTTCACGACTAATAAATGACAATTACTGGCTGCAACTTATGTTATGGCATCTCCTTTTCAACTCATTCGCTCAATTATTCATTCGCTCACGGCTCAACTAATAAATGAGACTCAGAGCTCCCCGACTTCTCTGTTTTTAGTGCTGCCTTGTGCGGCTGCAATACTGGCATTTCTTGTTATTCGACCCAGTAGTTTTAGGAGAGGATGATGGCTGCTGAAACAGAAATCAAGTCTCCTGAAGTCGCCCTGCCCGTGACCACCACCCAGCCATCCAATTCGGTAGACAATAACAATTCCTGGTCTCTTCCTCCTCATCATCATCCCAATAAAAAACTGGGTGCATATTTCATAGAATCCGACGACAGGCGGACTGCTTTTAATGGTGGTTACATTGGAGGCGCTACACCTGTTAATATACGTGGGAAGCCCATTCCCGTTTCCAATATATCCAAGACCGGAGGATGGATTGCTGCATTCTTTATCTTTGGTAAGTATTACATTCCTAGTATTGAGTACGGATCTGATCCAGAGCAGTATTTTTGGTACTATAATGATACATCCATCTGTAGCCGTGTGTGTACCACTACTACTACTGCTTATAATTAGGGGGCACGCTGCAGGAAACGAAATGGCAGAGAGAATGGCTTATTTTGGGCTCTCCGTCAACATGGTGGTGTTTATGTTCTACGTTATGCACCGACCCTTCTCAAGTTCTGCCAATGCAGTCAATAATTTCCTCGGTATATCGCAGGTCTCCTCCGTCCTTGGTGGTTTTCTTGCCGACGCCTACCTGGGTAGATATTGGACGATTGCTATTTTCACTACCATCTACCTTGCGGTACCATTCGAAATCAATTCCTTAGTGCATAAAAATTACAATAACCAGCTCAACAAATAATTTATTTGCTTGTCTAGTGTTTTGCTTTATTTCACTTGCTCTCATTGATTTCCTTTTATGAAAAATTTAAGGGTTTAACGGGAATAACCCTGTGCGCAACTATAAACATTTTTGTGCCAAATCAAGACCAGTGTGACCAGTTTGCCTTACTTTTGGGCAATTGCCAACCTGCAAAGCCTTGGCAGATGCTTTACCTCTATGCAGTCCTCTATGTGACCGGGTTTGGTGCAGCAGGTATAAGGCCCTGTGTCTCTTCTTTCGGCGCTGATCAGTTTGACGAAAGAAGTAGAGATTACCAATCCCACCTTGATAGGTTTTTCAACTTCTTCTACCTATCTGTTACCGTTGGAGCCATAGTGGCCTTCACAGCTGTGGTCTACCTCCAAATGAACCATGGATGGGGTTCTGCGTTTGGTTCCTTGGCCATTGCCATGGCCACATCCAACATGGTCTTCTTTCTTGGTACACCCTTGTATAGGCATCGCTTGCCTGGAGGCAGCCCTCTGACTCGGGTGGCCCAAGTTCTGGTGGCTGCATTTCGCAAGAGGAATGCTTCCTTCGACAGTGGTGATTTTGTAGGCTTGTACGAACTTCCTGGCAAAAGATCTGCTATAAAAGGAAGCGGCAAGATAACTCATACTGATGATTTCAGGTAATTATGTAGTACTACTTAGCAACTCACCAATATTATACAATATATATGTTTATGATCTATATATGCTACTGTTTAGTTACTTTGAATTTTGTTGGTTGTATATACAATGGCCAATCATCCTGGATATCAACTGGCCACATTCAGATGTCTGGACAAAGCTGCTCTGCAACTGAAAGAAGATGGTGCTCATCCGAGTCCCTGGCGGCTTTGCACCGTAACCCAAGTCCAAGAAGTTAAAATTCTTCTAAAACTAATTCCCGTTCCAGCATGCACCATAATGCTCAGTTTGATCTTAACAGAATTCCTTACTCTCTCAGTGCAGCAGGCATACACCCTGAATACTCGTATGGGTGGTTTGAAGCTCCCTGTTACGTGTATGCCCGTCTTTCCTGCCCTTAGCATTTTTTTGCTCCTCTCTTTCTACTATTCCGTGTTTGTCCCCCTGTCAAAGCGAATCACTGGTCACCCCCACGGAGCTTCTCAGCTTCAGAGGGTAGGTATTGGTCTGGCAGTTTCAATCTTTTCAGTTGCATGGGCTGGGGTTTTTGAGAGGTACAGGAGACGCTATGCCGTACAACATGGCTATGAATTTAGCTTTCTGACTCCTATGCCGAACCTAAGCGCGTATTGGTTATTGATTCAATATTGTCTGATTGGGATTGCGGAAGTCTTCTGTATAGTCGGGTTGCTGGAATTTCTGTACGAGGAGGCTCCTGACGCCATGAGGAGCATAGGTTCAGCTTATGCAGCTGTTGCTGGCGGCTTAGGTTGTTTTGCAGCTTCTATATTGAATAGCATTGTAAAATCTGTTACGAGGAATGCAGAAAATGGGACATCATGGCTGTCTCAGAACATAAATACAGGGCGGTTTGATTATTTCTACTGGCTTCTTACCGTGTTGAGCGTGATCAACTTTGCTGCCTTCTTGTGTGCAGCCCGCAGGTACCAGTACAGGAATAGAGAAGGAATTAAGATGAGCCAACCGCCAAATGTACAATCAACTCATCCTTGATACCTTGACAGGATTATAGGAACTTCCTTACTATCCTCCATCTATAGAAGAGGGAAAGTTTATTTCTTTTTTCTCTGATAAAAACAGATGTGCAAATTCACATATTGCATAACATAAGCAAAATTTGAAGGTTAAATTCATTCCCAGCATCCATGTGTTCTTTTTTCCCCAGATCTGAACCAGACTGAGCTTAACAGCATCAAGTCAAATTTGAAGTTTCTATTATTTTCATCCTTGCAAGTGCATTTATCCTACATTTGTCAGTTCCAGACACAAATGGCAAGCACCACTCTATGCTGGACATTGTTCAAAGCGTCCCTCTTGAACAATTAACAGCATCAACAAGTTAATGCTTCTGAAACTGACCGATAAATTTTTGATAAAATATAACACAGAAATAACGGTATGGTCAATATAAATCAATTCTTATAATAATACTAGTATAATCATCTAAGTCAACCTCTAATCTGGAAAACAATGTCTATACCTCTAAGGTGCAGTGCAGACTTTGTACATTAAATGTCAAAGTAGTAGACCCTCACAAGTGCCAGTGCATACAGAGAATGAACAAAACCCGTTAACAGCATCTAAGAGACTAAGACCACTTATTAGGTAAAGAGAAAATTTATGTAGCTGATAACTCACTAACTGAACTAGCCAACAGGGTTATTATAACTAACACATTGAGCAATGTCATAACTATCATGATTAGAATCAAGCACATTAAATATATCTGGAACCGATAAGATAAATATCAATTCAAGAAATAATAGTTGAGCTGGAATAGAAGAAGCCTCTCGTCTTCTTTCACTAGTAATAAGACAATTAATCCAGTTATAGATTTTTTGCATCTTCAAATGCATTTCCCACCTTCCAAGAAACCATTTTATAGTTGAGCTATAATACTTTCATGAAACCATAAGGTTCTCCACCTCAAATCGCAACCACAGCTCCTTCCAACATTCATTTACTTTATTCACATCTTTTACAATGAAATGCCCGAGCTATTGCTAATTAGGTGAAAACAATCAAGTTTTAATGAAACCCAAATAGCATATCAAGGGCTATGACAAACCTTTCCACCGATTGGACAGCTGTCACATCTTTCAATCCAGTCACACATACAGACCAGGTGAAAGTGATGCGCATTTTGTTGTGCTTCAACAATTCTCTCCAGCATATTCTGTACCAACCCAAATCAACGACCACTAAACTGCCACAAGAAAATTTCCTCTTCTTCAGAAATTCGCTAACAGACGAAATAAAAAAGGAAGGAGGAAGGAGAAACCTAGTGCATTAGCAGGTAAATTAACAACTATCTTAACATGTAAGACAGTCATCTTCTTCTTCAGACTGTGTATTAAGTATCCCATAACTAATGAAGTACAAGCAGTGCACTGTATGCTTCACTTAGGGAGTTATCTGGGAATGGTGTGCCCATAACAACGAGGTAAAATCAGCCCCCTGTATGGATAATGAAAATGCTAGCCAAACTGCAAAAAAGTAGATCAAGGAGAAGTCAAATTATGGCAATAAATTCCTAAAAGAATAAACCAAGCATGTCATTCTAATGCCCTAGTAAGCAGATTAAGGTGAAGTGACCTTATAGCAAAAAAGTTTTAAAACAACAAATCATGTTTCCCATACAAATCATGCTTGAATAAATTAAAAAAGCAATCTTGTCAGAACATCAGTTTTGTGTACAGAGTGCATAAGGTTAAAATTCTGCCACCTTCGTGTGATGGGCAGCAATCACATTACATTCCTGAATACAAAATATACAAAATACAGTAGAAGATTTCTGGTCCATCATGTGCTAGGATTATAATCCCACTCTTGAGTTCAAACCTCAAGTTTCAAGTAAACAAATAATCATTTGAGAAATTGTGAATATTTGTACCATACACAGCTGTTAATATACAAAAATTACCCCTCCCTGGTAACTAAATATGGATGGAACTATTATTATCTCTAACATAATTGAAAGAAGTTACACCTATAGCATTTACATCACCCCCAATAATTTTCCTCGGTTCTTAAAAAAAATGATCTTTTAGAACTGTCCCAACGTGTAAAAGAGAAGTGACATAACTAAAAGATTGGTTTGATGGGTAAAATAGCAGATCTACAGGTAGTGGGAATGGTTACAATGGGGCAGTCTAGTGCATAGAAGCTCTCTCATGTGTGAGGTCAGGGGAAGGGTCAGGTTCAGGCCTGATGTACGCAGCACACCTTATATTTCTACAAGAAAAATTTTTACTGCTGCACCAAAGCTCTAGTGGGGAATGGCTATATATAGATAAAATGACTTGAAAGTATATATTGCTTACCCCAGTAAACAGCTGGCGGATGAACAAGTATCTGAGGCAAGTGCATTGTTGTTAGTAGGGGTAGTTGGGTATTCTTCAAAGTTCAAACTCAACACTGCCACCACCGCAATCACAAGAGTCACAGGAACAAAAAGCACCCATTTTTAGAGCTTTTGGAAAATATCTAAGACTGTACAACAATACAGATTAACTAGTACTGAAACATTTTAGCCCTTTAAACTGAAAAGCAATGGAATGAATATATGTATTCACGTGTATTCAAGCAACTATCTCTGGATGAATTCCTGATGACACTGATAAATAAAAATTAACACTTTGCTAAAAAAAAATTAAAAAAGAAGAAGAAGAAGAAAGATAAGGTAGTAAAGTGAGTAAAGAAACCGAAGAATTTGAGATTTGGATTAATCTCAATTGCAACAACTTATTCTTCCATGCGAAGAGGAAGAAACAATTGGTTGGAATTCAATGCAACAATCTTTCTGGGTCAATCTTGAGTGCATCTGTGTAACTGCAGGATAATTTGCAATTACCCATTCCAGCCAGCTTGCTTTGCGAACTGTGTCGGCAAACGAGGATAGCATTCACCCCAATAGTAATAACCGAATCAACATAAAAGGCCAGTGCAAATGCAAGAAAGACTTGATTTATCCTCAAAAGCACTTATTTTCACACATTGATGCGAAAATAGAATGCATCACTAAAATTATCAATACAGTAAATAATGATAAGGTTTAATCAATGAGGCCTCTAAAAAGCAAAACAAACAAAAATGATGATATTGGCATAAAAATCTTAGGTTCCAAAACACGTGGGCGGCAACAATACAATCTAAGAACAATGACAGTCACAGAATTTCCAATGCAATAAACTACATTTTTCAACAAGAATCAGCTTCATTATCAGTAACCGGATATACACATGTACATACAAAACACCACAAGCTGCCCATTACATTAATAAGTACTCCAACGATGCTCCAGCATATCTAAATCCAAAATGCTTCCGGATTCAGTGTCATTTCTGTCCCTTTCTTGTCAAAACAATATACAGGTGCCTGCCATTTCGCATCCTCGAGTGCTGCTCCTACTTCAAATGTCATTACATGAATTGATCTTCCTGTTGGAAATTAAGGGAGAAAGAAAAGAAATAAAGGTAGGAAGGCAGTCTTAGCTCATAACCGCTCTCTGTCACGCAGCATTAGAGCTTCTACTAACCTATCAAGTAACCAGTAATGATGGGAACCCAGGAAGGATATATTCAAACAAAGAGATATTGTAAAATTGAAATTCCAAAGTGGTATCCATTTAGCTCATGTTAAAACTAACAGGATTACCATCTACCAAGCAGAGATGGGCTCATGTTAAGGGTGTTTTTGGCGTCTAATGAGAATCGTGATTGTGCTGGAATCGGAATTAGTTTCTGTCGAGATCTAAACCAAATCCTACCCACCCACAAACCACCCAAGAAATCAAAATCAGACCTGTGGGTTTGCTACCTTTTGAAAAAATTGAAAGAATCAAGTCATTTCCGACAGGATTCCGTTTGAATCTCTATAGAAACTAACTCTAATTCTAATTCTCATTACACACGCAAAATGCATTACACGTAATTGTCACTAGCAGCCAGTGAGTAGGGCTGGCAGCACAAGACCGGACTTTGCCAAATAAGGTATGCAAATAGCAAGCAGCATGAAGAAGAAACGAAACTCATGAATAATTTAATAAGACAATCTGATTATTGGTTATATTTCCAAGCATAGCATAAAAGAAAGTAGTGTATTAAAATAATTGTAAAATGGAATGGGTAGACCAACCGGTGTAGAAGATCCAGTGAACGGGCTTTTTGGTGACAACATCCTCGTAGTACCAAATGAAGTCCACCTTCTCCCAGACATTGCAAAGGAATCCGTCGACGTGGCGTTGGCCCAGATAGTTAGAGCCATCGACTAGCCAATCAGGGCGGAGAATCCCAACTTCAAGCTGTGCGATACGGCATGAATAATTATGCGAGGAAGGGTGGTCGTGATGATCCTCGGGGAGGGTGTAGACGAAGGAGGTGCCATTGTTCCACTCGAGGTCATAGACGATACTATTAGTGTCTGCGAGCTGGTCGCGTATGATGTTGAAGTTGCGACCGTTAGGCCAGTCGTACCACAGGTCGATCGTACTGAGGGATCCGCTGTAGTTGACCCAGAGGAGAGAGTGAAATTGGTGGGGCCATGGAGTCGGCGTTGGGTCTCTTCCTGTTTCTGTTTCTAGAGTTGATGAATGCACGGGGAAGCAAATCCATGAAAATAAGATAAGGATGACAATGCCCATGCTCAGCGCCGAAGAGTTCACACCCGCCATCTTCGTCCAGTTCTAATTGATCAACGAGACTCTGAGAGTATAATATACCGTAATCCTCGTTGTGGCTAAAGGCTATCCACATTGGTTTCTTCAAATGGCTCTGGTGTTGAACAGTGTTAAATTTTTTTATTAATCCAACATAATTTATTTTTTTTAAGACCTCAAATTTAACATTATTAAAAAAAATTCTTGGTATAGTTATCCAAAACACAAACGCCTTAGATATTGCTACGGTTTCATTTCTACCAATTATGCGCATCGATTTGGTTTGGACATAAGATTCTAATACAAAAAAATTGTCTTAATTGTATAAAAAATTAAGAAAGTAAAAACATAACATAATATGCTAAACAAGATGCTGCAAGCATGCGTTCGAAGTTTCATATCTTACTTCTCTTCTATTTAAGTTTTCTGACACTCCAAGAAAAATGTGTTTAAAAAAAATTGAGAACTAAATAGCATTTTAAAATATATTTTTATATTTTTTAATATAATTATTATAAAATAAAAAATATATTAAAAATTAAAAAAAAATACTTTAAAAAGCACTATCTAACTCTGTCCAAACAGGGTTGTACCCCATTGCATGAAGTCAGAAATAATTAAAAACCCACAGCTCGAGAGCAATTCGTATGCTCCCAAGTCCCAAACCCAAAAGTCAAGAGTCCGGGCTACTTTAGCCTGCGTCCATCCATCCCATGTCAAGTCCACGGTCCATCTAATTACCAACCCAAGAAAGGAAGAAAATTATAAGAGAAAAAAGGCCATATTCCTCAGCACACAAAAGCGAAGGTAAAACTTTCATACTACCTCACTCTCTCGCTGACAAAATTGCCAAATACTAGTACAAAATAACAGCTATTCTACAAGTTCTTAATTTCCTGTCTAAATATACTTCAAGCCTGAAATATGCAGTTGCTTGGAAATCAGATATTGGGCCAAGGAATATATAATCCCAAGAAGCCCTAACATCTTTACCTTGAGTACATCCGTTATAATAATGGCTGGTATATTAAGAGGAATGGTAAGCAACGGTCCTGAGTCCGTCTGTTTTTTGTAACTCCACACAAAGCGGGTAAAAAGGATATGGCTTGGAAACGTGAGAATAAGAAGGGCCAGATTCTTGACCGCAAAGAACCAATCAGGTCCCCCAATTTCCATCCCCCATCCTGCATTCCCGTGCCATACTTCTTCCCATATGCTATACAAGGCAGTCAACACCAAGTATCCCGAGATGGCTACCGTGACTGGGAAATACCTCTGTTTGTCCCCAAAACCGGCAACAAAGTCAGAGTCCTGATTTAGAAGTAGTAAGATGGGGGCCAAGAAAAATATTGCCCTGTTTGATCCACCTGTCAGGTTGACATTCAAAATCAGGCATATAGCAAAGCACATGATGGTGGCAACGTTACCAACTGCAGGCATCCAAGCCCCCTCAGCAGCAATTTTATTTATTGTGAAGGTTGGCACAGTGGAGGCCCTACGCTGCTGCATGAATCTTAATCTTGGCGGAACACTAGCAGAGCCACTTTGACCAGACTGACTATGTCTAAGTCCACCCCTTTCTTTCACCTTTTCTCTTAAGATTGAGGCCAACTCAAACTTTATCTCAAGTGCAATAAGCATAAAGATTGCTGCGTACAAACCAAGAAGAGATGTCCTTGCACCCTCAACAGCCAGCAGTGTTGCAAGTTTGTTGTCTTCCACTTCTAGATCTCCTACTTCATCTACAAGCATGCCTTTGTTGTTTCTCACCTGACCCTCCAACAGATAAGTCACAGGGAAAAGAGCAACCAGTAGAGCAAATATCCATGGTAGAAGCTTTGTACTTGAGGCAGATGGCAAATGTGTGAAGACCACAAACAAAGAGGTACAGATCATCGTGATAACAATTAAGAAATGCAGCATTGCAGTCTGCAAGAAATACTCGGCAGATATGTATACTCCAAGAGCAATTCCAACAGCAATGGAGTAAAATGTCCTCAGTTCAACAAAGTACTTAATGGGGAGGACAGAGGAAATGGCTGCGAGAGTAAGTAAGATTGCTGCAATGAGCAACCATGCAGGCCATGTGGACTTCGATGCCATAAAACCATATATGGAGATGTCATCTGAAGACTGCCTAGCAGCTTTGATTATGTCAGAGCGGTAAGTCCATGACATGGGAATTGGAGGTTGCATCAGGATCAACAGTACACCAGTTGCTACTATCAGTAGCAAGCATCTCTTTGCAGACTGCATAGCACATAAGCGAATTAAATTAACAATCCCAATTCCAGTAGTAGCCAGAAAATAGTTAAGGGAAAGTAAATCTAAGCCCATGAAGTATAAACAATTAATTGCCTTTTCTAGAACAACACACACATGCACCTAATGTCAACAAAGGTCACTAACCAACAAGGACTATGTTTTCACCCAGTACCAATAATTAAACATTAGAAAATTTTGAGAAAATTATTCGAAATTACATTGAGCAAATAAACACAAAGGAAAACACAGTACCATTGCATGAGAGAAGTGGAGCGCAACTATTGGCAAACAAGCCAACCCGAGCAAAAGAATGCAAGACCCCAACAGTAAGCCATCAGATGGAGGTCTACCACTCCACCATTGAAGCGCTTCAAAAATTGTATCTCGGAAAAACCAAACTGATAAAGCAACCACACCAGCATGTGCAAAACCCTGCCAAGGTTTCATCTTCGAGGCAGTTCTTGACTTATCTCTGTAGAGTCCAATGAAGGAACAAGTTGTCAAGTGATGCATTCAGAAAACCAAATACAAACTGTTGGTCAACCAAAAAAAAAAAGATTAAATGTTCAGTGAATACTTGTATAGAAGTAAAGGAGGTGAAACAGCCAGCAGAAGAACAGCTGACACCCACAGAACAGCTTTTGATGCCATTAAAAGCATAGACAACTTCGAGCAATATAGACAAGTCAGTATCCAAACTGCCTTTGACCCAATTCTGCTGTCCACAGAAAGTCTTCTCACTAGAGCCAAACCCAAGAAAGTAGTCATGATGACCGTGTAACTTGGATATATTACTTCATCCTCCATTCCATAGTAATACGCATTAGAGTAATTGAAAAAGCGATTTTCAACATAGCACAGGAGCAAAGCATGGCTCACCAAAGTAGCCTCAGTTAAAAAGTGAAGTTTTGGTGGAAGAAGAGCTAAACCTGGAACAGCCATTGCTAGGATAACGGTACCAACTATCATCTTACAGAAAGATTTCAAAGACATGCCTGCCATCCAAATATTGAGATCCCAGTAATTATGCATCACAAACCAAGAAACCATCAGGCTGCCAAGTACAACAAAGGCAAAGTACGATGATAGACTTTTTTTTGTGAAAAACCGAGCCAAATAGAACCCAGCTACTGATGGAAGAGGAATGAACTGCAAAAAACGTGTCAAAAGAAACTTCAGCAAATTAACAAGCATCAATGTCGTATTTAACCAAAGGGTATCACCAGAATTTTCTTAGAATGGAAGAGATCATGTAATTGCACTGATGATTTTGAGAAACAATAGTTGTGTTGAGCTCAATTTGAGAAAGTGCAGGCATTCATAATTATGTTGCTTGACAGTTGACACGTTAGAAAATATTTATATGGAATGGCCAAGCTAAAGCTTCCCATCGATTAAAGAGATATGAGAAAAGACGTTCAATTCTTAAAATGCGAAGGATGCAGGACTTTTTTTTTCTTCGAAAGAACCAGGATACATACCCAAACAGGAAATCCGACAACAATAGCCCCAGCAGCGCTAACAATGACAGCTATAGAAGTAAATGCTATTGAACTGAAAGCATCAGAAACCATCCCAAGGGCATAAGCACCAGCAGCAGCTGCACCTCCAAGCATGGTAATGGTAACAAGCAGATAATTCAAAGGAGGTGGCACCTGAATGTATCGGCCAAATGAATGGAAAACAACCCTAACCTCCAAACATAGTACCACCACGAGCAGAGCAATTGCACCATTGACCAAGCGGATACTATGGAGCTGGCGCTCATTCTTACTAACCCACCACAAGGCCCCCCTCGAGGAAGCGTAGAGTTGAAACAGAAAGGGAACGAAGAAGAGAAGAAACAAGTCGCAAATAGAGGCAGCAGAGGAAAATATCGCGGAGTAATGAGAAGCAATGTGAAAAAGCAAAGGGAAAAACAAGAGATTTAATGTGTGCAAGCAACTTTCGAGCTGTCCAAGGATGAGACTTTCATCCGGAACCTCACCACCATGGTAGCTCACTTCGTGCTTGACCTTGAACGAGGACACCCTGGGAATGGAGAAAAGCCAATAGAACATGCAATTGAAAGCCATGAGATAATAGGCGGCGTTGAACATACCAATTGCAGACACGGTGGCCCAGGTAAAGATTGAGGAAGCTATGACCGGAACGCAGGCGAACAAGAGGCGCTCCAAGGCCAGGACAATGGTGGGATACTCGATTTGGATCCACTTGAACTGAAGCGAGACCCAGACACCCACGAAGAAGTTGGTAATTGCGCATGCCAACGAGGCAAGGATGCCGAGGGAGAGGGAATTGAAGGAGTAGACCAGGGAGGAGCTGAGGAAGAAGGCGATCTGTGCGGATATCAGAGAGAACCATACGGCGAAGAAAGAGCCCGGCTTGAAGTTTAGAGAATCGAGGATGTAGGCGACCATAAGACCCAGGGTTAGGGTTGCGAGCACCGGAGTTCCGCCGAGGTCCAGAAGGAAGGCGGCGGAGGGGACTAATGCGACGGCAATCCTGGCGTTGTGGACGAAAGACGACGGAGAGAATCGGGAGGAGTTCTTGAGAGATCGAGACGAAGTGGAGCTGCCGGTGCCGGTGCGGCCCCGGCTATAGGGTGTAGAAGCTGAATTGTGGGGATAAGAGTGGTTAGGGCTAGGATAGGCATCGTCGTTGGAGGAGTTGGCGAAAGAAGGGGCGCTGATAGAGGATGAGATATAGGGGCGAAAGGAACGGGGTTGGAGCTCCGGGGGCAACATCGTACTGTGGGAGAGGGGCGTGTGCGTGTGCGGGAACGGCCGGCAGGACCAGTGTAGGGAAGGACTGTTTTGAGTCTTTTGACTACTCAGCGTTACCGGTTGAGACTCATCCAGTCATCATGCGTGATGCGAGTCATGCGACCCTCTCCAAATTGTTAAACTGTGACGTGTTTGGGAGTCTAGGTTCCGTCCGATTTCGTTTAAATGGAGCATGACATTTTTTATTGGCCAGCCAATGCGTCGCAGGTCGCGATTGTGAACCTTGCACAAATGCTCGTGTGGTAAGCAACGCCTCTATATTGCTTTCACCAAAACTCTCTCGCTTAATTAGCACAACATGCATGTCATGCCTTAAAGAGTGCAATATTAAACCGACTGGCTAATGACAATAATCAAAATCTAATATGCAAGATGAAATGTTCAAAAAAAAGTTCTCATTGAATTACTTAAAATAAATGTTACAAAGATAAAAATGTTTGCAGGGTAGTGGGAAAAACCCATGTTATTCTCTGCTAAGTATGCATTGACTAAAAAATCAAAAGCAACACCTCCAAGTATAATTTTCTACCAAAAGTGAAAATAGCAGTTTCTCTACAAATATCGTGGTTTTTTTACATTATACCTAATGTTATTACAAAAAACGTGATTCCCTAACGATAACCACAGTTTTCTAATATATACTACATATTTACAAGGCCGTGATCAAAACTAATACATATCTATTACATCATTCAAATTACGGGTGTTGTGGTCTTTATTGTGGGTTGCTCGAGCCTTTGTTGGGTAGCAAGACTCACAAGGGGGCCCGTCAACGGATATGAACCCAATGTGTTGGGAGAATATCTCATAATAAAATACGTCATTCAGTAGTGGCAGTGAACCTATTAGTGTTTTGGTTGCGAAAAATCCCCGTATGTCTAAAGGTTAAGCATGCTTAGGTATAAGAAAATGTGACATTTTGGGAGGTATTGTATGCATAGTGTGAAATTTTGTAGTTGTGCACGTTTGAGCATGCATATAAATGGGAATATGCATTAGACTTGCATGATAAATACGTGGACGCTTAGACACGTGTATGTGATAGATGAGTGCGCGTGGAGTGATATTTACTGAACATGCACAACATAAGAATGTGGGCATACAGGCTTGTTTTTTAGGCAAGTAAACAATAAGAATATACAATTTAGCAATAGTTATGGGTATTATAACACACAAGATTTGCTCGGTGAGATTGCCACGTTTTCGGATGTATGCTATATTTGCCAAAACCTTTTTGCCCAATCAATTTTACCTTGGACTTTCGAGTAAATCAAATTGCGCATAGATGATTTTTTTTTTCTCACTTTTCAAACATTTTTTTTTTATCCAAATATCATTTTTTTTCTCTCGTGACTATTGCCAGTTGCCATCCACCTTTAAACTCAAACATGTAAAGTACGTACTAATATTTTTCTAAGAGTAATGTTTCTTCACTGAAAAGTTTATTTTTGAAAGTAATACTTGCTCCATCTCAAAAAAATTTCACTTTGATTTAGGTAAAAAAATTTATTAGTTATTAATTAAAACATATTCAATACACTAACTAAATACATAATTTTACACTTTTATTTTTATTTTTTAATTATAAATATATATAATAATAATTAAATATATTTTAAAATTTTAGTTTAATAATGAACTTTTTTCAGAACAAATGAAAATTTTAAAAACAAACATTTTTTTTAGATGAAAGGAGTAGTAGAATCTTGTACAGCATAAGTTTCGTCGGTGTAGACACCATTTCAAACTGTATTTTTATATTTTTTGATAGAGTGATTGTAAAATAAAAAAATATATTATAAATCAAAAAAATGTGTTGAAGGAAAGTAAAAATACATTTTAAAATGTTCACTATACGTATCCATATTTTTGGCACTGTGGCTTACGAAAGGCAATGTAATAATTGGGAACTCCATGTCTTTGAACAATAGTTCTCTAATGCAAATTTTAGACTCCGTTTGGTTTGCATTTTCATTGACGAAAAGTTAATTTTTTTTAACTACAAAAAAAAAAAATATATTTTAAAATTTAAAATTTAAATTCCCTCTAAAATTCTTTTTACATTATTCCAAAAAAAAATTCCCTCAAATCTACTTTTTCATATAATTTTTTCTTACAAAAAATTCTTATCAAAACTTTTACAAATTCTAATACAAAATTTTCAAATAGAACATAATCCAAACGGAGTCTTAGCAAGCTTAACACACGTCTAAGTTTTCCTACCTTAACATGAAAATAAATTACTACTTGCGTTAAAAAAAAAAATTAAAAATTTATTTATTATAACAAAATTTACTTTTAATGAAAAATTCTTATATTATTCTTATTAATAATGATAATTTAAAATTTAAAATTTAAAATTTAAAATAATAATAATAATAATAATATAAAATATATATTTAATTGTGTATTAAATATATTGTACTTTGCAGCTTGAAAATAATTATATAAAAAAATAATCTATTTTTTATTACACCAAATTAAATATAAACTATTTTTTGAGATAGATGAAGTAAGATTTTTGAAACAAAAGTTCATTAATCATATGATGTTGTTAGCTATAGTAAATTTTATGAAACTTATTCATTTGCTATGTTGTAATCGTGCTGTAGTGTTGTGTATTGGACATAAGTGTGCATGAATTAGGTTTCAAAACGAATTTTTACATTTTTCAATAATAGTTGTAATATAAAATATATATTTACAAATATAAAAATATACTCCGCCTAAAAGAAAAGTTAATTTTTGATTTGATATAAGTAATTAAATAATTAAAATAACATTTTATATGAATGAGTGAGTAGATAATGTAGATTACACTTGCCCCCCTCAAAATTTTGTGAAATTACAAGATGAATCATATTGTCGAAAAAAATTACAAATACAACATTTAGACATTTGAGATTTTATAAAATAAACGAATCATCATGGTAAAAAAAAAAAGTTATATGTATAGATAAATTTACTTATTACTCCCTCCGTCTAAAAAAAAAAAAAAAGAGTCCAATTTAAAAAATTTTTATTGCCCAGAAAAAGAGTCCACTTTAAAAAAAATTAAAAATATCTTTATTAATAATAATTATATATACTCACAATCAAAAATTTAAATTAAAAATATAAAATTATATATTTAATTAGTGCATTAAGTGTGTTGTACATAAACTAAAGTAAATTCTTTTTTCTTCTGGATTGAGGGAATATTCTTTTAATAATTATTTTATATAAAGTTATACTTGTAACTTTTATTACAAAATATGCAAATAATTCTTTAAATATAATTAGGTAAATAGATGTATTTTTTGAGGGTTAAAAAATTTGATAAATAAGAAAAATAACAATAAAAATTTTCATTTAAGGATAAAAGTGAACAATTTGAATTAAAATTTGAAATTGTAATATTATATAATATTTATGCTCTAATATTATTTATTTTTTCACTTTTGGTATATTGTTTTTATTTATATTTTTAGTTAAGTAAATTGATAAGTATTTTAGTTTTGTTTAACTTTTTCATACGAACCTTCAGTTGAGGAGGTATTTAAATTTTTTTCAAAAACTAGAGTTTATTTTGTAATTTTACCAAATTTGAGGGAGATAGATGAAATTAACTCAAATAGAATTTGTCAAAGGGAAATGTAATTAGGGGTCGAAAGGAAATAGAAAAATCGTGCGGGGCAAAAAACTGAATAAGGAAAGTGGAGAAGTAAGAAAAACGACGCACCAAAAGGACAAATGCAACCCTGGTGCCCTAGGCTACCGAGAGAAGTCGGAAGAACAAAACGGAGGGTTGTGATGAATTTATCAGTATACATCCAAGGGTTCATATTTATGATGTGATGCTATATATACATCGCAAAAACCCTAAACGCCAATCTCTTCCCCTTTCAAGCGTCTGCGAGCCTGCTTTACTTTTTCACTCTCTCGTTCTTGGATTGTCTGGTTCTGTTCCGTACATTCAATTCGAAAGATGGTATGTTATGTTTTCTTCAGCAAGCTTTCGCTTTATTAATGGAATTGTTTGTTTACAATTTTTGTTTTTTTAAAAAATTTCGTTGATAACCTCACAGGTTCTCCCAAACGACATCGATTTGTTGAACCCTCCTGCCGAGTTGGAGAAGAGGAAGCACAAACTGAAGCGCTTGGTTCCGTCTCCTAACTCCTTCTTCATGGTACTTGTCCAAGTTTTTTAAATTTTTTTTTGGGGGAAATAATTGGAAGCAATTTCATAGTACCCCAATCATTAATTGCGATTAAATCATCCATCAAGCTAACGATCTATTTTGTGATTGCAGGATGTGAAATGTCAGGGTTGTTTTAACATGTAAGTAAACTTATAAGGCGTTATCGTTTACTTGATGATTCAGTGTTATTATTTTTTCCCTGTTTTATTGATGTGTTGTCGTGCACTTAATGAGATGATATTTTTGTTGAGTTCTGTGATATTTATCACTGTCTACTGCGCGTTTAGAATATGTTTATTGTATTGTTCTGCTTTGATGATTTTTCCTGGGAATAATTTGGTGATATTTATTACCCTGTCTCTGCACTTGCAGTACAACTGTGTTTAGCCATTCCCAGACCGTGGTTGTCTGCGGTAATTGCCAGACTGTCTTGTGCCAGCCCACTGGTGGACGTGCCAGACTCACTGAGGGCTGTTCTTTCAGGAGAAAGGGTGACTGATTTATTCTTGAGTTACTTCTCAAATGAAAAGAAAAATTTGATGTTAAGGATTATGCTCGAGTTTGTCAAAAGTTAGAAAGTGAGGCCCAGATTTTGTTATAATTTGGTTTATGACTGTTTTTATCATGTAGCTGCTGTTGTGGAACAGTACCATGTTTTGAATCTGCAATGACTATGAATGTTTTGTTTCCATTTATCTAATATTAAGGGGTAACGTTTTTGTTTGTTGTCTTCAAAATAATTTGGTTTTTTTTGTTTCTAAAGCTAAGGGGTTTTTTGTGATGCTCTTGACTGATTAGCAGTTTTGATTTTGGCTTGCCTGGTTAATTCTTACCAATGCTTGTAATCTATAAAATCTTTCATACCCATTTAGTGCCTCAAGGACAAGCAAGTGTGGTGCTGGATCCAAATCTTTACTCTGTCTACTTGAAAGTCGGAAGTCCATCCGACTTTTACATTTCTTTATTTAATTGTTATCTAGATTTTTGTGTTTGCTAAGAGCAAAATTAAGGGTTTGTTTGGAGTGTGATATATTTGGAAAAAGTTGTATTAAAATGTGTGAAAATTTTGATAGGTGTTTTTTGATAGAAAAAGTATTTTGGAGGAAAAAATAAGAGAAATTTTTTTAAAATTATATGAGAGGAATTGAGGGGGAAATTTTGAATTTTAAATTTTAAAATAAAAATTTGTTTGAATAGTTTATTTTTGTTTGAGAATTTATTTATTTGCAAATAAAAACTTTCAAACTTTTATGTTCAAACAAACCCTAAGGTTTGCTCAAGCGTTCAGGTGCTGGAGCTGGTAGAGGACTAAGAGGAGTATAAAGCAATGACTTTAAGTTCAACTTGTGCATAGCCTTTTTTTGTTTCTGGGTAATTATATCAGTCTTAACTTCCAGCGCATCTCATGATATCTATCAATTCCTCCTCTGCTCCTCTGTTCCTATGAAAATGAAGGGGAAGAAGAGAGACTTGACTTTGCAAAAGATCAGAAATAGCTTTCTAGGCTGCTTTGTCCATAAAAAATCGCAACTATTTAGCTGCTCAGAGCCCAGTGCAATCATCATTTTTAATCAACTTGAAAATTGCAAGATCATCAAAGATGAACTTGTTCTCAAAGTTAACCTTCAAATCCACAACTGAATTCTCAAAGTTAAACTTCAAAACCACAACTGAATTCACAGTATTTTTTTTTTAAAACTAAAAAGAGACCGAGAAAGAATGAAAATGGAAGTAATCCTCAGAACAAAAAGCGTAGGCTACGTGTGGACAAGCATTTTTTATTTGCAAATAAGAATATTCTCAAACAAAAATAAACTATTCAAACACATTTTCCTCCAAAACACTTTTTCTATCAAAAAATACTCATAAAAATTTTCACACATTCCAATACAACTTTTTTCATTTGTAAATGAAAACTGCTTGTCCACATGCAGCCTTATATTTGTATTCAAATTAGACATTCAGGTCTTAAAGGGAGAGAGTGGCGGTGCATAATATGGAATTTAGAAAATGGTAAAAAACGGTGGTGCTACTGCAATTATAGTCACACGCAAAAAACTAGGGCAAAAAACAGAGGATAGTGGTGGTGCTATCAATTCGATTTCTTAGCTCACAAAGGGAAGTTGGTGAGTAAAAATTGGGACAAGGAACTGGCGGTAAGTTTAATTGGAGATGAGAGAGGTGAACGAGGATAAATAGTGGTGGCTAGATTTCTCCAACTCACGGTTGTTGGGAGTTACAAAAATTAGGACAAGAAATTGGGGGGAAGGGGAGGTGGCAAACAAAGACCCAAGGCCAAGATGCTTACTGTTGAAAGAAGTGAGAACTCATTGAACGGCACTTATTGTTGAGTGAAAGAAAGGGAGAGAGTTAGAGACAACTAGAGTTAGTATAATTTTTTTTAATTTTACAAAATTATCTTAACATAATTCTCAAAATAACTAAATGGGTTAAACAGGTAAACCTGGCAATCTGTGGGCCAATTCAAACACGACCCATTTATTTTGCGTATTATACTGATCCGATCTGATTTTGACATGAACTCATTAAGGGGTAAATATGTATTTGTTAATTACGTATTAGGTTCGTGTCGTGTTGCAAATTGTCGTCTCTATGTGTGTGTGCTGCTTTTTACCTATAAGAGTTGATGCGATGATTTAGTATTAACAATGTTGCTTTGTTGATTAGGGTCATTTTCCAGATCGTTTTGGGCTGTTGCATTATTGTGGTCATTATGGGGGTGTTATTTTGTCAGTTCACAAGTTTCATTTTTAATCTTATGCATTAGAAAAAATGGAAATGTTGCTATAGGTGATGTGTATTTTTAGTTTCCTTTTGGCTGGAAATCAAATTGCAACAATGATTATATTTTTAGTGATTACCAATGCTCGTTGCAACTCAGGCTTCCTGGTCTATATTTTTGTCATCCTCATCCTTGTGGTTGAATTTTGACTTTGTTTCTCCGCAACTTGATTTAGCCTGGTTGTACTGTTTGTTTGATGATTGTTTGAAGGGAATGATGTGTGCAGTCCAGCAAATTGTTTATGCAAATTGCCTCACGTCACTGACGTTGTAGTTGGCTGCAAATGGTTCTCCATTCGTGCTTGTTGATCATGGGTGAAGGATCTATTTGTTATCTTCTGTTCTGATTTATTATTTGGCTAAATCTGCACTGCTGGCATGGCTACTCGATGTCGATGAAGGTGATTGACACTTGTGTCCGCTTCTAAAACAAGCAGCGGCCGGAATCACAGGAATTTTTGCTTGGCTGCTTCCTCTTTTATGAAATACACAGTAACTGTTCGGCGAGACAACTTTCCTGCGCTCTACCGGTTAATTCATACGATCTTCAACTAGAGTCACTCATTTTTTATTTTATGATATTTTCTTGATCGATCATGTGTTTAGGATCATTTTCAATAGAAATTCGTCGATGACATATGAGTCACGTAGACATAACAAAGGATTACAAAGAATACGACTTAAATGTGGGCGACCGAAGCCTCTGAGTGGTTCGTGTTCTTTGATCCCTGCTCTAGAATAAGTCTTTGTTTTTTTTTTTTTTATTCAAAACGATAGTTATATTGAAACTAAAAAATAATACATGTACAAATGGTTCAACAGCAGAATTTTCCACCAAAATCAAATGGTTCCTCTGTTTTTGAAGAAGTTTAGTTTAATTTTTTTTTATCTCAAAAAAAAAAATTCTGTTTGATGTAAAATTTTTATATTATTTTTATTAATAATAAAAATATATAAACTAAATTATAAAATAATAATAAAAATATAAAATTTTACATTTAAAAGTATATTAATCATATTATATATTGTAATAAAACAAAAGTAAATTCTTTTGCATGACGGAATGAGTACTACTGAATTATTGTGTCATGATTTAATTGGATTTCACATAAAAGTATTAAATTTTTACGTGAAATTTATTTATGTGATTTAAAATTTTTGCATTTCACAATTTAGCTTTTGGGGTAAGTTTGTTTGAAATTATGACAAACGGTAATGATATGGTATTATGTATGGACAATATTGCAGAATTCGTATGGGCTTACATCCGATGTTGCAGAGTTCGGCTTGGGTGGGCAAGTATGGACTCAGTCATAAGTGTTACGGTTGTCGTTAGGCCAATCCCTTGCTTCTGATCCGCCTCGTAAATATATCTTCCATTCAGAGATATAGGTTATGTGAGGCACAAAACCTGAGAAATAATTCTAGTATCGTGTGCACTAATCTTTTTGGTGCAAATTAGATGTGAGACCATAGTTAATCTTGCACAGGAATTACACGAGCATAAGATTACAAGATTCTTGGTCTTCTCCAAGTATTATGTCCCCATGTACATTTAGTTAAATATCATAATACTCATCTGCTCCGTTTTGAGCTGGTGGATAGCTGCTTGCACAGGGAGTTGTTCAGCCAGTGATCTTGATTAAATGTTTTGTACTTGTGTTTCTGAAATTTCTTGGTTATGCAGTCAAGCTGAATGCTAATCGCATGGTGGTTGGAGCGCTCTGGGTTTTGAACAGTTCATGAATTTGGTGGTGGACAACACAGTGGAAATGAATGGCAACGAGAAGATTGATATAGGCATGGAGGTGTGTCTATTTTGTAGGATTTTTAGTAATCTTATGATAACTACTAGTGCTTTTATTTTACTGCCTTTTTTGTTCATTTGCTCTATTTCTCCGTCTCTTGTAGGTTATGAGGGGAAATAGTGTAGTCACTGTTGAAGCACTTGAACCGGTTGGGAAAACACAGTGATTGTATTTTCCTTGGGGAAGATCTGGAGCATATTGTTATTCAATGTTACATTGGGGAGTTGAGACATTGTCTGTAATCTAAAATTCACTAAGTTGGTGCAGTGAGGTGTACTATGACACAGTACTTTTCGTTGCGATTGCTCTGTATTCTGTCGGGGCTTCAGAGTTAACATGGTTGCTGTTTGAATCTGGTGCTCGAATTGCTGAATTAGCGACATTTATGGCTTCTTCTTTTTTCATTTTTGTTACAATTCAATTGCCTTCGTACTTTTCATTCAATTTTTAAACGAAAATATTGAAATTAAAGCATGTACAAGTCATTTATCAAGGGAATTGATAAATTTGGTTAAAATATAATTTATTTAATACACTATCAAATATATATTTTTAAATTTTAAATATAAATAATAAGGGCATTTTAAAATTTTAGTTTAAAAGTGAATTTTTTTTTGAAGATGGAAAGAGTATAAAATTATAACAATCATGCATAATTATTATTAGTAGAATAATATAAGATTTACTTCTCATTAAATTTACATAAAAAATAGAGAAATTAAAGTATCGAATCATTTTTCAAATACCTCAACTTTCTGCTTAAATTTGAGATTTTTCTTTGGCATTTTTTAAACCATTATTTCCCTCTTTTTTTTTTTTAATCACAATTTAATTGTTGTCATACTTATAATTGAATGTGCATGGAAAAAAAAAAACTAAGCACAAAGGAGTTCTTGTTTCAAAGAATTCTATTTTCAAGCAAAAAACCAAAAGAATATAATCCATGAAATTTGAGATTTTTTTTTTTTAAATATTGTTATTTTCTCAAGTTTTGGAATTGTTGTCATACTTCACATTCAGTTAGTCCCCAGAACCACTAGGGACTAATGAATGGATCAAGTTGAATTGTTTAATATAATACTACGATCATCAACTATATATATATAGGTATTTACATAGTCGTAACTGAAGCGTAGTGTATCCGGAATGAGTCTTTTAGAGCATAGTTAGGTAGCTAGCATCCACAATCAAATCCCCCACTCAAAACTGTGCGTAATAATAATAATAATGATAAAAGTGAATACCATGCACTTGTGGAATGAGGTGAATTTGTTGAATATATGCATAGATTCAGGTGAAAGCAAAGCAATTTGTCAACTTTAATATGATATGTTCGAAGGCATGCAGATGAAAGGCAATCAAAACCGCCTCCCAAAAAAAGAAGAAGAAGAAAAGGTTACATGGTATGGTAAGAGTGTTCTCAACTCGATATCTCTCAAGAATGAATTAATTAATCAGTGGAGCAGTCGGTGAGAATTATTCATCAGTGATGGTGATACTAGCAAAAAGGACTATTCGCTTAACGCGCAAGAAAAAGTTGATTAATTGTGGGATGGTAGAGATCTTCTAGGTGGACATCAATGGACATGCATGGATAAAGTTAATTAAATCAACCCTAGCTCAGCTTAAGATGGGTTTGAACTTTGAAGGTGAGCTGTGTGCAGATCATAATTTCATAGTCTAGACTCTAGACTCTAGACTCTAGAGAGATGGACGTGGCTCTAAAAATTGGTTGGTTGCGGCCGGGTCCCATTAAGTGTTTGACTCTTCTTTTTCCTCGCCAGGTATGCGACTGGCTGTGCGCGCAGCGGCGCAGGGGCAGGAATTCTTCGGGACAAAAGTTTTTGGGACTTTTTGTTTTGGAATGGACCAACTTTTTGTGTTCTAAGTTTTAACCATTGAGAATTATTTGACTGAGGATGTTAAATGCAAGTGGATATATTAATTACTATGGATTTGGACTTGGACTTGGAGTTTTATCCGATGATCAAAAGACTGGAAGTTTTATCCGTGGATCCAACATCCCTCCTCAAAAACAAAAATTGGAACCCATCTCAACTGCGTCCTAAATTAAATTAGCTCCATCCATGATCCATGATCCATGATCCATGATTATTTTTTTTTAATATATTGAAATATATGGATACATACTACGATTCCAATTGCTATTAGCGCATCCAGTTAATGTGATGTAATTACAATTTTTGTAGTAGAAGTAATTTACATTCTGGTGGATGGGTACCCTTCCCTTTGAAAGAGAAACGCTATTGAAGAGTAGTACAGTATAAAAGAAAAAGGAAAGAAAAATTACTAGTGCTAAACAATTAACAAACAAACGTCGATCGGGGCCTAAAACTAAATAAGCAGTCTGCGCATGTAAAGCCTAGCTAAGTATATTTATATATGTTTCCCAGTAATCACATGGAACCCAATTTGGGTTCCGCACTCTCCTACACTTTAATTTGGCTTTTATATTTAGTTTATTTAATTTGGCATCCAACCCAAACGACCCAATTTCCTCAGGTCGTTGCATTCGTTTAAATTTCCAGGGCTGCAAAGTGATTTCAAGTCAATTCATATATAGGATGCTTTTTTTTTTCCTTCCCCACTAAAAAAAAATAGTAGCTACTAGATTAATTATGGCCAGAATCATGTATAGTACACTAATATTTGAATCGATCAAGCAAACCTCAACATCTACCATTTTATTTTTCCAAATAAAACTTATTAAGTAAGTAAATAACCTCCTAGTTAGTTCAAACTTACATTAATAAAGTATGGATAAGGGAAGAAGGGAAGATGTTGGCCAAAAGCTACCCGTATGCTCTTGTGCTGCAGCAGCAGCAGTAGTAATAATACATAAACACATCCATTGATAGAATTGAAAAACCTAATAAAAACGAAGAGTGATTCAGAGAGAAGAGATCCATATGTATATATATAATATATTTATGTGTGTGAGCGAGTGATCACGTAGTAAAGTGTGCGGAACATATGATTGAATGAATTGATAAAGTGGGAGGGGATGCACATCGGCACATGGGGTTGTTCTACTCCATTAATCCTATTCTCACTCACCCCTCCCATTACCGTCAACCCATATCCTTCCTTCTCTTCTTCAACTTCTATTCACATTCAGAAGTAGGAGGAGTAGTAGCAGACTAGCAGTATAATAATCTAATTGCCAATCACTTTTTTTCTTTTTTCGAAACGATAGTAGATTAAAAGGCACAGTGACAAATGTACAAGCCACGAGAGCGTAGAGGGTTTTGTAGTGTCATTCTTGAAATGGCTTATAACCCACGAAGCTCAGAAGGCAAAACCCCCGAAGGCCAACCCGACGAGCGGGAAGAAAAAGAAAAACAAAATAAACCCACACTAAACGGAAAGGGTTGACAACCTAAACGATCTAAATTCAACCGAATTTAAACTTGCACAAGACGGGAAGGGTTGAGGATTTGGACAACTTAGGAATAACCCAAAGTACCAAATACAAAAGCCCGGTCATATTGGGACACTAATACTATACACAAATAATGCTACGCATCTCAAGTGACCCACTACTAATGGCCTGTGGTGTAAGAAACTAGAACTAAATTTCTAACTCGCACCTCAAGCCGTGGCGTGAATCCAACCTGCAGACGTTGAATAGCGTCGCCCCCCCAACTACTGCCGTAAGCGTTGAATAGTCAGGCGGATCTGCTACTACCGTATGGAGAGACTGCAGCACAAAAAAAAAAAAACCGTTCATAAACAGTAAATACTGTTCATGAACGTTAAAAATTTTCGCACCGTTCTTGCACTATAAATCGCCTCCAGGAAAAGTAAAATATGCAAAAACAACAGCCTCTGCGGCCTTGAGGATGAATACAATGCTTTAATTGCCAATCACTTAATCGATCAAAATTAGTGAAAAAGATGAGCGCAATCAAAAGTCCTAATGAGTCCAATCATTACATGCTCATCACACTGCTATTTAACTAACTACTACTCCATTCTATTCCAGACTATGATTGAAACTTTTTACCAGACATACATTGAGCAATCATGAGAACATATGTATGTGGGATATGGGATATATAGAGATTGCATGTACTCCACCCCTGTTGCATGGCATGCCCCGCCCAAATCAACCTCTGATCATTAGCTTAATTAGCTATCATTTAGTGCACTGGCAATTAGATCCATCCCAAGTTGGGATATGCAGGCTGATGATGATGAGATCATATTCAATCATTAATTAATTATTTGCTACGTACTACTACTTAGGCACTGGATTCATTTCCTTACCATTTTTATTTCTTTTCCATTTAATTAGTTAGTTAGGTACTTTTAATGAGCACATAGCAAAACAACTTAATTATTAGCAGCAATTAAGATATCTAATAGATGAATCACATCCACAAATTAAACTTATTGTATTTTATCAATATCAAAATAAAGAAAAAATATGTTATATATCTACTGTGACAAGTAAAACGGTATAGTAAGAAACAATTAAAAAATATAGAAATACTAAAAAAATTATGTAATTGATTTGTTGCAATAAAAAAAATATAATGGATACGTAAAAAAAAATTGCAAAAAAAGGGGGAAAAACTTGCAATTAATTTTGATCTTCTTAATTGCACTAAGAAATATAATTAATTACATGAAGTGGGAGCAAAAGGGCAATAGGGGGATGGGACTGTGGGAGTTACAATCTGAGTTCCGATGGATTAAAATATATAACCTATGCGCACAAATGGCCGCCATCATACCTTACATTTTGGTACTTCTTTTCACTCAGCAAGTGAGGATGAATGATGAATGATTCGAATGATCGAATGATGGAGGAGGGAATGGGAATGGGGGTACTGGACTATGGGAGTCGGAAATATCCATGGTCCATCCATCAGTTGGAGCTTTTTAGAATTTCATGGCCCATTCACTCAATATTAAGACGGGAGTTCGTTTATCCAACTCCTAAATAGAAAACTGCAACTATGGCTCGTAACGGAAACAAATATATTTATGCATGATAATATGCACTAAGACTAGTTTTCTCCCCCACTCACCTCCCGAGAGTAAGAATATCAAATTCAAATGCAATTATTAATGAGATTTTGTGCTAAATAAAAAAGCATCAGCATGCAGTATTGACAAACACGCACCCGTCTCACCACTCTCCCACACAAACTAGCAGCAGCTATAAGGCTCCACTCCACCTCCCTTATTTAAACACGCAAAGTTGCAACTTTGCAACCAACATTTCATTTTTGAGCAAATTGCCAAACCGCATCTTTGGTATGGATAGAAGCAACAACAACTGAAAACAAGCCAAATTTCCTGCAACCCCAAATTCCTTCTGACTAAATATAGTCCCAACAAAATCGCACTTTTACTCTCCTGGCTAAAGACTGCGAAGCCGAAAATTGACACCAGTTTCTGCCATCCTACCTCCGAGTCTGATCCTTTATCTACTTGTACTACTACTAATTGATCGCAGAGAATCATTAACTTGTCCATTTTAGAAATATATATATACACACACATACCCCCATCCCCCAAACATTTAGTAATTAGATATGGAGACAATTAGTAGCATGAACAAGGCGGCCATAAATTCATCAGTACCTTCTGCTTCCTCTTCTCCTTTAAAGAGCAAAAGAAAGAATCAGGTGCAGCAGCAACAACAAGATTCAAGCAGCAACAGGTTTCTCGGAGTAAGGAGAAGGCCATGGGGCAGATATGCAGCTGAAATAAGAGACCCAACCACAAAAGAGAGGCACTGGCTGGGGACATTTGACACCGCAGAGGAAGCTGCCTTGGCTTATGACAGGGCCGCTCGCTCCATGAGGGGCTCCAGAGCTCGCACCAATTTCGTCTACTCAGACATGCCTCCCGGTTCATCCGTCACATGTATCGTGTCCCCTGACGAAGAATCCCACCATCCTATTGGTAATATTGTTCCTAATGATATCTACAATATCATGAATCATGACAACATTTCATCATCCAATGGACAGCTACTATTTTCCGATTCTTTTTCACATCAACAACATTTACATGGCACTCACGACATGACAAGCACTCATCGTCATCAATATTATAATCAACAACTCTTATTCTTTGGCGGCCATCAAGGACAAGAAACCAGTGCTCCTTCTCCTCCTCTCAACCACAATATCACAGATTCCCGATGTAGTTCTCATTATCACTTTTCTCCTGGAGACTCTGGTATTTCTGATAATAATATTGACATGAGCAGCAGTAGCCTATTCCAACAGGATTCCGCTGACTATGGTGCTACTAATGCCATGATGATGAGCAACAGCAGCTTCCACTTGTATGGAAGCAGCCTCAAAAAAAAAGATGCCAATGCTGAATTGCCACCACTGCCACCTGATATCACTTCAAGCTGTTTTGAGACTTTAAACGACCCCCCGGTACTTTCCGACATGGGCCGCGGAATTCTCAATGACATGAGTTTTCTCGAGTTGTCGGAGAGCCACCGCCCTAGTTTCAGCGGATCACCGACGATTGATCAGTATGACGACTCAATCATTTCAGGGATTAGTACTGCTCCAAGTTTGGGATTCGACTCACACTCGCAAGGAGGTTGCGATTTCGTGCATCGTTCTTTCTCTTCTTTGGATTATGATTTTGGGGCTCATGATGATTTCACTTCCGCCAACAATTTCTCCAGCTTTGGATGGTTTTGACTTCTGACATTATGTTTCATGCATTTGCGCAAGTTCCCCTCTTCTTTTCTGGTGTTCGTTTCTATGGCGTTTGGTCCATTCACAGTTTGTTTAATTTGGTTTTGTTTCATGTGGCGTTATATCTACTCTGCTTGCTTGCCACCATTTCGTTTTCTCACATATTCCCTATCTGGGAGGTCTCGGGGGGAACACAAAATTCCTCATTTCACAACAAATATATATTACGCTAATAAAAGCTCCAGCTTGTGTGACTTTATGCCACATCATGTTCAACTGTACAATGAGTATTCTTCTTTTCTCTACTTTTCTTCTTCAACTTTTTGGTAATTTGCCTAGGAATGACCATCTTCTGTATCTTTTTTATCAGTTTTTTTAAAGTTATTTTTTTAAAAAAAACTATAATAATAACGAATTATGTGCAATAATAGTAGAATAACCCAGAATTATTCAACACTGACTCGGCTACTCCGGAGACTATAACTGTTAATTATTCTTTTGCTCATTCGTGCGTCACGAGCATTAATTAAATGTTCCACGTCTTAAAAGATGCCCCGGCATTGGGGAACTACATCGCAGATCCTTACCATACGATATCGCCCATTAAATCAGCTTCTCATCACACCACGAACAAAATCACAGATCAGTTAAATGCACAGTGGCGCATGCTCAAGGACCACAACCATATAAGCAATACGTAGGATTAGATAAATGGAACCAAATGCAACTTCCGTGAATCAGAAATGAACATTGGGTGTAAGCATCAGTTGGGGTTGTGGCGGCCATTATAGACTTTACCGCTCATACGATACCCCATGTCATCACGGCTTTGGATGGAAAGGAGAACATTAAAAAGTTAAAAAGAGGAAAACACAAAAAATATGTACACAAGTATATCCAACTTTATTATTACGGGTCAGGTTGCTCAGATTTCAAAGGTGCACACGACGATACACTGTTCCCGTTCTGAAGGTACAAACTGTTTGCAACGAGAGAGTCACTAACCAAGCCAACATCAACGTCATCAAAATTCAGCGCGCCCCTAAGCTTCCGAGTTCTGTAAATGGTAGCAAAAAAAAATAGAACTCAGTATTTAGTTTGATTACTTTCATATGTCAACTTTTAAACAATCAGCTATGCGTACCCATTCAAGCGATTGTTGATGGCAGTCAAGTCTTTTGAGGGGCTCTGGTAGGCGTGTGTGCTTTCTCCAACACAAGCATAGTAGCTTTTCGAGCTATGGGATATCAACGCATCCATCTGTAAGCACAAGTCAGATCTACCTCAAGACAGAGTCCACTAACCACTTTCAGGCAACCGCAACCAAGTGAATTTTGTCTACAAATTCCTTAATCTGTTCTTATTTGCTATAAGCCTATAACCTTGGAAATACATCAAGCTGAACCTGTTATACTAACAAGTACCAGTAGTCTACACTCCAATTGTCACACTAAATGAGTAATAACCAATAAATTGGAGCACTAAATATATTGAAGCTACCGGTGTCTCTTTTTTTTTGTTTGCCAACCCAGAATATCAAGGTTCACAATTAAAAATTATATTTTGAAAGGGGGGCAATTTCATGCTTATTAGAGTTCAGGAACTTATCAACGTGATCCAAGGACAGAAACATGAAAGACATGGTAGATATCAGTTAATGTTGGACAAGTAACATTGTACAGAGTACAAGAGTTGAGGTTATTTAAGGGCTTAAGATATACAGACAAGAACTTGGTATTAATTCAAAATTAATGATATAAGCGTAAATTGTTCACAAAACTGGTAACTACAGTTGCACAAAATCTGAAAAAATGACTACCACTCTTGGCCTGTTGATAAATAGCAACCTTGACAATTGATATTCGGGACAAGACCTAGAACGCTAAACTTGATTTACATTAAACATTATTTATATGATAATGCTATATTTCAATTCATTGTATTAAGAAAAACACGTGCTTGAATATCTTTGGGTCTAGTCCACCGAACTTCAATGCCCAATTTAGAATGAACTGATAAAGAATTTCAGCTCTCAAATTTCAATGATATTTGTTTCCAGTTTTCAGATTTATCAAACAATCTTGAATGCTAATAGCATCAGTTGTCTGGGTCTACTTGATCTGCTATAAACAAAAATTTCAATTTCTCTAATGTCGTGACTTCTAGTTCTTCCCCTATTTTCTCTTCCTCATCCCTTAAATTCAATTACTACATGTTCTAGCAAAATTGACTTTCTTTTCAGTTGTCTACAGAGTTGATACCAAAAACACAATATCAATTCATTCTAATTATAGCCTAGCATTTCCTCCTCTGTTTGCTTTCTCTTTACCTAGATATATATAAAATATTATATTAATTTCATATTTTCCTGCATTAGTTCAAAACATAATATTAATTTTTCATATCCACCCTCCCAAAATCCAGTTGTGAAAATTAATCCTGCACATTCCCCATGTATTTGCTGCTGATATATGTCACAAGAAGACTCAAAAGAGCAGGAGCAAAGCAATGATGATGAAATAAACAGCAAAACAAAGAACAAATAAACTCTAAAGTTGAACTGCAAGAGATTAAATTTTTATTTCTCACAATAGGGTAAATAATAAATTATTGCCAGCAGAAATGAGAATTAAGCAAATCTATCATGCATTTTCCTCATGATTAGATTAAATTGACAGAATACAAAGGTAACTATGATGAAAGACAAGCAGTAAAAATACTCAAAACAGTACTCCATTGGACAAAATTAATACCTTAGATGATCGCAGGGGAGAAACATATACATTATGCGCTGCAGAGACTTTCTTTGGTGACATGTCAGGGAGACTTGGAAACAGAGATGTCTTTGGAGATGTAGGGCACTGACCTAATTAGAAAGGCACACAGATCATTCAAGGCCAGAGAATAGTTTGCCCAAGCACAATTTGTAGTGGAAAAATATACCCATTTTCCCAAGATATACATAGAAAAGGAACAATCTCATGGCAGAAAAGTACCATCATTGTTATTACTAGCTTCCTCAACTTGATTATCTTTCGGAGTTGTTCCAGCTGGGGAGAGCTCAACTAAAAGAGGTTTAACAGCAGGAACAAATATTTCATTGTAAAATGTGATAATGTCAACATGATCTTGCCCAGTTTTCTGTTGCAAAAAACAATTAAAAAAAGGGCTTAGCATTTCAAAGGAGACTTGGGGGAAAAAATAATAAAAAATGTAACATACCCCGCCACGGCGCACTGATGTCCAGTCAATGAAAACACTGCGAAAGACTTGTGGCTTGCACTGTGGTTGTTTTCTGTAGTTATAAATGATCTCTTTAAAGGTCAGGTTGAGTTGTGAAATCTGCATGCAAGAACTTATATTTGTTAAAAGCAATGAGACATTAGAACATCATCCTTCATTTTTATCATAACCCAGCAATACCTTGGCAACTCCATAAAAACAACAGAGGATAATTTGGTCAATGTGGCGGTTGAAGAAAAGGGCAGTCCGCTGGCTAAGAATTTTCTGAAAGAAACAGTAAACACCCTCCCTCATATGCTGAGACAATTGTAGCCGCTCAACCATACCATTAATTCTGACAGCCGCTAACTTTACAATCTGGCAACATAAAACGAATTTCAACTTAGTTTTAGCATAAACAAGTAATTAATCAGACTGCAAAGAAATAGCCTTGAGCATTGAAGCATATCAAAACATTATATTTAAGGTTGAATACAATCTGGGTGAGATATGGAGTTCAATTTAGTTTAGCATAGAAATAAAAAATTAACAGGACCAAAAGAAAATGGCCTGAAGCATAGGGAGCATGCAAACGTTATATTTGGGGAAAATATCAGCAAGTCAGGCAAATCCACTTTTCTACTGCATCAAAAGATTTTCCTCATGTAAGTCACTTGCACAGATGCAAGTGTATACTTCATAAGTGATCCTTAGGAAGATAATAAGAAACATAACATCCAGACACACCTAAAATAAAGAAATAGTTAGTCAGCTATCCGACACCACCAAGCAGCTAACTAAAATACACATAAAACACAGGGGGAGTAAGAGAAATGCAGTATTCCTTAGTCCTTTAAAACCACGTTTGAAGCTGACCTTCCCAAAGAATACAGTGATTGCTGTTTCTGCACAAGTTTCCCCTCCACCACCAGGATTTGGCCTTGTAGGACTGCATAAAATATTAAGATCAGTATATTTACCAATCAGACAAAATCTCTAATCTTGGTCTACATAATAGAAATGATCTCCTGCTTTTAATAACTGTACCTGGCAAATGCAGACTGCAAAGCAGGTGGTGGAAGCTTTGATTTCAGATTGTTAAGGGCCATCAACCGATCTTTAACTGGTGACGTGAAGGCATTCCGCTCTACCAGCACGCTTCGAAGCTCAGTGCACATTCTTTTAGGTGAACGCATATCTCCATTCTGAACTGCAAATATTAATTTAACACATCCCATCCAGGGGAAAAGAAATGTTATCAATATCTTGAATTTAAATAAGAAGTCATTCTAATTCGGTGTTAAGGAAAACTTGGAAGTCCATATTCCTCTTCATACATAAGTTATGTCTAAGAACAGATTCATCAAGTTCAGAGTAAAAAACACATAAGTCCCATGACAATCCTAAACTGAGACTTGCAAGGAAAAATTTAAATAAAGATTGAGGCATATTATCACCAGGGGCAGTTTCATGCTTCTGCAATGATAAAACAGAAGTCATGTTGACATGCACAGCAATCGCATCCAAAGATGGCATTGGTTCTGCCAACAATCCAATACGGTTTATTTCTGCAGAAAGAGCTGGCCGTGCAACTGTCAGGGAGTTGTACATAGAAGAGCCCTTCTCCCATACCATGCTCTCCAAGAGTCGTTCTTCCAAGGAATTTAGATGCCTCCTCAACTCCCTAGGCAGACTTTCTTCGTGTCTAATAAAACTCTCTATCACCTTGCTAAGATCAAATGCTGTGATACCAGTTCTTTCCAACACTGCTGGGAACAACATTGTTGCTGTCTTATGTGTGGCAAGAACTAGTTCTGCGGAACAAGCAAGCATACACCTATGAAACCTCTCATTGGTTAGCAAAGAAGTTAAGTTGTTTGCATGCAAGATTTGGGATTCTGCCATACACATAGCAAGCAGGACCCTGTAATACAACTTCAGTGCCTCAAGTCTACGTTGTTCTGCCCATATGTTATCCATCAAGCTTGTCATTTGGGGTCCTCCAGTGGCAGCATACTCCCCTGGGCCACAACTTGGAAATATAGCCTCCAGTATTATCTGAGCCCTCCTTACAACATCAGCAGTTATATCTCTGTCGCAAGATGAAAGAAACCTCTCCAGCTCCAATGAGGGTTTTGATGGAAGCGGAGCTATGACAGCACGAAGCCATTTTGCAGTGGTCATTGCTGTGCTTACCGGAGTAGCTGCCATTCTTGGGTTGCCACCTCCAGGAACAGCATTCATATGAGATGCATTAGGAGAACGGAAAGGAGAGAGTGGACTTGTGATTGTTCTCGCTGGTGATGCAATCATATCCATCTTCCTCTACAGATTAAAGAAAACAAAACATAGACTACATTAACAAACTGAACAATATACTAATTCTTTACAAACTGGCATCCTTCAAATATAAAACACACCTTGGCACCATTCAAATTCACTGCACCACCAGACAAACTCCCAGATCCAAGCAAGCTCTCCTCGTTATTTACAAAAATTCTTTCATCCAATTCACCCTTTTTTTGAATCGCATCATCATAATCTTTTTCCAGTATTCTCACACAGGAAGATAAAGATGATTCATCCATAAGATCATCAAAATAGACCAATCCATCTGCCTCGGGGATAACAAGGACATTAGCAATACATAACCCAAGAATGTCCTAGATGAAGACAACATTGGTTAATCAATGAACAGTTCAAAAATTCACCTGTGTCAATGTTGTCCAGATTTTCCATTATGCATTCTGATGCCTTGTGAGCCTTCTTCTTCAGTATATCAACTATAAGTTGGTTGGCCTTTTCCAATGTTTTCTTCAACTCTTCTTCTGAGGTCTCATATAATTTGCAAAGTGAAGCAACTATATCTATCTTATCACCTTTCCTTACTAAAAACACATTAACCAGTTGAGAAAGTCATACAGTGGATTTCCTTAAAAAGAAAAAAAAATATATATTAAAGGGCATAAAAGAGATAGTTACCAAAGCGTGAAGAATCATCAATGCTGAACTTCCTGTAGCAAATAGGAACATGTATAACCAGAATAGCCTGAAAGAAAATTTATGAAGCATTAGAAAAATTAAAGTCTGCAATTTAAAATCATAAGCAGACATGTTGACAAAATAATCTACAAAACACAAAAAAAACCAAGGGTGTAGCATGAAACTTCTTTTAGATTTGTCATATATCATCCCTGTTCTTTCAGCATTGCTCAAAAACACCTAATCCAAGATTAAGATTTGAAGAATTGAATTCCTCTGGAACTGAACTGACCAATATTGAAACTAGACCATTGGTGCAAGTCACTAGGTCCTTGAAACGGCTGAAAACATGAACGCGAAGTGCAAGAAACAGCAACCATCCAAAACGATGATAGTCCATGCAACCTGAAGAACTGGTAACAGCAGAGTCTTTTTCACTGACATCACTTGTCAAGAAAAATTCTCGGAAGGCCCGCATGTAGTACCTTTCATCACAGAAGCTACACTCAAATTCAGCTTTCAATTCTAAAAGACATTTCAAAAAGCGAAAAAAGAACCCACATACAAATAACTTTTTTTAGTGCATGAGATAATTTATTGAACATGACTCTCGCTCTCTCTCATCATTGAGAATAAAGGCAATTATGCCAAAATAAATAATACAACAGGCGGAAACGGATGCTTGCAATTCAAATGCCACAGAATAGACAGTAGAGAAAATGCTGGCTGTGATTAAAGAGCATCCTAAATAGCTGAATCAAATTTTGGAATGACTACTGAAATGATATTTTAAGAAAACTGACAAATTAAAATCAGTAAAGGCATTATAGAGATATGAATAACAATGCAAAACGAATAGTAACCATGAGAAGTGAACCTATGATCCCAGCACCACAGCAACAGAATTTTATTATTACAAGATTCGCTCCACAAATAAGAAACAAAAACTAGAGAACAACACTCACTTGCTCAAAAGGCTCAAGTGTACAAAGTTTGTCTGCAATTCCTTTGCCTGAAAGAAATGATAAAAAAATCTAAGCAGTAGCATAAAAGCTTGAAATAATTTAGCGCTAGTAGAATGCATAATTTTCAAAGATGCAAATGAAATTGTTCACAATGTCAATACCTCAAGCCTCTTCTCCCACTCTACACCATAAAGATTACTTAAAATGGGCCCAACTTTAACGATAAACTGAGGAAGTTCTTTGAAAAAATCAACAACACTGTAAAAGAGGGAAAGGAATTATCAAAACCCTGGAAGTTACCAATTTTCTAAACAATGTGGGGAAACAAAGTGCAGTAAGAAAGGATACTTGAGCTTGGTCAGTTTTAATAAGTGGCATAAAGTAAATGCATTTTCATCAGCTGTTTGATTGGAACTATCCACAGTTTCCCTCACACTCAACCTCTTAACAGAGAAGAGGACAAATGCGAACCAATAGCGTTCAGCTTCTTCGGGCTGTCCAAGAATGAAAAGAAAGATTGCGTATGAAGAGGGAAATTTCAATAACACGATAATTTAAGTAAGTAATATTAATTGACTATTGTGCGCATACGGCGACAGTTCCAACAGCGGAAACATTGGCTGACAAAAGATGCTTGCTTTCGTTGAACAGCTTCAGTGCCTGGGTCAGAGTGCTATCATCGACTGAGATGGTGTTCTGTTAGCGGAAACCAACAAAATTAATTAGAAAAATGAAACCAGATAACAGTTTTTATTTTAATAATCCTTCTTTTCGAAAGGAATCTGTTGTATGATAACTGATAAATTGAGTTGCATAAGCCCTAGAGACCGAAACCAGGTAGAATAACGTGCGAAAAGAAAGGAAAGAGACCTTGCAAAAATCATTGAATCGAGCTTCAACACCACCAAGTTCCTCTTGAGGCTGAGGATTGGAAATTTTAGGAGGAGTGGAAGGTTTGGTGACTCCATCCTCCATCTCCGTCAAAATGCGTAATGAAAAGATCTCCGATCGATCTGATTGGTAATGGTTATGGAAATCAAGGATAGGAAACCCTAACAGCAACAGCAAAGCTGTAGGACGGCGCCGGGAGGTTGAGACTGAGATCCAATTGGAACTCCGACGTAACTCCACCGCACACACTTCTCCTTCTGCCTTCGCTTACCGCCGTCTTTACTCCTACCAATCTTCTTTATTTTCCCTCGCTTTTTTCTCTCTCTCTATATATCCCCCTTTCTTTTTTTTTTTCCATTCTGTTGCTACTTGCCCGCGAATACTACTATACTCTCTACCCGGGCTTGGGCTCTCGGCTCCTAAAACGTAGAATAATAATAATAATAAAAGCCCTTCGTTTTTCTATAGGAAAATAAGATTAGCTCTGCGTCACTTGGAAATACGATACAATCAAATCTTTTTTTACTCTCAAAGTCTCAATCTAAAAAATGCTAGTAATAATTTCGTTTAAGTATTGCTAATTTGTGAAAAAATGCATATGTCTTTTAAAAATTTTGCTAATGTTAAATGAATTGTTACTCCTTCTTTTCTCCAGTAAAAAAAAATTATTTATTAATCATAAGGTAAGATGCATTTAAAGTTTTATTAAATATACAATTTTTTTTTTACTTTTTAATTATAAACCCATTTCATTCATTATTCACAAAAAATAATATAAATATTTCATCAAAATAAACTCTTTTTTAAATAAATAAAATTTTAAATTTAAATTTAAACTTTTTTTTTAGAATGAATATAAATTTTCTATTTGGCACATATACATTGAATTCAAATATAATTTCAAAGGTTAAAAAATAATATAATTTTCCACGTAATTAAAATTTTCATTTGGGACCCACTGCCTGCTTGTGGAGTGGTCGCGCGGGAAAAACACCACACACCACACCATATCAGATCGCATTCCCATGGAAGGACGGACGATGGTCATGTCAGGCCTCTACGTAGACCATCGGACTTAGGGGTATGGGCCAACCACAAATTCAAGAGTTATGGGCCACTTAAAAAAAAAAGAAAAAAGAAGTTAATATATCGAATTTTGTAATTTTAACTAATTGTTAATTTAACTAAAATTGATAAAAAGACAAAAAAATCTTTACAAAATTTGATATCTTTTTTAAAAAATTATTAAATTTTTAAAAAGACAAAAAAAGATGAAAATTTAATAAATTTTTAAAAACTATATAATAAAATTTTTTAAACTATAAAGGCGAAAATTTAATAAAATGTAAAGACGAAAATTAATAAAATTTAAAGACGAAAAAGACTTCAAAAAAATTGAATTTAAAAAATAAAATAACTATATAATAATTTTTTATCTTTTTGTATTAAATTTTCAACAAAATTTTACATAATTGTACTATAAAATTTTGTTAAAAATTTTAATAGAAAAAGACAAAAAGTTATTATATAGTTTTTTTTTTAACTCAAATTTTTTGAGATCTTTTTCGTCTTTAAATTTTATTAAATTTTCATCTTTATAGTGTTAAACAAATTATTAAATTTTCATCTTTAAATTTCGTTTTTTTTGTCTTTTTAAAAAATTAATAAAAAATTTTAAATTATATCAAATTTTCGGATGGTTTTTTGCCTTTTTGCCAACTTCAGTTAAGTTGACTATTAGTCGAGAGAACTAATTGTTATTTTTTCAAACTACGACATTCGATTTATTATATTACAAAATCTCGAGAGAAATAAATGATATTATCTTTAAAAAATAGACAATAGTTATTGGGCGAAAAATTTGGGAGTGCTTGGTTGGGGATAATAAAATCTCATGGTTTTTGGGGAAACCCATTACAAAAATTAGTTTGTGAAGTGGAAAAACTCAATACCATATAAACTATGCTCCGCATGCCGCATTTACGCGAAATTATTAATTATGCTCCGCATGCTGCATTTACGCGAAATTATTAATTTTGCACTATATGGCTATATCGGGCGACTTTGCACTAGATGCCCATGCCGGGCGAACACTATAATGCCGACGTCACCAACTTAGTCCTGGCTGAACACTGCAATACCGACATCATCATCTTGTCATTGATACCATTTGTTATGGTCTTTGGGGGAATTCACCACAAAAACTAGCTTGTGAGGTGGAATAATCTAATGTCATATAAACCTCGTGACAATCTAATACTTTCTATGTGGGAACCAAGCTAAATCATTACATAAAATTAGTTAAAATGATTCATTTTGTTATTTAGTACTTGATTTTAAAAAATGAATAAAATTTAGTAATAATTATAAAAAATTGAGTAATTGTTGATTACATACCTCTTCCTATAATAATTGATTACTTAAAATTTATTAATCATTTTTCATTATGTTATTTAAATTTTACTCTCGATACTAAACCATCCTTATTTTTCTCACTCTAATTTTTTTTATCTTCCTAATCACTACTCATTTTCTCTCATCCGTAGTCACTATTACTTTATTTCTCATTATTTGTTTACTTTACTTTATCTCTTATCATTTTTCTCAATATACTTTCTCTATAATCCCTCTCACTATTACTTTATTTCTCATCATTTTATCACTTTACTTTCTCTCTAATTCTTTTTCTCAATATACTTAATCTCTTATCCATCTATATCGTTACTTTCTCTATGATCCATTTTCACAATTCATTTTCTCACTTTACTTCCTCTATCATCCATTTTTATTGTTGATTTCTCTTAGAAAAGCCTCCTCTCTTACCTAGCAATTTGCTTTGTTTATATACCTTATTTCCAATATTCGTAGGATTTGATTGTAACGGCTAATCACATGAACTATAGTTATAATGATTGATTACACGTTGTAACGTTTCTCCATAATTATCGCATTCTGTTATCTTTTTATAGATAAGTATGGATTTATCGAGTTTCCACTTTGCTAGTGTAGTATGAAGTCCTACACATTTAGTGTAATTTCAATGTACCTTTTCCCCAAGCCTATAGGTTGAGGTTCAACAAGTAAACATGTCAATTGTCAAGATTCGGATCTATGACATGTTGAGGTCAAGGCCATCAAGCAAAAGTCCCGCACATCGCCAAAATCACAGTTCTAATTGAGAATATAGAAATAGAGATTATATCTATATATATCATTACCGTTTGATGTAGCAACATTATTCCGTCAGGCATCAACAATTTCAAGGAAAATAATGGGTTTCTTTCTTCTTCTTCTTCTTCTTTTTTTTTGGTTAATTTCCTTAGTTGGCTTGTGAGTATATTTTTGTTCCTAGTAACAAAACTGAGGAGTAGGATTGCAGCCATGCAAACTAAACAAGTATTATTTAGGACAAATGCAAATATGCTGTCCGGGAGATGAAATTATATGCTGGAGGATGAATGGATCGTAGAAGGAAGCCGGTAACTGCAACACTAACTAATTTTTGTTACTATGTTATAGAACGAATTTGCATAAAAGTATATTTGCAGGAGGAGGCCTATGTTGTCTCTTCGTATGGATCTCTCTTTTGTAATTCCCCTATCTGTCTGCTTCCAAATTGTTTCATGCCCTTATCGTTACGTTTTTCGACCTTTTCTCCTCTATCCCTTTCCTTTCCTTCCCTAGTTTCCTTCTAGTTGGTATATAGATCAGATAATCTATGAACGGCAAATTAACTACCTGACTTCAGTTAGTTGATAGATATTTATATAAGCGGCATATGCATCGAGTTTAACGAGTCATGAGTTTCACTTTCGTCCAAATTTATTAAATTATGGAGTCGTGTGAAGATGATTACATAGTGCTTACCTAGAAGTCGAATAATGCAGACTGAGGAAAGACTAACACCGGTTCAGATGCTGAACATGACAAACAGACGAACTCCCAAATGTCTATTCTTGAAGAATTAACAATGGATGTGTCCTTGTCATGGAATTATAATGCCATTAAAATACTAAAAGAATATGAATTTACGGACCGTGGTCTTTTTGATCGAGTTTGGTGTGGAATTTCTTCTCCTTTTTGTCGCTTACCACAACCTACACCATCCCAGAATTGCATGATTTCAGTATATATCCCTCTTCTCATCACGAAACAGAATCTCCTACCCAAGAACACCGAGAAGAAAGTTTATAACTGCAAACAACATGTCAAGCTATGTTGTCCAAGAATTCGAAGAAGAAGATGAGCAGCTTCAGAGCACCTTTGTCCCGCAATCATCAAACGACAGCCCCAATCCTTCAGAAAATGGGGCTGATCTTTCCACCCTTAACACTACCACAACATCAAAGAAGAAAAGAAATCTTCCTGGGAATCCAGGCAATGCAAAATTAGTCAATAATTTTACTTTCTTTCTTGTTTTCTTTCTGCCTGTGAACGACTTAAGCAACTGACTAACTAAGAAGCATGCATGAAGAGTAATCATCATATCATGTTATGTCTTTCTATTTTCTTTTCTCCTTATCTCTTAGTTTGTAGTCTTTCTTAATATACATATCATGGTGTTATTGGTGCTCAGATCCTGATGCAGAAGTTGTTGCCTTGTCCCCGAGGACACTTATGGCGACTAACAGGTACATTTGTGAAGTGTGCCACAAAGGATTCCAGAGAGATCAGAATCTGCAACTACACAGGAGAGGCCACAACCTGCCTTGGAAGCTAAAGCAAAGGCCCACTACACAAGTGAAGAAGAGAGTATATGTTTGCCCGGAGCCCAGCTGCGTGCATCATGATCCAAGCCGAGCACTGGGGGACCTCACTGGCATCAAGAAGCATTTCTGCAGGAAGCACGGAGAGAAGAAATGGAAATGCGACAAGTGCTCCAAACGTTATGCTGTGCAATCAGACTGGAAGGCGCACACCAAGATCTGTGGGACTCGTGAATACCGCTGTGATTGTGGAACTATATTCTCAAGGTGACGTTCTGATCAATTAATTTGTTCTATTCGTCCTCTTCATAGACGATCGTATGCAGCAATCATATATATGTGCATAAGTGCTGTTTAACTAATGAATGCAGTAGTATATGCATGTGTCTTTCCTCATCGAATCCATGATCCATTTTTTTGGCAGAAAGGATAGTTTTGTGACTCACAGAGCCTTCTGTGATGCTTTGATCGAAGAGAACAACAAAATGAACCAGACACTCGCTGCTGCAGCGACGGCAGGAATGTTGCAAAATCAATCCCGGGAGCTGTTCCCTTCCCCAACGCAAATACCTGACTCTAATAACACCATTATGAATCTATCCATTTCTCACACCAACATAGATAATTCATTGATAAAGCCTTTGGTGTCAACCAACGCGGATCCCATCTTCAATCCAGCTAGTACAGCGGCCCACGCAAGCTTCGGTGCCTTAGGAGGAGGAACAAACAGCAATCCTCCTCTACCGATTGGATCGGCCTACAGCTCCGCCACAGCTTTATTACAGAAAGCTGCGGAAATGGGCTCAAAAATCAGCGACAACTCGATCGCTCCGATCCTTCTAAGGGGATTTACAGGGTACTCTTCCAGCAGCATGAATTCTTCTAACTCGGTTCTGGAGGTTTCCAGTTCTGTGGGTGTTTGTAATGCGGGGCCGAGTTCTGGGGGTCTATATATGGGAAATTTAGAAGCGTATGACAAGTCCATGGAGGCTGGAGCTCAAAGAATTACCAATTTCAGTGTTTCCCATGCTGGTCTTTATGATCCTTCTTTTCTGATGCACTCCTCAGATGGAAATTCTGGTACGCTCTTGGAAAGAGAAGTTCTAATGCGTGGAGCGGAGAAATTGACTCTCGACTTCCTAGGTGTAGAGCCCGCAGCAGCTGCTGGTCAGTCAAGTTTTAGCAAGAAGAGAAGATTCGAAGGAGACATGATAGGTTTAGAGTACTCCAAAACACAGCAAAATCTGCATCACCTGCACTCAGAATGGTAAAAGAAAGACAGCAGCTGCCAAAGGTTTGATATCCACGAAGTTAATTATGCACTTAATCAGTTAATAGAGTATACGGTTGTTCTCCTGCTCCGCAGCCTGTGGTTCTCAGTTTTGCTACTTCCGCTTTTAGATTGTAGTTTCAATGCAAAACTTTTTTATATCCTATTGAGTCAGTTTTTTGAGATTCGGACATCAGAATAACAAAAATACGCTGGTAATACATTCATGTGATACAACGGAAGCTACTGATCCTTAGCAATATTGGACATCACAACACGCTCTAAGAACCCAGAAATGGGAATTGCAACAAATGACGATAACTAGATCGTGTATCTTTAACTTCTTAAGGAACTGAATTTTCTTCTAGTAGCGAGCGTATTTGATTGTTTTCTGTAATTGAACTTTTTTTGGTTTCATTGCAACCAGAAAATTTCTACAACAGAGAGTTATATTTGAGCAAATTTTCCCTTCAAATTTTACTGTTTACTCTCTATAGTTAGGAAGGGAGGCGTGATTTTGAGCACCATCCTCGGCAAAGCAATATGTTTTCTTGTGGTCTGACCCAATGTCGCAAAATCTATGATATAGATAGATAGAGAGAAGCACACAGATTTGCTTTGGTAAAATCTATAATGTATCCCCAACAACTCAAACGAAAATCCATGCATGTCTTCAAAAACTTCAATACCTGCGATTTTGCAAACTAATTAATGGAATTGCCATATGAAGTATTTATACTAACTAACCGTCGGGGACTAATCAATCATTTGCTCTCAATCCAAGTGTTTAATGATTTACCACTCATTATTCCTCTTATTTTTCACGTCACTTCCATCCCCCTTCATTGGTATATTATGAAGCTCTATGGTACTTTCTGATATCAGCACGTGGTGCCCACTAATGTTAAGAAGGCATATCATAATAGTGATTAAATGAAACTAGCTAGCTAGATAGCTAGCGGATTGAAACATGAAGTGCATGGCATGGCATGTCATTTATACATATGATTGTAACTATTGTGGTTTCCAATCATATATACATATGATTGTAAATGCAGTTGCTTCGAAGGAAGTCACGGGGTGCTTGATTGGAGGAATGAAATACGTTAATGGAACCAGTTAATGAAATTTATTCAGTTAATTAATATTTGGTTAGAAAAAAATAAAATAAAATAAAATTCAATAACAATAATAGAAAATTTAGTATTTTTTTTATTACTTACATTTCCGTATAATCATTGATTACTTAAAATTTAGTAATCATTTTCATTATATTATTTTTATTTTACTCTCAATACTAAACTATTATCATTTTTCTCACTTTACTTTTTATCTCATAATTTTTCTCACTCTATTTTTTCTCCTATTATTTTCTCACTTTGCTTTTTCCACCGGACAAGCGAATATTGCAAATTAATTTGTTGTGGACAGGCGATTAAATTAACAAGAACAGCTTCTAATAATACATTTTTATAACTACATTTCAAGAGATCATATTATTTATGTACACATGCATAGCACAAGAATAAAAATTAACATAATGTGATCAATGAATCCAAATAAGCATACTTATGCACATAATTCGGGTATATGCATCTAATATGTATAAAGTGTTTGAAGGAGCTAGCTGGAAAGTTGTTAAAGCAGCGGCGCCAGAATTCCTTTTGGTAATTAAAACATATATCCTGACCTGGCCTGCTTTTTAGTTTTCACCTTTTATATATACAAGTTAATGCGCGCCCCATTGGATCGGCACGAGAGATATATCCGTCGTTTAATTATTGACTCACTCTATTGTAAAGCGGCCTGATGCAACAGCCACATTCTTATATAAACGCACTACATACTAGTTGTGATGCAACATTAGTTTGCCAGCGTATACATTCATATATCATGAAAGAGAAGCAGAAGGAGAAAACTAGTGGCAGTACTAATGAAAGTTCTGCTGCTACCATGTACGCAAAGCGAATCATGTTCATACTGCGCTCCATGACTAAAACCAAAACAATATTAATGGCCATCAAGAGTAAAAGCGAGGCTGTAAGGGCCCGACTTTTAGTGTTGTCTTCGTTGAGAAACGTGAAAAAGCCTTCTCCGCTGGTTTCACTCTCTCACAAGATTCATTCGTTGCTGCCATCTCATGGGCACCAGGACAACACAACAACTGGCCGCCAGGACCATCACCGTCATGAACAGGATCATCGCGCGGCGGCCAACGCGTCGTCAAAAGGGGATTTGCAGTATAGCCGCTGCTGCTATGAAGCCTACCTTGATCGCGGCGACGACGATGGTACATTAGTAATTGCAGACCGCTCGTTATTGTTTGATGACCGTCGGGATAACCAGGAGGAGGATGACAGAGATGAACTGGAGCAGCTGGTCCGGCAGCAGGGGGGTGATCCCAACGCTTCCGTCATAGATCTGGTCAGAAATTCCAAAGAGGAAGTGGGGGAGAATTTCAGCCTGGAAGCTGAGATCGATCACGTTGCTGACTTGTTTATTATGAAGTTCCACAAAAAGATGCGGATGCAGAAGCTCGACTCATTCAAGAGGTATCAACAAATGCTGGAGAGAAGCGCTGCTTAATTTAATAATATAGGATTATTACTTAATGATAATTAAAACTACTTGCTAACTTTTAATACTCGCAATTAAGGTTAATCTTTTCATCCATTCATAATTCATGCAATTCATGAATAATTGCAGGAAACAAGCTCGCCAACAATCCAGCGAGCTGCGGTCACACACTTTTTGTCTGTTTTGTGTTTTTGTGAGCTAGTGAGTTTGGCAAACGAACAAAAACCAACATTTCAAAACATTATTTTACGTTTTTAAAAATTTAAAAAATATAAAAATGTACTTTAAAATGCTGTGAGTACAAGCCCTAAATCTTTTAACTAAATTTAGTTCTCTTATGACTTATTGTATATTTAACCGAATTTATTTCGGTTCATATTTGGTAACGGAGGCCTTTATTTTATCCTATGTACAAATAATATTAGGGCGTATTTTTATCACAGTAAAGCATAAATGAAAGCTTGAGAGCTGTTTTAGAATTATTTACCTCTTAAATGTATTATATCGCGCCACTTGATAACTCATGCATAATGAATTGCTTTGTTTTTCACGCTTTCCTCTTTATTACGCGCCCGCCTTCCGGCAACTTTTTCCATTTTTATCACTATTCCTATCATTAAAGACAAAACATTTTATTTTAAAAAATATAAAAACATATTTTGAAACACATGTACATTTTCAACTGTGTTGGACTCCTCCCTCATGCGGGATTACGTAGGGCCGACGCTACTGTTCAAATTACTTGCCTCGTTAAGAGCCCATAGGTATTGTTATGTCCGGAACAACGTAAAACGATGTCGCCTGACTAAAGGAAGAGTAGCCAAAAATCAATATCGCTCTACTTAAGCGTTTTAAGAGATTTGGGGAGCGGAATTAATTGCAACAATTGCCTCCCTTAAACCAAGCTTGCTATGAAAGCAACTCCAAATAAATAAGAAGAGAGAGACTCCAAGAAAAATAGAATTGTGAGAAGTAGGCGTTTCTTCCTACCATTTGTATTTTGTAGTGTAGGGTTTTCTTCCTACCATATTGTTTGTCTCCAAATAAATTGTTTTTTTTTTCCGCTGCGTGATTTTGTACATAGGATTTTTACATCCTACATTAATTTTTAGTATGATATTGGCGTGAACCCTTGGATAACTTGTTCCAAAAACTCACTACACAAGTTGTGCCCCTTGGATCAACCCAACTGAAATCTTTCCTTGGAGATGGTATGTTCCTTGAAGGTGGAATAGGTCCTCAACCCCTAGATAACCTGTACCTAGAAACCTTGGAATCAAATGAATGGATGGAATCCGAATTTCCTAGGGAACAAATCTAGGAAATCAAGAACAACAAACACACAAATTCCGAATTTGTGTAATTTGCAAGTAATTACAGAAACTAGAGAGCAATTCTCTCAAGCTTGTAATGTCAAGAACCAAATTTTCATTTCATCAAATCGCTTTCAAGATGGCCGGCCACTATAGGGACAGAAGCTGGGGTTTACAAATAAGGGTTGCAAGCTAGGGTTTCTTTTAGGGCCAAATGAGCTACATGACTCTTTGGGCTACATGACTCAATTTACCATATAATTAAAACTAAACCCAATGATCCTAAGTAGTTCTAAGGAAAATAGTAGTAAAGCCAAACCCATTAACAAGACCCAATTACACTTAGTACATTAATAAACATGGCCTTGTCAATCTTGGTCTTCTCTCCATCCTTTTGGGCCGTTTGAATGAGTCCATTCAAGGCTTCCTTCATTTTCTTTGTTCTAGCCCTTGTCATCGGTCCATCAAGACCTTGAAGTGGATCGAAGCTTGTTCTCGAGACCTTGCTATTGTCATCATTCTTCGGGTTCGAAGTCTCTTCAATGCTTGTTGAAGAGTTCTATTGTAAGCAAACTCACAAATAGGTAAACATTCCTCCCAATTTTTAAGATTCTTTTGCACAATGGCCCGAAGTAAAGTCCCAAGGGTACGATTAGTTACCTCAGTTTGGCCATCCGTTTGTGGATGACTCGTGGTAGAAAACAACAATTTAGTTCCTAACTTACCCCATAAAGTTTTCCAAAAATAACTAAGGAACTTTACATCACGATCACTGACAATACTTCTCGGTATTCCATGTAGTCGAACTATCTCCTTAAGGAACAAATCAGCGACATGCTTTGCGTCATCAGATTTCCTGCAAGGTATGAAATGCGACATCTTAGAGAACCGATCAACAACCACAAAAATGGAGTCATTACCTCACGACTTTGGAAGTCAAGAATAAAATCCATGGAAATTTCCGTCAAGGTGAAGTCGGGCAGGTAATGGATGATACAATCCGTGGCTTGATCAGTAGACTTAGCTTGAAAGCAACGCAATTAGCACAAATTCTTTCAACTTCTACTTTCATCTTGGGCCAATAAAAATGCTCACGCAGAATCTCGTAAGTCTTTAAGACACCAAAGTGTCCCATTAAACCGCTTATGAGCTTCGCGAACCAACGATTCACGTATGGAACTCCTCGGAACACACAACCTGTTTTCTTTGAACAAGAAACTTTCAAATCGGAAAAACTTGTTGAAAGCACCGTATTCACAAGCAAAATAGACACTAGAAAACTCGGGATCGATTGCATATAATTCCTTCAACAATTCAAAACCCAAAATCTTAGTGCCTAAAGTAGTAAGAAGTGCAAACCTTCTAGACAAGGCATCAAGAACAACATTGTCTTTGCCTTTCTTATATTTGATAACATAGGGAAAAGTGTCAATAAAAGAAACCCACTTAGCATGACGCTTACCTAAGTTAACTTGTCCCTTCAAGTGCTTGAGGATTCATGATCGGTATGGATGATGAACTCCTTGGGATAAAGATAATGCCGCCAAGTCTCTAGAGCTCTTACCACCGCATACATCTCTTTATCATATGTAGGATAGTTCAAGGTCACTTAGCTTCTCACTAAAGTACGCAATCGGCGTCCCTCTTGTTGAAGATCGCCCAATACCTATCCTCAAGCAACACACACAATTTCAAACATTAGATCAAAGTTAGGTAATGCTAAAACAGGTGAATGTGTTAACTCATGCTTAAGTAAATCAAACGCCTCTTTGCTTTTCACCCCATTCAAATTTTACATCTTTCTTAACTAACTCATTGAAGTGCGGCCTTTGTGGAAAAATCCTTCACAAACCTCCTATAGAAGCTTGTAAGGCCGTGAAAACTTGAACCTCGGATGCCAAGTAGGAATTGGCCAAGACCGAATGGCCTCCACTTTTGCTCATCAACTTTAATTCCTGTGCACTAACAACAAAACCAAGAAAAACAACTTCTTCTACAGAATGAGCACTTAGCTAAATTAGCAAAAGTTTTTCTTTCCGCAAAGTCATCAAAACAAGTTTCAAATGTTCAAAGATGCTCATTAATGTCTTTGCTATACACCAATATGTCATCAAAGTATACCACAACAAATTTATTGATAAAAGAACGCAGGACATGATTCATAAGACGATAAAGGTACTAGGAGCATTTGTCAAACCAAAAGGCATAACAAGCCACTCATACAAACCGAACTTGGTCTTAAAAGTCGCTTTCCATTCATCACCTCTCTAATTCGAATTTGGTGGTATCCAGATTTTAAGTCAATTTTGGTGTACACCTTTGAACCATGTAACTCATCCAACATATCATCTAAGCGTGGAATTGGGTGCCTATACTTAATGGTGATTTTATTAAAAAGACGACAATCGACACATACGCCATTCACGATTTTCTTAGGCACAAGAATGACGAGGCGCACATGGACTCAAAGATTCTCTTACCGACCATTTAACTAAAAGATCTTCAACTTGCGTTGTAGCTCTTTGGTCTCTTGGTTGGACCGATATGCGATCGATTTGGTACGTTTGTGCGGTATGAAATCAATTTGATGTTCAATTCCTTTGGGTGGCAATCCGGGCAACTCGTCAGAAATACATCTTGGAATTCTGCAATATGTTAGAAATCTCAACCGGTAGGTTGGATGGCAAGTCGACACTAAATAGAACATTAGATTCACAACAAACAAGAAGAAATAAAACACGATTAGTATGCACAACTATCAACATGTCGGACATTTGCATAAAAATTCGGTTGCTTCTTATTTACTTGACTCACTTTCTTCCTCTCAATATGTTCTACTTCATTTAACTCAATTTTCTTAGGCGTAGAATTCTCAAATTTTCCTTCTTTTCTCACGGGTAGTGCGAATTCAATTTCATTATTTGTTCAAATTCGCCTTTAAATGCAATTGAGATTCAAAACTTGAGTAGGCGACAAAGGCGATAAAGTAGTTTTTCTACCATGAACAAAGAAAGTGTACCTATTACTGTGGGAAGCATCCTCATCAAATTGCCAAGGTCTACCAAGCAATAGGTGACCCGGCTTGCATAGGAGCCACATCACACAAGGCTTCATCTTTGTATTTGTTGGTGAAAAATTCACTAAGACCTGTTTTGTGACTCTCACTTCTCGATCTCATTGAACCATTGCAATCGGTATGGATTTGGATGCCGACGTGGGCAATCTCGGTTTATCTACAAGCAAGGTTGAAGCAATGTTAGTACAACCGCCATCACAATAACAAGTATACATACCTTCTCATTGATGGTGCATTTAGTGTGGAAGATATTCGGCGTTGAACATCGCCCTCCTCTTTAATTTGAACATTTAAAGATCTCATAATCACCAAAGATGGTCCTTCATCAGGCCAAAAACATCTTCATCGATTCACCATTTTCTACAAGAGTGGCATATTATCATGGTCACTTTCATGTTCACTCTCACTTTCGATCATGCCATCATCTCCGACAACCATAATTCGAGCATTAGGCACTCTCGCATAGTGTCCCTTGCCTTGGCACTTGAAGACGTAACCTCCCGGTTGGTTTTCTCACCTCACTTGATTTGTGAGTGTTTGAAACCACGGTTGGAGTAGTTTTTGAGGTACTAAGAGTTGCACCTTTTGAAATCGGTGCTTAAATCCTTCTTAGGCCATGTAGACTTCAAAGTGTTTGAATTCTGGAGTTGAAAAGGTTGGTACTCCTCTCCTTAAGCCTCTCGAACTTTCATTGCCTTGTGATACATTTCATTGAGATCTTCATACTCCTGCATCTCAACAATGTGGGCAATATCCTTCCTTAGTCCTCCTAGAAATCGAGCCATAGTAGCTTCACTTTGTCTCTTGAATGTTGACTCAAGCATCGTAGTCTCCAACTCTTGGTAATAATCCTCCACACCCTATTTCCTTGGGTGATCTTTTGTAATTTGTTGAACATCTCCTGTAGTATTGGTGTGAACGAATCGCTTTTTCATGAGCTTCTTTAATTCATCCCAAGTACGAGCATGTGCCCTTCTTCATCACGCCTTCTTTCGCTGAATTTTAGTCCACGATTCTGCATAACCAAAGAAACTCAACCACGGCTAGCTTGACCTTCTTTTCCTCCGAATAGTTGTGCCTTTGTAAAAATACTTTCAATTTTATCGGACCATTCAAAGAAAGCTTGAGGATCTTGCTTACCAAAGAATTGAGGAATTTTCATTTTAATACATCCTAAATTGGAATCAATTCTAGAGTGCAGTATTGACTTCACCGAAATGCCTCAAAGGCTTCATCATCGTTATCATTGCCATATGTGGTCTTTGTAGATCGAGAGGATTCGGCTCTCTCGACTTTGAGCTCCTTGATGTCTGTTGCAAACTGAAACCAAAGTGTAAAATTTTGCTAACATCTCCTCATAGGATTCCTTAGAACCGGTGGTGGTGGCGGTTGCCTCTCCATTATAGCGCAAAGGTTAGCAAAGAAAATAAAGCAGTTTATAAGTCCTCACTTCCTTCCCAAATTCCCCAAATTCACTCACCAAGTGTTTGAGTACTCTCGGGCTTATATAAGTGAAGGGACGGATTCACACCACTCAATTTGCTCTTCTGTTTCTATTCTTACTCAAACAATATTACACAAGGAATTTACAACAAAGTAATGCAAGTGGACAATGAGATTGGAATGAATCTAAGGAATCAATGAAAACAGTACCAAAAACACAAGAATTCGAATTTTTTGGTAAGGAATTCGAACAAACTGATTGCAAAATCAGAATGTACACGAAAAACCAGTGAGACACACAAAATTTCAGAATTTTCGGACCACAACTCAATATTACACAAAGGAATTTACAACAAGGTAATGCAAGTGGACAATGAGATTAGAATGAATCTAAGGAATACAATGAAAACAGTACCAAAAACACAAGAATTCGAATTTTTTGGTAAGGAATTCGAACAAACTGATTGCAAAATCAGAATCTACACGAAAAACCAGTGAGACACACAAAATTTCAGAATTTTCGGACCACAACTCAATATTACACAAAGGAATTTACAACAAGGTAATGCAAGTGGACAATGAGATTAGAATGAATCTAAGGAATACAATGAAAACAGTACCAAAACACAAGAATTCGAATTTTTTTGGTAAGGAATTCGGACAAACTGATTGCAAAATCAGAATCTACACGAAAAATCAGTGAAACACACAAAAGTTCAGAATTTTTGGATCACAATAATTTCAGAATTTTCAGATCACAATTCAAGACACTTGAAGAAAGGAAATTTGGACAAAGTAGCTTGTATTGCGGTTTCAGCTCTTCCAAATTCTGGAATTGGTCAAGAACATTTTTGGGTTCAAAATATGGTATAAGGGATGTATAAGGGATGTATTTGGATAAGTAAAAGGCTAATCAAAAACTGGAAACAATGCAAAGTACAATCTGAATTTGAGAGGCTTGAAAGGAAAAATCTGTCTTTCCGAAATCAGAAAAGGATTTTTGGCATGGTAACTTCAAAAGGTCATAACTTTCTACTCCGATGTCGGATTTTTCTCCGTAAGTACTCAAATCGAAGCTCTCGGAGAGATCTACAAGCAGACGGCCAAAGGCCGTCCGTTGGGACTTTGGGGGTCAAAAAATAACGCTAAGACCACCTACTATCCGCCTCAAGTTTTCTACTCAAGTCCCAAAAAAAAAAATTCCAGCAATTTTCTTCTTCTCTCTTTTCTCTTCTTTTTTTTTTTTTTTTTCTTCAACTTCAGCAAGGCATAAACAGCAATAATATATGGAAATAACAGGGGTAAGGCCGCAAGGTATGGATTTATCAAGAGAGCAAAGATATGGATTTATCAAAACAAAAGCCGAAACCAACACATGAATAAGAACAGAATTTCAGCAAGGCATAAACAACAATTGGATAAGCAAAGGTACGGATTTGTCTAAGATGGAAGCAAGCCGAAACCAACACATCAATACAAGAACAGAATTTGCTTCATCAATACAAGAACATACCAATGATGATGATATTCAAAACAACAAGAAGATTGAGGAGATAAAGAACATACCAATGATGATGATTTTTTTTTTGTTCGGTAAAAGAAAAGATATGAGCGACTTGGGGAACCAAGACTGCTATGATACCAAAAGCGGCGTGAACCCTTGGATAACTTGTTCCAAAACTCACTACACAAGTTGTGCCCTTGGATCAACCTAATTGAAATCTTTCCTTGGAGATGGTATGTTCTTGAAGGTGGAATAGGTCCTCAACCCCTAGATAACCTGTACCTAGAAACCTTGGAATCAAATGAATGGATGGAATCCGAATTTCCTAGGGAACAAATCTAGGAAATCAAGAACAACAAACACACAAATTCCGAATTTGTGTAATTTGCAAGTAATTACGAAACTAGAGAGCAATTCTCTCAAGCTTGTAATGTCAAGAACCAAATTTTCATTTCATCAAATCGCTTCAAGATGGCCGACGGCCACTATATGGACACAAGCTAGGGTTTACAAATTAGGGTTGCACAAGCTAGGGTTTCTTTTAGGGCCAAATGGGCTACATGACTCTTTGGGCTACATGACTCAATTTACCATATAATTAAAACTAAACCCAATGATCCTAAGTAGTTCTAAGGAAAATAGTAGTAAAGCCAAACCCATTAACAAGACCCAATTACACTTAGTACATTAATAAACATGGCCTTGTCAATCTTGGTCTTCTCCCCATCCTTTTGGGCCGTTTGAATGAGTCCATTCAAGGCTTCCTTCATTTTCTTTGTTCTAGCCCTTGTCATCGGTCCATCAAGACCTTGAAGTGGATCGAAGTTTGTTCTCGAGACCTTGCTATTGTCATCATTCTTCGGGTTCGAAGTCTCTTCAATGCTTGTTGAATTCATATCAGATATTGTGCATTTAGTCATGGTTTTGGACCTTTTGGTTTTAGAGCAAAAAATGATGATGCCTGGGGTATATGTATTATCCTTAAGAGCTTGCAATTTTGCTTATCAAATTGATTGAGAGTTGTCTGAAGAAAGATCCATCAACCCATTCTAGCATGTGTCTATTGACTAAAAAACTTTTTAATAAGAGTGAAAAAGATGATTCCATTTGAATTTCAAGATCGGATATATTCCATCAATGCTAATCCCGTATGGAGTGCATAGTTCTTTTTCCTTAAGTTGGTGCTAATTTATTTTCTCTTCTTCCCATTTCCTTTTCTTAATTACTTCCAATCCTGAATGTGAACCGTTTAAGGAGAGAGAGGGCCAAAAAAAAAAAAGGAAAAAAAACCCGGATCAAACGGATCTAATCTAGTTCGTTCTGCTCCGAAATTTATTCCGCTCCGTTCTAATCCAAAAATTTTGGATCGATCAGAGCGGATCAGATGATTTGAACAGCACTACTTTTTGTTTCCAGAAATTGAGCATTATATTGTAAAGTTGACAGTTTATATTAATGAAAATATTTTTGTTTTAATTTCTATAGTTGGGGTCCTAACATGTTGCAAACATGCAACAAGGACACCGTTAGCCCAATAGATAATAAGTTTATTCCTACCAATACTAGGATTATACTCACCAGTGAATTGAAAATTTGCCCACGCTACTTTGCGGTCAAGCTTTACGGCTAAAGGGGAGAAGCAAGGTACGATTTCGGTGTGATTGCACCTAAATCGCACTTTTGTGTGGGTTTTTTTTTCCCTATTTCGGTAGGGTTTCTTCCCTCTTTCGTAGGGTTTTTTCCTCTATGGTGGGCCTTTTTTGTTACTAGTTTGATTGCAGGGCTATTCAACGTATACAATAGTAGTTTGGTTACCGAGTTATTCAACGTCTGTGATAGAGTCATGACAGGCATAGAGTAAGCGTTAGAGACGAGGCTCGAGACCGAGTTTCTTTTCAGTGGTGTGTAGCTTTCATGCATTTTTGTGATTATTTAGTAGAGGCCAATCAACTAATTTATATAGGTATTTCGGATTGCTATTGATGTAATGTGCACTACTCACATCAATCTTTTGCGCAATCTTTTTTCATTTGTATTGTCTCGATGTGCACGTTCCTTCATGGTTCAGTATCCACTATAAATCCATGAAGATTATTTAGCCTCATTGTATAGGTGTTTCGGATTGCTATTGATGTAATGTGCACTACTCATATCAATCTTTTGCGCAATCTTTTTTCATTTGTATTGTCTCGATGTACACGTTCTTTCATGGTTCAATATCCACTGTAAATCCATGAAGATCATTTAGTCTCTTTAACTAAGCCTTGTACATCTTTTGCCATTGGCAATTAATACTAATCTATTGTTTTAGAGAAAAAAGAAAGGTATATTACCCCATCCCTTCTATGGCAATTAATATTCAACCTTTGTTTCATTTATTCTATTCGTTAAAAAAAAAAAAAAGCTCATTTTAATTTTTTTTATTTTAAAGAAAGAGTTCATTTTTAAATTAAAAATTTAAAGTATCTTCATTAATAATAATTATATATGCTCAAAATGAAAATGTAAAAAATAAAAAAATAAAATTATATATTTAGTGATATACAAAATGAGTTGTATTTAATAACTAATAAAATTTGTATATTAATTAAAAAATATTTTTTTTTTTTGGTATTGAAGGAGTATTAATTAATTTCCGTTTCCCCACCTTTTTATTTTGCTTGATATGGGGACACTCTTACATTAAAAAAAAAAAAAAGAAGAGAAGATTTTTGAAACATTTATTTGTTCTAACAAAAATTCACTTTTAAATAAAGATAAAATTCTAATGTCAATGATAATGTGGTATTTAAAGTTAAAAGGTAATAAGTAATAATTATAGAAAATTATACATTTTATACATTAGGTATTTTGCCCTTGTTTTGTCAAAATAACGAAATATAAGTTGGACATCGTAACCCACAAATGTTACTACGGATTATTATTATTATTATTATTGTTATTTTTATCATTGTATCAAAAAAAGTTTAATTTTAAAAATTTTATTTGTTATGAACAAGTTTACTTTTGAATTTATATTTTTGTATTATATTTATTAATAATATAATAATATATAATTAAAATTAAAAATAAAAATAAAAAATAAAAAATAGAATGAAGAATGAATCTAAATATTAGTTTGAAACTCATGTAATTACTCTATTTGCCTAACGGAAAAAATTGTATAATTTTTTTTTTTTTTTTTGTGGTCGGAGGGGTATATTATGCTTTCGATTGTGCAAATTAGGGAAATGCAAAAAAAATAAAAATAAAAATAAAATTCAGCTCCGGTTGGTACTTTCTTTGGTCTAGGACTCTAGGTCATCAAATCAACTGTTAAATTATTACTAAGATTTAAGCCCGCCGAAGTAATCACTTCCTTTTTATGTCCTGATATGCATCTAAAGACTGAAAGAAGAAGCTGGGAGTCATGGTGGCAATGGGAAGATGGGGTAAAGTGCTGGCGGTGGTCGGGGTAATCGGCGCACTGAGAGCTGTTGGCAAGCAGCTGGGGTTTGGATTGGGCTGGGACGACGACGCGGCCCTGCGATGGTTCCAGAACATCTCCGATCGGTTGGGCTTCTGGGCTATGCCGGCGTACGTAGGTGTCCACACACTAACGCTGGCGCTGTGTTTGCCTTACGCAGTCTTTTTGGAGGCAGGCGCGTCGCTTCTTTTCGGATTCGTCCCCGCTGTCTTGTGCGTCTTTTCCGCTAAGGTCCTCGGGGCTTCCCTTTCGTTCTGGATTGGCAGGTGCATTTTTTTTTCCGTCCCCTCCACTTTCAGTTACTGAGATAACTTGAACATTGGTTGAAGACAAGGTTTTGCATTTCTATACTTCAATTTGTTTGATGTTTCACTGCTGCATTAAACGCATATACATGTGCTACTCACTTTTCGGAGCAAACGGATATCCTGGAAATGACTAGATTATTTGTGGGCATATAAATACGTGTGTGTATATATATTGCGACTGTGATCGTTATATTTTGCTGGAGAATTCCGAGTGTTAGTTGAATTGCGATTGAAATTTTTTAAACCCATTATTGTGTTTATGAGGACTGCTGGTTGGATTATTACTTTATGATGGTAGTGGTGGAAAAATTAAATCCATCAACCCCGGAGCACTTTTGTATATGAATCCCTCTCCAACTAATATAGATTCTGTCGATATTTCCATCCTAATAACAAATATCTGCTTTATCTTCTAGGCTTATATTCAGGATTTCTAGCTCCACTATTGCCTTGGCCCGTCAAAACAAGTATTTCAATCTGCTTTCCCGTGGAGTTGAAAAAGATGGGTGGAGATTTGTGCTTCTTGCTAGATTCTCACCTATACCCTCTTATGTCATTAACTATGCATTGGCTGCAACAGAAGTAGGATTCTTTGTGGATTTCCTGCTTCCAACATTAATTGGCTCTCTGCCAATGATATTGCAGAATACATCAATTGGCAGCCTTGCAAGTACTGCTGTAGCTTCAGCATCTGGATCCAAGAAATCTCAGGTCTGGTCATATGTATTTCCCCTGCTTGGGATATTGTCAAGTGTTCTCATTTCTCTGAGGATCAAAAAGTACTCAAGTGATATCTTAGTTTCTGAAACTTCTGCTGGGGTAGATGTTGGTGATCTCAATGACAATGCTGACTCAACTTAAAGGAGTTCTAGGAGAAAAAAGAAGTAAAGGTCCGACGACAAATTAGTAACTATGTAGTACTCTTATTTTTAAGAATTGGTGGCATTCTGTTTTCCTTTTCATTTGTTGGTTTGACGCTTGAATACTGTAGACTTCCAGCGGTTTGTTTCATTTTTGCTGCACATCACTTTTTTGCTTTCAAATTGGCATTGCTTCTACTAATCTTTTCACACTGTATGTCCAGTCCAAGGCGACTATGTTAATATGTTGATTGTAATCATCTGACGGTGGCAGATTACAAGCGATGAGCATCAAGAAGCCACCAGTTGTTGCATTCTCCAGAACTTCTTAGCAAAAAAAGCCCGAGCGCCTTTTTCATTTTGGCAAAACGTAAGAATTTCTATGGGTATGCTGGCAGCTACTAAAAACTCTGCTCTAGCAGGTTGAAAATTCCCAACTAATAGCGAGCATTAACTGTTCACTTATGTGCTACTCTTCATCTTTGGTTCTTATATCCTAAAAGTCACATCCGTTTGGTGGTTCTCAACTCCTAAAGGTCCTCTCCCTCTTCGGCAATGAAGAAACCCGAAAATGGCCTAGGTGTTGAACCAGAGAAGTCAAATGCGCGTGTCAATCAAAATTGTAGCATCACTCATTCATTCTACCAATTTGAATCCATCCTTATAAATGGAATGACTTGTATAATTAGCATTTCCAAATAAATTTATTTATTTTTTAATACATTTTTATTTCGCATCCTTACATTAAAAAATATAAAAACTCATATAGGCTTTAAATCTCAGGGTCACTTCAGTTCTTAAGAAAACCGAAAATGGCCTTGCTGTAGCTGTTGAACTAGAGAGGTCAAGTGCACATGTGAAGCAAAATTGTGGTATCATTCCACTAAACAGTCTAAACAGAAACCACCCTTATAAATGGGCTTGAACGGCACCCTTATGAATGGGCTTGAACGGGTATTGGGCCTCGGGTTGAATAGTTAGGAGGAGTCTAGAACCAGAAGGTCTGGAATGGGAAAATTTTTTTCTAAGAAATAATATAACCAAACAAAGTGAAAAAAAAGTTCCCTTCTTCCTGTTTCATAAATTATGTTTATATTACGTCACCGCCACAATCACCATAATTTGTATAATTTGTTTTTGCTTGTTTAGAAGATCTCGTCTCGAAGGTCGTCTGGCGTTCTGAGATCCTTTTCATCAGAAGATGGCTCTGAATCCTCAGCTGTTTCCGAACGGGATGCCCGTTCCTTTTGTGAACGAGATGTTCGTATTGGCAAGGGATGGCGTCGAGTTTGAAGTTGATAAGATCCCCGGGTTAGCAACTACCATTCTTCATTATTTATACCGGGATTAAGTAAAATAAAATTTTATTTGCTTTTCGAATTTTGGTTCCGACGAATACAATTATGTGAAGAAGTTTATTAGATGATTTTTGGTTTCATGCGAGTATGTCAATGCCTTTTTTTTCTTTTTTTTTTGGGTGGGTTGGGGGCAAACAATATTGTTGTTGTTGTTTTGTTGAATAGGGACTTTTTTTTTTTGATATTTGGTTGAAGTATTTAGAAGAACTTAACCTTATTCACAACTTGTTAAAAGATATGCAGGATTTGTTTTCATAAAAATGCAGATTATGTATGAGGCTATTGTTCTTCTGGGTGGTTTTAATGTGTGGGTAAAACGGTAGTGGTTAGAATCCCAATCCGATCCCACCGATCCTACGATTCTACCATCTAAATTTATTAAAACGATCCCGATTCTAATTACGATTCTACCTTATTTTGTAAATAAAATATAATTAAATTTACTCAAAAAGAAATTTCTATATTTAAGTAAAATTAAAATATATACTTATATAAATAATTTAATTAGTTTAATGATACTTTTATTAATTTTTAACAATAAATAAATGGATTGGACATAAATACCCTTTGATTGCGACAGCAACTAAAATATTAAAAAAATCATATAAAATACTATAAGAAATAAAAATTAAAATAAAATCATTTAATTATAAACTATACATGAATTTTCTACCTATCCATTCATATATTGCTTAATAATTCTTTTAAAAATCATTTATAAATTATATTTTCTTATTTTTTCTAGAATCTTACGATTCTATGATATGATTCTACCGATCCGATTCTACTACCCTAAATTGATTCTGTGTAAAATCCCGATTCTATAAACTATGGTTAAAACTTGGGCGTTTAAGCAGGAATTCGACCAAACATCTAGTTGTCTATATCAGAGTTGAGATGCTGTTGTAGTTGTTGAAATGGAGGTAGCCAAATGAGGGAAAAGTCTGTTTATAGTGAAGGTTAGGCATTGGTATTCTCCTCAAATTTCCTACCATGCTTCTTAAGTATCAAATTGACATGTAGAGTGCGAATTATAGTTAACGAACTTGTTTTGTTTCTTATGGATGCATAATGATAAATCCTAAACCTCTTCCTCTGACATGTGTCAGAAGACCAGGTCTACAAAAGTATTTCAACCTTTTCTAGTTCGATGTATCGTGTGTGAGGACATTGAGTCACTTGGACTTTAAAACCATTCAAAGGTCTTATCCATTTATCTTCTGGCCTCGTTTTCACCTTGGTAGCTCTTGATTATTTAGGAGGAACATTCCACATTATGCAGTCTTGCTTATAAGAGCTGGACAAGGTACTTTTAACTATTTATCTGAATCTTTGATGTGAAAGGTGCTTGCATATTTTTTGGACTAAAGATGGAAATTAGGAGCTGTTCTCGTTTGGAAATCAGTTAAATGATCTGAACAGATGCTGCTAGTGTGACTTGCTCCAGCAATGTACAAAGAACTGGAAACCTCATTTCTGCATAACAGATGTTCAATGCTTCCAGAACTTGGCCATGTAGAGCACATTTAGGAGCAGCAACAGTCCTCCCTTAGGGATTGTATAAATTAATCCTACAAATCCTCAACCTTATATTAAAAGGTTCACAACTTAGCTCTTGAAGAAATAAATGGACCTTTTTAGCCCCTCAATCTTACATTGATTGATCTCACATGCGAGTAATGTGTCCTTTGTCATTATCTTGCCTTAACACCTTTCACAATTTGTCATTTTGAAATAAATAGCCTGTGAATAATCGTAACTTTTGTCCTAACGGCCTGGGAAATCCTTTGGATCCCTCACTTTTTAAGTAGTTTTGATAATTTGTTGGGAAAATGGCTATGACCATTTTATGGATGTGGCGTTAAATCCATGTGGTAGTGATATCTATTTAATTGGTAATTGCATATTTTTCATAAATATTATAGTCAATAATTTGTGCTTTTGAAAAATAACTCTTCTTCTTTTCTACTTCTTCTTTGTCTTCATGTTCTTTCAGGGCTCATGGAGGACATGTAAAAGCAAAGGGTATAATCTACTTGTCCAATATACGAATGGTCTTTGTTGCAAGTAAGCCTGCTGGGGAGTTTGTTGCTTTTGATATGCCCCTGGTAAGTAGGTTACCTTTATTTAAACTTATACTCTCTTTGTGGTGTCATTTTTTTTTTTTAAACACCACTTTGTAATGCTTAAGCTTGCTTAACAACTTAATATGCCTCTTAATCCTCTACGGATTGATCATTGTGGAGTAATGGAGAATTCAGTGTCAACCAAAATTATGGGTCCCAAGTTGTCTACTGATGGTTGGGTGCTTTACCCTTTACAAAGTTCAAAATTGGAATTGGAGCTTTTCAAAACCTGAAATTTTTAATTAATTTAGTTGTACAAGAATGAAAAAAAATTTAAGAATGATAAAGGGAAAGCAGCAAGTTGCATCACAATGAAAGGAATTTCTATCTATAACCTTGTTTGCACTGTTAGTAAGGGATTGCTTCCAACAGATGGAAGTGAATATTTGAAATTTATTTTTCGGTTTAAACTGTTATTGAGTGCAACATTTATGATTTGAGAAGTTGAGCAACCATGGATGTATTGGTAATGGGAAAATTGTGAGAGTGTATATGGGTTTATACGTGTGTGTGTGTGTGTATATTTTGCTTGCTCGTTTTGTTTTATGTACATATACTTACTTTGAACTGTAAATCCAGTTGACAGGTAAATCTTAAAGTAAATTAAAGTATGATTGTCACAAATTGCAAGCCAAAGTTACTGTATTTGACCACTTTGCATGATAAATCTAGTCTGAGTTTGTAAAACAGTTCTCGTATTGTATTTTTGGTGTAATATGTGTTTGTGAATGATAAGAGAGCGAGATTGGAGGGTGGTGAAGCAAGATAAGATATCGTCTTTGGCTTACGGATGCAGAAGAGTTGATTGACTTCAATAGTTAGGGGTGGCAATTTGTGACACGACATAAACCTAACACATGTTTAGTAGGTATAGCTATACCCTTTTGCGGGTTCGGGTTAAAATTAGATCGAATTAGTATAACGCGAAAAATAAATAAGTCCAATCAAGTCAACCTGCAAGTCAACCCGCAAGTCAACCTGTTTAAAATAATTTTAAAAATTATCTAATAATAATTTTATAAAATTGGAAGACATTATATAAGGTATACTTTTAGGTATTTATGGTGTATTAATCTTTTATAAATATACAAGTATTTTTTTGTGTTTTGTTACCCATGAAATAAATAGGTAATTGAGTTTTCCTAAATTTCATATGTATATAGGTATTTTCATGTTGTTTTCGTGTCATGTTGTGTTACTCGCTAAATAAATAAGTCGTGTTCAGGTTATGTTACCTGACACGTATAATTAAACGAATTGTGTTCGGATTTGTATAAAACCTATAATACCTATGTCTTAACACGATATGCAAACTCGAAACACGACTTGATTGCCACCCTGACAACAGTTGACTGTTGAGGCATCATAATTTCATATAATCAATGAAGGTAGATTTTTATACTAAATGGGAATTTGGGATCCTTTCTCAGTTTGCTGGAGGAGTTCTTTGTCCTGATTTTAGGGAATTTCTTCTTGTGCCAAAGTTGGAAGACGAAGTTGAGCAGAAACTTGACGCGTGATGGTGTGAAATTTGAAAATGTCTTCTTTTTTACCTTTCGCTTCACCCCCTTTCAGCTGTGATACAGTTACAAGATATGTTTCAATATAGCAAGCGATGTAATTGTCTTATTGGACTTGATGTTTTTAATATTAGTTTGCTACTGCAGCTTTATGTTCGCGGTGAAAAATTTAACCAACCTATATTCTTCTGCAACAATATATCCGGATTAGTGGACCCTGTAAGTTCAGTAGACGATGATTTATTGATTTGTGGCCTTTGATTTGCCTGTTACTTTATTATTTTTTAATTTTTATGACCAGGTTGTACCAGAGAATGATCACAGGGCTTTATATTCGTCTCACTCATTCAAGATTTTGTTCAAAGAAGGTGGTTGTGGAACTTTCATACCCTTGTTCTTCAATCTTATTGGTTCTGTCAGACAATTCAATCAACAGATGTCAAGGGCAGAGCCTAACTTGGATCCCCTGCAAGCAGCACAGACACCTGTTGATGAGATGATGAGACATGCGTGAGTATTCTTGATGACTCATTATTGTTTGGTTGGAATAAGTGACTTCCAGCTTTTAACACGGTCGTTTTGTAGATATGTTGATCCAAATGATCCAACAAGGATATTCCTGCAGCAGCCCACTCCTCAGTCACAATTAAGGCGCCGGGGATACCATTCTCAGCCTGCTGAGCATGCCATTTGATGTGTAATATTTGTTCACCAGAATCTTAAATTGGTGCCAGGCTTGTTTCCTTGTCATGTTAATGCGATAATCTTTGGAGCATTTGGTTGAGACACGTCGAGTAAGGTGTAATTAAGTTGCTTGTACATGGATATATGGAGAATTATGCTTTATGGATGTTATCATCATATGATATGTGAATTGTATTAAGAAAATAACAGAATGAAATTCATCATATGTTGTACGCTAATACTAGTTTGAAATGTAAAAAACGAAGTTAGATTTATTGAATTCGGAAGAAAAGCACAAGGTGGTTTGGTGTAGGTGCATCTTTGTCTGAACAGCTATAACGCTGATCTGCACAACAAGCTTTGGCACCTGGGAGCGTTTATTCCGTCCCAGATATGACATATTGTATATTCTGACCACAGTAAATGTGCTAGTTTATAAACATCAAGTAGTTAGTTGGGCTAAACCTCTTCTCAGCCATAGTTGGTATGCTGTCATGTGGAAGGCATCGTAACTTCTTGGAGTGGTGTGCCAGGCAAAGTGTCTTCTAACGAGGGAAAGGTTGTTGTATAGCCGCTGGTACATTTGCTTGGATACTGACGACAATATTTTTTTTACGAGCCTGAAATCTCCTTCGCTGATGATAATAGAGAACGCACTCCAATCCAAGATGTTCGCAAATGGAAGGTCGTAGTAATTGGAAATTATAACCGGAATGCAACCGTAATGGATAGCATCACTGATTCTTGCAGTGTTGACCTCGTAGCCTCTAATATGGAGGCAATATTTGCTTCTTTTGAACCCTTCCTCGTAAGGAAGAGATGAACCTCCTCCGACTGATATGGCAAATGATGTATCATTGCTCCATACATCCAGTATCTTCTGTCGAATAAATGAGTTCTGTGCTCGCCCGGCAAAGAAAACGAATATATTTCTGCCGTATGACATTGAAAGAGTACATAGCACTATTATTACTAATTAAAACTAACCGGAGCAACCGGATCTCGAAATGCTACAGTTCCTAGTCTATAATTCTCTATCCGATGGTGATCCTCTGTTGATTAGAATTAATTAAAGTGTAGTGAAGATATTTACCTCCTGTCAGAAGGATAGAGTGCTGCCGGGTCTTGGCCCTCTTGGGGGTGTTGGCGTGGCCAAACTTGGGGTAATCCTATGTCCTTGTGGGTAATATACAACCTCTGGAAGTAGCTGGATGAGCACGTGATTTGAATAGCATTGTTACGCAGAGCAGGGTGCTTGGAGGCGGCTTCTCGACCGATGGAATGACAATAGACATAGAAGTGATCGGCGCCACCAGAGGCGTTCCAATAATTGGACTCGGAGCTAATCCTGGTTGTGTATTCGGCAACGAAATCTGAAATGGATGATGCGGAACGCAAGCTAGGGTGATTCCGCATGGCATTGATGGAGAAAGGCATAAAAAAGAAATTAGCCTCCTCCGGACGCTCGGTGAGCAGGGAACTGTGAAGAAGAGCCACCTTGAATGCGTGCTCGCTGAAGTAATTTCCTAATTTGGGGTTCCTGCTGGGGTCTGCTAGGGGGAGGAAAATGCTGCCGTATGTTGAGGCCGGGGAGACATGACCAGGGTGGACATAGGGATGTACGAAGATCTTGAGATTGTTCACCATTTCTTCATAGTTGGTGGAGAAGAGTGGCCAGTTGTGGTAAGGGCCGCCGCCGCCGCCGGTGTTGGTGACCATTTGTGATTGCAATGGTTGGAGTGAAGTGGGTAAAACAGCAGGAGAAGCTGGACTTTCTCCATGAGGACGAGGACGAGGACGAGTTATTGGGGCTTTCCTTTGAATTGGCTGGGAGTAGTGACTTATTGGGTCTGCAGTTGCCTCTTCTCCTGCTTTACCTAATCGGGCTTGAAACTGGAAGCTTTCTGGTGTCTCGGTCTTCTTATTAGTGAAACTGTCATCCCTCCTAGCCCTCCCCTCCAGTTCCAGTTCAAATAGCGGGAGTGGTTTTGGAGCCATCAGCCGGAGGCTCGTCCACGATAGAGGATGAAGCACCACCAGGACCACCGCCATGAGAATGATGAGCATGCACGCTAACCGCAAAAGTAGACGCAATGGCGAGCCCCAATACCGGTTTCGACGAAGGACTTGCCAGGGCCGCTGCCGGCTTCTAAACAAGGAAATACTGCTGCTGCTGTGGTCCATGAAGATTAAAATCGTAGTCGACCGTAATGACGCGGTAAGCTGGCTGCAGCTGCAACAGAGAAATGATGAATAAGGAAGCCCAGTGGCTAAGACGCAAACGGGAATGAGGAGGCTGGCCCAGAACACATGTAAGTGGCCAGTAGTACACTGGAGATTGATGACGGCTTCGAGAATGGTAACATATATTTGTTAACGATAAACGCTACTCTCGGTGGAACTGAAAAAACCATAGTAATCGCTTACTTTTAATTTAGTATTTTTTTTAAAATTAAAAATATAATATATTTGATATATAATTAAATATTTATTTTTATATTTATTTTTTAATTTAAATTATATTATTATTATTATTAAAAGTAATTTAAATTTTTCATACAAAAAGTAAATTTTTTTTGTGAAGAAAACTTTTGAAATTAGATTTTTTTTTTAAATGGAGTAGTTATTTATGTGGTTTGGGTTAAAAAATAAAATTATTTTATTTTTCTATTTAAGAAAAAGGTTTACTTTTAAATTTTTTCCCTAGAAAAAGTTAATTTTAAAATATTTTTCTATATTATTTTTTAAGTATATATAATTTGCACTTAAAAAATATGAATAAAAATAAAAAATAATTTAATAATGCATAAAGTTTATTATATTTAATTACATATATAATTCAAAGTAAATTTTATTTTAGACTGATAAAATATATTTTTTAATAAATAAAAAAGTGAAAAAAAATTTAAAATTTGTAAATTAAATAATTTGATAATGTGATTGACAAGTTGCTGTCCATTGCACCAAATACATAAAGAGTAAAAATATAAAAATATATTGAGTAAAATATTGAGGTCTAACACTTCGATTTTTTCTAATTGTAGTTAGTCGGCTAGTTTGGTCTTACCATACTTAACCCCACGTAACACGGTTGGAACGTTTGGATAAGGGCATTTTTATGGAAAATTTATAAAAATGACACCTTTGACCATTGACTTTACAAAAATAGCACATTGCTTCTATTCCTTTGTTTTATAGCACTTCCATAAAAAAGTGATTACAACACCCTTCTTTTCTTCTGTGAGTTATAGAACGCGTTCTAAGGCCACAGATTGTTTCACTTCTGTTGCTTTGCTACTCTTGACTTCAACGTTTTAGAGCCTCTTTGGTCGATTACCATGTTATAAAGTACTCTTCGCCACAAGGTTTTGAAGCTTAGTTATAAATACTTCAAGAATTTGTTGTCACACCCCATCGGATGTGAACAAAGTTTGTTCTCTCACACGCCATTATTCGTATTGCAAGCAATCACGTTTCAAATAGTCTGCAAGCAATCGCACTTGTTTTCACCCATCTAGCAGGTTAGTTTGATTTATTGCGTTTTTTTAAACTGGGTTTGTGAATGGTACAGAAAAAATAGTCGAGCAATATATCCAGCACTAGGTCGAGCATAAAGTTGCGCACGTAATTGGGTCGAGCATAACATCGAGCATTAGGTCGAGTCAAGTGGAAAGTCGAGCATATAGTCGATATATTAGTCGAGCAATCTGATAGGGCTAGATAAAGTTCCAGCTTTATAATAGGTCGAGTGGAAGGTCGAGTATTAGGTCGAGTCTCATGGGAAGTCGAGTATTTAGTCGATCTATTAGTCGAGTACTCCAATAGGGCTATATGAAGTGTCCAGCATTATAGTTGTTTGAGTGCAAGGTCGAGCTATTAGTCGAGTACTGTGGCTGGAATGAATTTCTCATTTATTGAGAGCCCTTCAACGATCCTGCTGCTTGTTGATGGCCTTAAATTTTAAAATGTTCTTTTGTTCGATGTAAAATCGTTGTTTATTAATTGTTTTGGTTTTGAATGTAGGGATGTCACGCGGCATTACATGGTCTGTACACGTTTTTTATGACGGAAAATGGAACGTTGATCCTAGTACAAATGAACGAAGCTTCATAAATTACAAGAGGGTCGAAACTCTTTTGTTGACAGAAGACACAAGTTTCAAGGAACTAGTGAATCTCATCATCTCTGTTATACAATTAGATATGGAGATTGAAGATAGATTGGTCCTCGAATATGTACCCAAATACCTACCAAAAATTTCCCCTCTTCCAATCAAGACTGATTACCTTATCAAATGCTTTTTGAATGAGATTATTAGACGGTCTGAAGACGCACGGATTCCAATATGTGTTACCCTTCGTGTTGAGACCGAAGCATCAGGTGCTGAAGATGGTGCTAGCAATTCACCAATAAAGCGATTGGGTGGCAACAGTCCGTTATGGACTAATGATACTCTTCCGCCAAACAATTTCGTCGAACCAATTTTTGAAGAGGCAGTTCATGATCTTGGACCCAGGATTGATGTAAATACTCCGGTTGAAAAAATCATAGTTGTGGAAGATGTAAATACTTCGTCCAAGCAACCGGAGAAAAATGAGCCTGTCAATCCAGCTCAAACCCATGTGTGAGCAATCCTCCATTGCCAACAGCTGACAAGGTCATCGCATGCTAATAGTGGGACTTCTTCGGACAGATTAGCCGCCATCGTCGATGTTGCGGTCAATGATGTTTTCGAGACGAGAAAGCAATTGCAATTGAGAATGAGTATGCTTGCTGTGAAATATTTCTACGAGTGGAAGGTGGTTAGAGCAAGTCGCAAGTATTGGTACATACGATGCACGCATAACAATTGCGGATGGAAACTAAATGTATATTCCATTGGAAACTCGGGTGCTTGGAAGGTCAATAAATTTGAAAATACCCATACATGTCAGTTATCACTTGTGCATTGTGATAATCGTCAGGCATCCAGTAAAGTAATAGGATCGTGGATCAAATGTAAGTATCAAAAAATTTGTCGGCCATATAAACCCGCCGAAATCATGGCAGACATTCGTCAAGAGTTGGGTGTGAATATACAATATCAGAAGGCTTGGAGATCAAGGGAATCGGCACTCGACGAAATGAGAGGTGGATTTGAGAATTCATATAGAATACTACCATCTTATTTGCACATGTTGAGGGCGTGTAATCCGGGTACATTCACTGATCTCGAGATGGACGAAGATCATAGTTTCAAATATGCTTTTTTTGCAATGGGAGCATCACTTCGTGGATTTCGCAGCTGTATGCGACCGGTTTTTGCCGTTGATGCCTGCTTCCTGAAGGGGAAATACCCAGGGTCATTGCTTGTTGCCACTTGCATGGACGGTAACAACCAGGTGTACCCGATCGGTTGGGGTTTGGTGGATTCAGAAAATGACGCCTCGTGGGAATGGTTTATGGAAAAGTTGAATGCTGCAATAGGTGTTGAAATCGATGGATTGGTGTTTGTGTCCGACAGGCATAAAAGCATAGCCAAAGGTATCGCACGTGTTTTCCCCAACGCCTTCCATGGAGTGTGTATCTATCATTTGAGCAACAACTTGAGAACAATGTTCAAACACAAAAAGGTCCTCCCTATATACTTTAAGGCAGCAAAGGCATACACTCTTGCCGAATTCAATGAGATGTGGAGAATTCTTTCCTTACAAGATTCGCGCTTCTGCGAGTATTTAACAGAGGTCGGCATTGAGCGGTGGTCAAGGGCACATTCGAATGGGAGACGATACACTATAATGACCACTAACATTGCTGAATGTCTGAACGCATTGTTGAAGGATGCACGGGAACTACCAATTCATTGTTTGGTTAAGTACATTCGGAGCACGCTTCAAAGATGGTACCATGAAAGGCGTACAGCTGCGTCCAAAATGAAAACACATACAACCCCTTATATTGAGAATGAGCTTTCATCTAGGATGCGAGCGGCACAATCTCATGTCGTTGAACCAGTCGATATACACCGGTGGTGTGTACGAGACATAGCAAATCGTACTTATACTGTCGATTTGCTTCAAAGATCGTGCACGTGTCGAGTGTTTGACATGGATCAACTCCTATGTGTTCATGCGTTGGCTGCAGCCCGTCGCCGGCAAAGTGACCATTATTCTCTATGCTCGCCATTTTATTTTACTGAAGCACTCAAATCCGTTTATGCAGATCCCATTATCCTGGTTGGTGAACCTCAGGAGTGGCTTGTGCCTGAAGAAATTCTGTCTATTCAATTAGCTCCTCCTGAACCAAGGTCTAAAAGTGGTAGACGCAAGAAACAGAGAATCCTTTCAACGGGTGAAGAAAGAGTTCTAAAGAAATGTGGTCGATGTGGAGGGACTGGTCATAACCGTAAAACTTGCTCTAATCCATTCCAATCTAGGGTAGAAAAGTGATTAGCCTGCGTTCATTGTAAACACTCTTCTGCAATAAGCCAATATATTGTAAACTTTTGGTGTCTTGTGTGATTGCAACATTAAATTTGTGACATATTTTCAAATTTATGCCACATCTCATTATTGTTGGTTTTTATTTCTTTTTAATCGGGAAGGATTATCAGAAGTTTTTTTAATCAAGAAGAAATGATTGCTATCAGCAAATTTCTGTTTCCCGCTCGAGATTTTGCTCGACTACCAACTCGACTAATTAAAAGCTCGACTAAATTTACTAATTATACTCGACTATGGGACCGACCTTAAACTCGACTAAATTTATTAAAGCCAAAGTTCTGTTTCCTGCACGACTGCTAACTCGACTAAACACTCGATCAAAAAAAAGCACAACTTGCTTTCGTGAAAGAAACTCGACTACAGAATCGACTTTAGACTCGACTAAATTTACTGAAGGAAAAGTTTGGGAAGTTCTGTTTACTGCTCGACTTATAACTCGACGAAACACTCGACTAGAGAAAAGCTCGACCTACTTTCCTGAATTAAACTCGACTATACGATCGACCTTGAACTCGACTAAATTTACTAAAGCCAAAGTTTGAGAATTTCTGTTTCCTGCTTGACTTATAACTTGACGAAACACTCGACTAGAGAAAAGCTCGACTTACTTTCCTGAATTAAACTCGACTGTACAATCGACCTTGAACTCGACTAAATTTACTAATGCCAAAGTTTGGGAAGTTCTGTTTTCTGCTCGAGTTCTAACTCGACTAAGTAAAAGCTCGACTTGCTTTGGTGAATTAAACTCGACTATACAATCAACCTTGGACTCGACTAAATTTACTAAAGCCAAGGTTCTGTTTCCTGCTCGATATTGCACTCGACGACGAACTCGACTAAATAAAAGCTCGACTAAATTCGTTAATTATACTCGACTAAAGAATCGATATAGAACTCGACTAAAATTTATGAAAACCAAAGTTTGAGAATTTCTTTTTCCTGCTCGAGTTGGTACTCGTCTATAAACTCGACTAAATAATAAATGTGCTTGTTTCATTGAAATACACTCGAGTACGTGCTCGACTGTAAACTAGACCAAAAAGTACTTGTAAATGTACCATCAACTAAATGTTTGTGCCATTGCATAGAATGATAATTGGACAATTTCACACTTCACATTAATAAATGTATTTACAAGTCTCAACTATGAGTCGACTTAGCTATATACAAATAAATGTTTTGGAAAAAAAAACTGTATTTACAACACTACTCTACTTTTTGCGCCTTTTTTTGTACTGCTTTCCTCTTCGCTGGTCCTCTTGTCGTGCATGGATGAATAGTGCGGTAGCTATCTCGGTACGCGCATCCATTACAGACTTACAGTCCGGATTAAACGTCTCCAGTGGGACCCCGTGAATCAGGAATTCAGCCCATTTCAAGACAAAGATCCCACAGGCTCCACCGCTAAAGGAAACGATGAGCGTATATTGTTAGTTGCAAAGAAAAATATAAAACAAGGAAGAACCACAACACATTTCTTTTAACGCTGCCGGAATTACTAACCTTGTTTCTTGACGTGGCAAACCCTACTCAATGACGATTTGCCAAGTATCCATACTCGGAAGTTCACATGCCTTTAGTATTTTCGGCATGATTTGCACGAGATGCTCCAATTTTGGCCCCATCCCTTCTTGGTCCAGTGAGTTATACACGTGGAACGTGTGTTGATGGATATCCATCCTCACCAATATCCAGTGATTTCCACCCACATGGACCGAGAATGTATCTTGGTCCACCGCATTTACGCTTAATCTCAGACGAATCGAACCAACAAATTGTTTCATGGCCAAATCTTCGTGCGTGGGATCCTGCTGGGCCGTATATAATGTTTTCATTCCAATCTATGCCCACAAAGTAAGACCACAATATTTCAATTCAGCTATATAAGCCAACATAAAAATAAGGAATATAACAAATAACTTACATCAAAATACGTTTCCATAATGGAAACATCTTTGCGGCCCATTATGAGGATCTTTTTCTGAAGCATGGATGTGTACAGGTCCAAATGCTGGAAAAAACACCCGAATTTCATGGATTAGGACAAATATATTCTCATTGCCTAACGATGAATGGAAGAACAATCGAGTATTACCTCATTGGAAAGCCACTCATTTTCAAGAAGAAGCTTCTTGAGCAAATCCGAATCCAGGTCAAAAATTGGAGTCCACAAGAATTGCCGCTTCGTCGGCTTCAACCACTTTAGCATGCCTTGAATATCTTCCGACCCAGGTTGGAAATTATGGAAATTAAACCGCGCCGGAATCATAAATGGGGGGGGGAGTGGGATACTCAATGGCAAGAACCGGTGCCAAGTTGATACCACCGGAAACATCCTTCAGACGAACCCCATGATCCTTATTGCCTTTGTCCTTAATCGGGGTTGGGGGAGGAGTCTCGATTTCAACAATGACGGGAACGGATGGAGTCTTGTGTGCAACCTCAGGTTGGTGAACAGATACTAACGCTTTCAAATCCACCTCATCCGTCTCTGAATTTGCCCCACCATCAGCTTTGCCTTCTTTCCCCGCCATCACTTGCTCGAGAGTGCGAGTCAGATGTTGAACGGTTGCGGTTAGCCTATTAACTGTGGATTCCAATTCGGCGATTCGAGCTTCTGCCCTTTCTTGTCGTTCGATCATCTGCCTCACTGAAGGCCGACGAGCCTCTCGTGCCTCTTTGGGAGGATGCACGTCTTCTTCTTCTTCTTCTTCTTCCTCAGCAAACTGCAAATCCTTGGCAGCCTCTCCGATTTCTTCTTCCTCCCAACTCAAAAAATTGGCAACTTCTTCCGGAGTTGGAGTTATTGGTGTGACTTTAACTCTCTGCAGCACATTGAATGTGAAAATAATTGATACCTCACATTATTTAAAACGCAGACATACGAGGAAATTATTTCGTCTTATTATGAACTAATACCTCTCCGCTAAGTAGGTTTTTGAACCATATGGCATTTTTTTCTTGGACAGATCGGTGGCTCTTCACCGCCTTTCACCTGAACATCCTTGGCCTACCTCCAGGGGTTTCAACCTTTTGAACTAAAGAGAATCGGTCGAAATGCGGCATCAATTCATAGGCGAATACCTGCGATTCAGAATAGAAAAAATTAATTATGTAAACTTAAGAACACAGTTAAAAATAAATCTGTTGTCACAATTAATTCGTTACCCTTAGAGCAACTGGGAATCCGTCAACGGTGTATGTCCTGTTATCGATATCCCTCGACTGCTTCAAGGCGTTGGCCATAGCCTTTCTAGCACTATCCGTAGTCACACGAAAAGATTCTTCACCCCACGGGATTTCATCAAACTTCTGCCAATTACAGGCCAAATGGACCACCTTGTCATCTATATGGTTCATCTTTTGCTCCCCAATTATAGACGTGTATAGCAATAGCAAGGTGAGGGACACAACAACCTCGTCCGAATAGCTTGCGTTTATTTGATCGTAGGCTTTGAAAACATCGGCATATGTTGTTTCATTGTGCCTACCTTCTCCAGTTAGATACTTGCTAATTAGACTTGGGCCATCTGGTGCCTGGAATTTCGCGTATTCACGAGTAAAGTCGCCCATCTTGAACCCAGTGATGAGTGCAAACTCCCTCCGCCCAAATTTAACCTTCAAAGAATAGGCTTCCGTCCTTTTGGGATTCCTCGTCTACCTTAAGTTGCCTCAATAGGACGCTGTGGATCATCTGTTTACACAAAAACGTATGCTCATGATCCAGCGCAATTCCAGCAAGGCTACTAACCTTTCTAAGTATGTCCCTTTGCGATTCTGTTAGTTTGAGCCTAATTCTCTGCATATTAGCCTTATAGTAGCAATACTGCGAAACCTTTGCATTGAAGAAATCACACTGAACGACCATTTGCTCATTCAGAGGGTCCTGATTAATAAATTTGCAAAATAAAAGAAAATTAGAACTGGTAATATCTCGGAATAACACAAAAAGTTCTGAAAATTAAACATTCTGTTTCATGCTCGACTCTTTACACGACTAAAAACTCGACCATAAACACAAGGTTGGATATGAAAACATTAAATGAATAAGCTGGCTCGACTATATACCCGACTACTAGCTCGACCAAAAACATAAAGTTTGAAGTGAAAACATTAAATGAATAAGCTGGCTCGACTATGTGCCCGACTACTAACTTGACCAATAATAGAAGAGATCTTGAAGAACAAAATTTCTGTCTATGCTTGACTATATACCCGACTACTAGCTCGACTAAAAACATAAAAATCTTAAAAAGCAAATTCACTTTCATGCTCGACTATATGCCCGACTACTAACTCGACCTAAGACAGAAAGTTATGAAGGAAAAATTTCTGTTTCATGCTCGACTATATACCCGACTACTAACTCGACCTAAAACAGAAGAGTTACGAAAGAAAAATTTTTGTTTCATACTCGACTATATGCCCGACTACTAACTCGACCAAAAACAGAAGAGTTACGAAGGACAAACTTCCTGTTTCATGCACGACTATATACTCGACTACGAGCTCGACTAAAAACATAATGTTCTTTGAAATCAAAAATTTAATATGCTTGCTCGACCTTTGACCCGACTATTTACTCGACCGAAATATAATATTTAAAAAAAAACAGGAGCGTTGAAGAATCGGTAACTCGACTATAAACCCGACTATATGCTCGACTTTTTTCAAGAGGTCGAGTTATGCTCGACCTAGGGCTCGACTTATCATCGACCCCCTGCCAGACCAGTTTTCAACCATATTCAGACAACCCATTCCAATTCCATATACACAACATCCACACACACTATGTAGGATGAATAAAATAATCGCACTCATCACAAATTTTACTCATACTTACCGCGTGTTGCTGTACTTGTTTCTTCTCCGTCGGGGTTGTCTTTTTAATCATCGTCGATGGTTTTCCTCCCTTTGTGCATGCCATTGAATTTGTTTTGAATGTTTAGCACTTTGGTTTTTCAAAATATTTGAGGCGGAAAACAACGAAGGTTTTGGAAGGAAATGAAAGAGGAAAAGGTTTGCAGAATCCCAAAATTGAAAATGTAAAGCAAGGTGTGAGGACGGCGGTTTAGCTTCAAGAAATTAAAAATGGAAGAACGGTTTCAAGAATTAATTGTGGAAGAAGAACGGTTTCTCAATGTGCATTGGTTTCCCGCGTAGAAGAGAAGGGTTCTGAAGTAATTTTGTGCATAGAAGTGCTATAACATAAAAGAAAAAAAAGCAAGGTGCTATTTTTGTAAAGTCAATGGTCAAAGGTGTTATTTTTGTAAATTTTCCCATTTTTATTTGTAAATGAAAAAAATTATATTAGAATGTGTAAAAATTTTAGTAGGTATTTTTTTGATAGAAAAAGTTTTTTGAAGAGAAAAATAAAAGGAAAATTTTTAAAAATTATGTGAAAGAAATTTGAGTGAAAAAATTTGAATTTTAAATTTTAAAATAAAAATATATTTAAATAATTTATTTTTATTTGAGAATTTTATTATTTGCAAATAGACATGAGATTCGGCAGTGATTTCGACCAGCCAACATTCAAAACCCATTCGCGTTTGCATCCTATATGACATAGTCAGGTACGAGGAGATGCTTGCACTTCCAAGCTCCATCTTCTTGCGGCCTATTTGCTAAATAAGAAGATTCTTCAACGCAAGAAGTGTGTGTGTGTTTTGCCCCTTTATAGAAGCGGCATGGCGACGAGTTGGCTATGGGCGCCACCAGTGCAGATGCAGACTACTGCCTCCTCATACTTGGACTCACGGATGAGAGGCATCATCATCAGTCATGGTAATAGGCATGTTCTGAAATCCGGCCTACTTTTCAGAAATTACAAATCCTCTGCTTCGATTTCGATTATGATGCCGCGCACCAGAACCTATTCCAGCTCTAATGACAACAGTCAAGCAGATGCTACTGGAATTCAGATCTACAGAGATATCGAGAGGTCTCTTGACTTTAGTTATTTCATCTTTAGCTTTCATTGGATTATCTGAACTTATAATTTACAATTCGCAATTTCATACGCATAAGAACATAAGAAAATAAGGAAATACCCTATATAACGCACTTTTATAATTTCGTCCTTACGAATTTGCATTCCAATGCGACCTGCATACTGAGTTTAATCCAATTATTTAATTATATAAAGTATAACACAATTTAATGTAAAATTTCTCAGTTTTATTCTAATGAGGCATAGATAATTATTATTAGCAAAGATAATGCAGGAATTTCATTCAATTTATTTAAAACTAGACTTTTTTTTAGGTATAACAAATTTTTGAAATTTTTTTATTTTAATTTTTAATTTTTAATTTGTTGGGTTTGTTGGAGACTGAGAGAGTATTAAATTGCGGTTATTCTAATCTACTAACTATTCCCGGCTGGCTAAGTGGAAAAGGATGGTCCTGGAATAAGGTTGTTAGATTGAGGTTATTATTAATGAACTAGATTAAGACACAGCAAGAATGGACTCAAGCGAGAAGAGTATTAACAACTTCTGTTCGCAGAAACTTCGTTTGGAAGAAAGAGGATAGCAGTAGAGTAAATCCATTGTTACTTTCTCCCCTCTCTTTTCTTTCATGTGTTTATTTTCTTTTATTTATTTGTTTATCCCTTTGATTAGAAAGTGTCTAAAAGTATACTTTTCTGTTTAAACATAGTTAGGAACTAACTAACCTAGTTAGGTCAACTAACAATGAAAACATTTTTTTTACAATGTTTGAAGCATCCTCCTATTTTGCTTGGAATAGTTGTCTTCTCTGTTTTTATATTACAAGAATCACTTTTTAACCAGAAAATTATTTCTTTTCACTCCTTTTCAGATTACTAACAGAAACTGTGAGGCAATCTCAGGGTGACTGGGGTAGTTCAAGCAACTGGAGTGAGATTGAGGTATCTTTCAAGAGAAGTTTTCATAAAGAAAGTAATGTAGTATATTTTGATGTGGATGATAAGGGCTGTTTATTTGCGTTGTTAATTATGTTTTGTAGAAAAGGAAAATTATTATTTCACTGCGCAAGAGTGAATCCATGAGGCTTTCATAGTGTGAAACATGTAGAGTAGGTATCGTCAATCGTAGAAAGCCTTCAGATCCTTTTGTTATGCAACTCAGAGAGCATGAACAATATTTAAAGGAAAGACACATAACTTAGCTATCTGTTTGGCATTTTGACCTGGATTAATTTTTTACTGTAAGTTATCCTGAATTCAGAGATTATTGGACGGTAACAAAATGGCAAAGCAAAACAGGTAAATATTCCTACATTTAAACCTTTGCTTCTGAATTATTTCAGGGTGCATGGATTTTGAGACCAAGAAACTCAAAGCCAGTGTCAATTGTACATTTTATAGGTGGTATATTTGTTGGGGCAGCCCCTCAGCTTACCTATCGCTTGTTCTTGGAGCGCCTTGCGGAAGAGTGAGTGGCTTTACAATTCTGATAACTTTTTGTTTTTAATTATATTATATACTTGGTGACTTGTAGTTACATCAACAATAACAACAAAATATTTATCCAACTATGTGGAGTCGGCTATATAAATCAGATCTTGCAATCATATTCCATCAAACCCATATTTTTGTTTAAGTTTGCGGCAGACTGCCTAAAAATTATCTCAGAATCTTAAAAATAGTCTGCTTTGATACCTAAGTCGAAACTCGAGACATGTATAAAGTAAAGACCAGAGAATAAAGAGAAAGAGAGGAAGATCTTTACCATGTCTCACCTATTTATAATTATATGTTAGGGATTATTTCATGGTAGGGACTATCTTTTCAGTTATGGTGGTCCTCAAAGTGGTCCAAGGCTTTGGTCCCCAAAGTGACCTTGTACACGTTCTTTTATGAATTGACATGTGGCTTGAGGATTATCTCCCCTATTACCTCACGTTTTTTTCCCCCTAATGCATTCATCACTCCATCCATGTTAAATATTTTTAGCATGACCAGTCTCAAATCTGGATAAAGGAGAAGAGTTGCATTAGGCCAAGAACCAGCATGAAATTTTGTCAGATTTCATGATATGGGCCATATAAGAAATGTTGACTCGTAGTTACATGAATATTAAATTTCTTATTTATATCTCTATTCCATCTTTGAATCTTTGAATCTTTGATTGTGCTGATTTTTCATTGTTATCAACTGTTCAATCTTGATTCTGATTTCAACATTTAAGATTCAGTTTTTTAGTCCTTTGTTCTAGGTAAGTTTTGGCTTTTGATTTTTTAATATTCACAACGCAATGTTCATTTGTTTAATGGCCATGTATCAATTTCTTTCTTTTCTTTGTTTTTATTTTGTGGGGGTGGGGGTTCTACTGAGAGGATATTGGTAAAGTTGTGGGAGCTTCTGAGATCAGCATTAACTAGAGAATAGGATACCTATTGACTCATTCCTTTTATTTTGTGAGACAGAGGTATATTGGTGATCGCAACACCTTATGCTAGTGGATTTGATCACTTTCTTATTGCAGACGAAGTGCAGATCAGATTTGACAGATGTCTTCGGTTTCTTCATGAAACTGTGAGTTTTGACTTCTAGTCATAGTAAGGTTTTCTGCAATTATGTGATTCATGTCTCATCCATTTTCTTTGCCAACTGTTTCGTAGGAACAAGATCTTCCTCGGTTTGGCATTGGGCATTCTCTAGGATCTGTCATTCACCTTTTGATTGGTAAAACAAACAAATTTTCTAGAATCGTTTATATTGGATTTTAAGCTGTAACTAACTAGATGAATCAGTAATTGCCAGGCTCAAGATATGCTGTGGAAAGAAATGGGAATGTGTTGATAGCATTTAACAATAAGGTACCTAATTGTTCATTCTGGTCCTTTCTTTCAGATAGGTATATTAATGAGAGTCTCAGCATTTTAATGCAAATTTCAGGAAGCCAGTGTAGCTATCCCATTATTTTCACCTGTTCTTGTACCAATGGTTCAGAGCATTGGACCATTTTTGTCACAAATTGCATCATCGCCAACCATTCGTCTTGGGGTGAGCATCTTTATGAAAATCTTATGGTTGTTAAACTGATTTATGTGATAATGGTAGCAGTAAACATGATATGGGATATCAAAATTTATGATAAGATTTGGTTATTTTTGCAGGAATAACAAGGTATTTTATTAGGAGAAAGTTAGTCTTGTAAACCATAGTTATACTATCTGGACATCTTGAAATTCTGGTACTTCATCCCAAAAAAGAGTCCAGGATTTTTATATAACTTTTTTTAAATTATAAGGTACAACTTAATGCACCATTAAATATATTATTTTTCATTTTTATTCTTACTTTTTAATTTTAAATTATACATGATCATTATCAGTAAGGATAATGTAAGACTTTTATTTAAAAGTGGACTCTTTTTTTAGGACAAAGAAAATTTTTATAACTGGACTTGTTTTTGGGACTGAGGGAGTATCCATATTTTGTTTCATTAAATCAAACCTATAATTGGGAAGATCTGTTGTTCACACTCATTACATTACTAATTGTGGGAACCAAGACCTTACTTTTGTTTGCGGTAGACTATTTTAAGCATTTGTTGGCCTTTCTTGGCTATTGAAGTAAAAGATTTTGCCTAGTAGGGACTGCAATCTTCTCCATAACTGTTAAAAGTCTTGATCTCTGTCCAAGATGTTGGTCCTCCCAGCCATATTCCCTCTGCTATATATCTCTTTATTCCTCCCTTTTGCCAGACCCGTAAGCTATAAGAAAAATGGTGAGAAAAACGTCCATCTTTTTGTCAGCCACTGGAATACTTAATGCAGCACTTTCTATGATATCCCTGAATTTCCCAATCCGGCCAAGCAGAGGTCACCACAACTCATGGCCTTTATTCTATCTTTACATGTGTTCGTTATGCTATATAAATGATACTGCTGGAACAACAAGCAAAATGTAGGTTAATGTTTACTACTCCAAGCAAAATGCTGGAACAGAGAATTGTTTACTACCCAAGTAATATTTTCCTTTTGCAATCATGATCTCTCTGTCAACTGCTGTTGATTACGAAAAATTTGCTTATTGACTCACTAATGAGTAATATTAGCCAGGTCATAGTTGAATTAAGAAAAGTTGATAACTAAAGTAAAAAAATACAACAAAGACCATATGTATTTTTACCACCAAATCCTATTCCCAAATCCTAACCAAAATACTAGTCCCTCTATCTCAAAAAAAGAGTTTACTTTTGGAGCAAATTTTTATATTATCTTTAATAATAATTATTATATATAGTTCATCCCTAAAAAAAAGATAAAAAAGGAGAATTGTATATTTAATGGTGCCTTAATTTTATTGTACCTTATAACAAAAAAAAAGTTGTACATTATTCAAAGTAGATTTTTTTTTGGGACAGAGGGAGTACTTAAAATTTTATTTCTACCAGCCCTGATTGATTGTTTGATGAGATTACTTGGTATTCCTTATGTTCTAAAAAAAAGTTTACTTTTATTTTGTTGCAACTGTTTTTAAGTAGAATGTACAATATAATTAATGTATTATTAAATGTAAAATTTTATATTTTTATTCGTATTTTTTATGACTTATAAATAATTATTATTAGTATGGATAGTTTAGTCATTTTATTGAAAGTGAACTCTTTTCGAGGATGGTGGGAGTATATATTTTTGTGCCTTTATGTGGTTTATGCGGATTACTATGTCAATAGATGCATCGATGTTGTCTGCAAATTTCTAAATTTTATCTTGACACAGAATAAGTACTTTTTCCTTGGGAATTGAAAATTGACAGGCAGAGATGACTCTGAAACAATTAGAGAACCTTAGCCCCCCGATTATGAAGCAGGTTCTTCCTCTAGTTGAGCAACTGCCTCCCTTATACATGGACTTGGTAAATGGAAGGGAAAATTTTACCCCAAGACCAGAAGAAACTAAGCGATTGGTATGAATTTCTTGCCTTTTTGATTTTTTTTCATATCAATTTGTAGTTTTGGATGTCACCAAGATTCTCCAAAATTACATCTCATGTGATATTTGAGCGCAGCCTACACACGGTGAAATTTATAATTGAAATTACCATGTTATCTCTGGTGAACACGCTTTGATAATATAGCGATGTGCAAATACCCAACAGTTTCCAATACAACAATCAGCCAATAACCTTCTTCAGTATTCACATCACCAAGATCACTTACACTGTAGACGACAATTAGTTAACTTTCCTAACCAATGTCGAGCTCTACAACAGTATAAGCAAACAAGAACAAGTACAGCAAGTTCAGGAGTAAAAGATCCAATAACATATCATGAAACTGTTTTACTTACAAATACTTTACGAAAATAAAGGAGCTTGAAGGCGTACATTCAATTATCCTCTTTCGAGCATAACTTTTCAATGACTTCAACCTCATTTTTAGCCTCATTTTTGAAATTTTTTTATCTTATTTATGTTTTTGGTCTTTGAAGCACTTACCCTCATTTTGGCAAAATTGGATTTGTTTGTCAAAGCGTTTCATTGGATTGAAAATATTGCACATTCGTGATGCAAGTGCTATTATGCAAAACACTTACATACTGTATTCAATCTGCATATGGTAGAAACTGATTTTAAGACAGAAGACCGACGTTCAGTGTAAGAATGTACTGGATTCATATTCTTTCGTGAATTTTGTAATCCTAATATAAGTACAGCACACATCCCTGTTAATTTTAGCAACATAAATATATGGTTATTGGATTTATTTTTTTTTATTTGGTGGTGGTTCAGCATATGATACCTACGGTTTTACAGATAAAGTCCTATTATGGGATTTCAAGAAATCTTTTGATAAAGTTCAAAGACGACATGATTGATGAAACGTCAATTCTAGCCCAGGTGCTTAGCTCAGAGGCTGCTATCAGTTCAATGCTTGATATGTCCATTCGGTCATTACCCGGTGATCATGGGCTGCCTCTGCTGCAGGTTGAATTCTTCTCCAAGAGATGACATTAAACTCTCACTTCTACCCCCTCCAGTATCAAATCACCTCCAGTTGTGCACATATCCACATTAGTGGACTGGCTCAACTGGAGTTCTTGTGTCGCAGTAAGATTGATATCTTGCTTGATATGTCTCCTGAATGCAAAAGGAATTTTTATATTCAGGGTCTCCCGGATATTCCCCCAGCAATGGCAGATGCAGTGACTCGGGGTGGAGAGTTTTTGGCATCTTTAACTGCAGGGACGCCATGGGAGACCATTGCTAAAGATATGAGCGCTACTATTGGCATGGAATCGATAAATGTTCGTGCAGACATCTCCAAGGATATGGACCTCCTTGTCAATGTAATAGTATCATGGATGAGAGCAAACGCAAGTTCGAGAGTTTTGAGGCCCTGATCAGCCATTGTAAGTTATGCTTTTTAGCATGCTGGATTAACTAAAAGGGAAGTACAAAGGTCGCACTCTTTTCCGTTGTCAAGTTAGTTAAAGACTTAAAATAGAATATATTTAATTTTGAACAGTGAAGTGGGCTTTTTCTGCTATGGAAGAAGTAATATACAAGAGTTTTCCAGTGGGAGGGAAATCACGTCATATGTTTGCCTTCTTTAAGGGCACGCACAGAAGTTCTTGATCTAGGCCATGACTTTTTCTACCATATTAGCTCCACATCAGTTTATGACCAATTTTATACTACAGCCATAATAAAAAAAAATACTCACATCAGCCATTGGCCTTTTCTGCTACATCACTAATTCTTTCTCCTTCCTAACTATTATCAAATTTCTTCCTAACTATTATCAAATTTCTTTTATATTAATAAAACAACTTATATATTAAATTAAAATTATTATACATTAAATATTAAAAAATATTTAATCGAAATTTTTTCATTACATTAAAATTAAAATTTACTAATACACTTAAAATATGAAAATAAATACGATAAATTAAATATGAAATACTTAAAAAAAATGTGCGTAATTAAAATTAAAATTTAATAAATATTCATTACACTAAAATTAGAATTGTGTTATATACTTACTTAAAACATTCGAATAAATGCGATAAATTAAACATAACATTTTTAATAACGTGAATAATTTTAATAATTTCGCTCTGTGAATAGTGAAGGCCAGGCTTTGTTTCAAGGTCTGGCCGTTACTATTTACACAACTATTATTAATTTTTTTTTATATTAACTATCATATACTAAATAGTTAAAAACAATTAATGAATTTTTTTATTACATTAAAATTAAAATTTATTAATACACTTAAAACATGAAAATAAATACGATAAATTAAATATGAAATACTTAAAAAAATCGTCCGTAATTAAAATTAAAATTTAATAAATATTCATTACTCTAAAATTAAAATTGTATAATATACTTAAAACATTCGAATAAATACGATAAATTAAACATAGAATTTTGAATATCGTGAGTAATTTTAATAATTTTGCTATGTGAATAGTAAAGGCCATGCCTTTGTTTAAAGGCCTGCCGTTACTATTTACACAACTATTATTAAATTTTTTTATATTAATAATATAATTTATAATTTTATAAAATTTAATAATATACTTAAAACATTCGGATAAATAAGCTAAATTAAACATAAAATTTTTGATAACGTGAGTAATTTTAATAATTTCGCTATGCGAATAGTAAAGATTAGGCCTTTATTTCAAGGCCTAACATTTACTATTCACACGGCCAATATTAATTTTTTCATATTAATAATACAACTTATAATGTTATTTATCATACATTAAATACTTAAAACAATCAATAGAAATTTTTTCATTACATTAAAATTAAAATTTAATAATAGACTTAAAACATAAAAATAAATACGATAAATTAAATATGAAATACTTAAAACAATTACTAGAAAATAAATTTTTCATTACACAAAAATTAAAATAAAAAATATACTCTAAATTAATAAAAATTGTAATAAAATTTTAATAATAAATTTAATAAATAAAAATAAATACTTTATGTAATGCTTATTACAATTAATGAAAAATAAAAATATCAGATTTAACTCCAAAAATAGTCAAAGTGTATGTTAATTTGTAAAGAAAAATATTTCCTATTAATTGGTAATTTTTATTTTTTTTTGAAAAAAAAAGTAGAAATGGCTGTTGCAAATCAATGGCTGATTTGCAACAGCCATCAGATGTCGCGCGCGCCCAATCATGTTTGACGCAACTGACAGGCGCAGTTGCGTTGGAAGGTCACGACACCATTTAGCGTCCTTTGGACGCCAAACGGCGTCGTTTTAACACCAAAAAAAAAATTAAAACACATGCATGGCCTGGCCATGCTCCGGTTTTTCCAAACGAACAAAACAACGAAATAGAACAAGCAAATGGCCACGCCATATCAGCACATTGCTGATTTGGCGTGGCCCAGGCCACCCACAGCCAGCTCCAAAAGGGGCTGCTGTGGGTGCCCTAAGTTGTTATTCTTGTATATTCCACTAAGACATTCGTTCTATCAAGTAATTTTTTTATTCCAGTCTCCTAGATATTAAAATGTTGTTTTGTAGAGACGAGAGTTAAAAATATTCATGTGATTAAATTGATCCATAGTTGAATTATCTTAATTAATTTGTGTGGTCGCTCTAAAAATAAAGATGAGATGTGTTATAATTCTTTGTATACTTTTTCATGTTACACATTTTAATAATTTGTCATGAATTTTATAATTTGTATAATATTTATATTTTAACATCTATTTTATTTTAGTTAATTTTGATATTGAATTTTCTAACTTTTGTATTAAATTAATATTTTAGTAATATTTTATATTTTTTATACTAAAAATTTATAATAAATAAATTTAATAATAAAAAAGTGTACTCTTAACACTAAAATTTATTAAGATTATACTAAATATTAACTATATAAATATTAGCACAAATTATAAAATTTATAATAATAGTAGAATTTATGACGTATAATTATATACAAAAAGTATAACAAAAAATTTATTATAAGTTTTATACATGAAAATTTCATATCTTTCGTGTTTTATACTCGTGTGGGATTGTTGGTCCTGCAAGTCATAGGGGAGTTCATATTCCAAACTTGTGCTAATTAAAAGTTTTATGTATTTTATATGGTAATTCATGCTAACACGATATTGTTACAATATGAGATTTTATTTTGAAGTTTCTATACTATTATAACTATTCTTTTATAATGGTATTTTTAATTTATTATAAAAGTATTTTTATCTATATCTCACTCAAAGGATGATTATAGGGTTGGCAATTTGCGACACAATATGTAAACACCACATTTGCGACACGATATGTAAACTCCACGAATTTAACACATAATTAACCGGTACAAGTACACTTCTTAATGCGCTCGGGTTGAAATCAGGTCAAAGACGAATAACGCAGGAAATAAATAAGTCGTGTTCAAGTCAACCTGATTGATTTGTTTATTATATATATAATAATATTGTTTATTCATTATTTATAAACAAATTCATTGTAACTTAGTGGTAAGCACATTTGCTCTTGTGTTTGAACCCATTATTTATTTATTATTTTTTTAAAAAAAATCGTGTTAAATAAGTCTTTTTGTGCTATGTCGTGTTACTCGAAATATAAATAAGTCGTGTTATTTATTTATTATTTTTAAAAAAAATCGTGTTAAATAGGTTTTTTCGTGTCATGTAATATTAATCGAAATATAAACAAGCCGTGTTATTTATTTATTATTTAAAAAAAATTTGTGTTAAATAGGTCTTTTTGTGTCGTGTTGTGTTACCCAAAATATAAACAGGTCGTGTTATTTATTTATTATTTAAAAAAATCGTGTTAAATAAGTTTTTTCATGTCGTGTCGTGTTATCCGAAATATAAATAGATCGTATTCAGATTGCGTTTTTTGACATGAATAATTAAACAGATCATGTTTGGATTCGTGTAAAACTTGTAATACCCGTATCAAAACACGATTCACAAACTTGAAATATTATCTGATTGCCACCCTAGATGAAACTGGGAGGGAGAACGATGATACAACACGGAATTAAGTTAACTAGAACATATTATATCACGTGCAACCTACAAGTTCCACGGATTGTACTAACTAGAGGTACTATGAGGAGGCATTTGTTTAATGGATTTGGGAAGGGTTTGGAATGGAATGGGGTAAAAATGGGTGTTTGGTTGAGGGGGATGGGTTTAGGAAAAGTATTGGGATTGGGTTTGGGAGGAAAAGTTTTGAATAAGGGCTCAAAACAACGTGGAATGGGTTTGGGGGGAAAGGTTTTGGATAAGGGTTCAAAATGATGTTGTTTTGAACCAAAGTAAAAAAAAAAAAAAATTCCAGCGCTAAAACGGTTTAAGGTTTAGGGTTTAGCGCTGATGTAACGTGCGCCTAATGAGTGCGTGCCACATATTATGGGGTTGCAAACCCCTTAATGGTTTGTAACCCTCATTTTACCTATTTTTTTTAAAAACAAATTTTACTAATTTGTAGAAAATATTTTTCTCTACAAATTGACATTCACTTTGACTATTTTTTGAACAAGATATGATTTTTTTAAATATCATATAATGTAAAATAATAATATTTTTATTATAATTTTAATATAAAATTTATTAATAAATTTATTAATATTAAATTTTAATTTTAATTTTAATATAAAATTTATTCAATTCCATTATAAAATAATATCAAACAACATAATTACTATCATTCCATTCTATTCCAAACATTTTCTTTTATCAAATTCATTCTATTTCTAAACCCACCGTTTATACCAAGCGCCCCATGAATTTATCATAATTCATGCTAACATGGATTATTGGTTTGTAAGACAAATGGGCATGATTTTCATATTCCATATCGTAGGTCATGCCAATTACAGGAGTAAGAAATTGTACATTGTAGTTTGTGCTAACATGAAATTATTGCTAACATGAAATTATTGATGTGTAAGTTAGGTGGGAATATTCACTCTACAAATCCGAATTGTTGCTGTCGCAAGTTTTTTGCTCACATGATATTTATACTAATCGTGTGGTACGATTAATTGAAGAGGTGATGCATGCTTTTGGTACTATTTGTCATGAATTTAGAGAAAAATTACCTCAAATGTTAATTAATGTAAAAATAAAAAACACATTTAATATAATTTAATATATTTTTTAAAACTTATACACTTTCTATTAAAAAAAAAGTTTGTTTTTAATTTAATATAATAGTATAATTTTTGAAAAGTTACAAAATATAACATTTTTATTACATCGTCAAATATAAACAATTTTATTGTTATTCTTACTTTTTTAATTTAGATTATATATTGTTGTTATTAGTAGATGTAATATAAAACTTTTGCACAAAAGTAAACTATTTTTTTAGAATAAAAAATTTTTAAAACTGATTTTTTTTAGAAACAAGGGAATAGTTATTGCAAATATATATTTTTTACTTTGGTTTAAAAATGAAAAAAAAGAAAGAAAAGCGAACAGAAAAAAACAAAAAAAGAAAGTAAGGATTAAGGTGACCGAGGTAGACATTTTATTGTTGATAGTACTACCGTGTGTAATTTGTGAAATTTAAATGTATATTTTGGGAAATCGAAGACAATTGTAGCGGAGGGAGCCTGGATCCAACTACCCAAAAATTATCGTACTGATTTGTTATTGATACATTATAGCCATCATAAATGGCAGATGGAAGAGGTGGAAGCCGTTCGTCATACAGCTGGCCGATGTGCTATTAGTATATACTAATTGATCAACTTCTCAACGGCGTGAAATTCAGAAGATGGCGGCAGTTCAGCGGATGCCGTCGGGTTCTTGTTTGCCTGTGGTGTTTGACCCGAAGGCAATCCGACCCAAGCAGGCACATCTTCCTCTAAATACTAACAGATTCTCACTGAAGTTGCGAGTGGTGTCGGCTTTGGATCCTAACAATAATGGCGGCGGCGGCGGCGGCGGCAGTTCCGACAATCACAATTTTAGTAGTGATAGTTCTAACTCCAGTCCTAGTAAAAGTAATCGGAAGGGAAGTCCATCTTCCCCATCCTCCAATTACGTGGTGCCGCTGGACAAGTCTTCCTGCATCACCCGGCCTCTCGCCGAGATCCTCCGAGACCTGAACAAGAGAATTCCTGATAACATCATCCATCGGGATCATGATGACTCTCATCATCCCACCTTTATTCCCTGGTATTCCTAACCTTCTTTCGGATCTCGGATTATTGACTATTTATACTCTTTTTGCTTCGTTGGTTTGATTGAATTTGAGTGTATTTCCGTTTGTTTTTGTTGTTCTTCCTGCTGTGGCTGCTAGGTACCACGCCAATCGCATGTTAAGCTTTTATGCCCCGGGTAACAATCTCGTGCCACACCCTTCTGTTTCATCTGTTGCTCTTTTGTGTTGCATTGCAGGTTACGCTCCATTCATAGGTCAAACACTCTGAGACAATGTGCTTCTTGTTCCATTATCTGTAGCTATAAAGTCTTAGCGTGCTTCTTGTCTGGTTTTACTGTATTCCCAGCAAAAATTAGTATTCAGATCTTATTTGTTACTATTACATTTTAGAGCATGCTATTTCCATAAACTCTGCATACATCCGACAGTCTTCCAACCTTGGAGTTATAGTTATTTTTGTTTATATGGTTGTATATTAGAATGTTATCTGGTTTTTTTTTTTTTTTTTGGTAACCGGCACTCCCGCACCAGCGACTGGAGGTATCATACACCACAGCCAACAGTTTAAGTCAGGGGTACTATAAGGCAGCAGCGATTGGCATTGCCTTTGGAATTCAATCCTCTCACTGCTAGACCACCCCCTGGTGGTTTAGAATGTTATCTGGTTGCATTTCATTATTTTTAAATATCCATAACTTTTGCCTTGTGATTATTTAAACGTGATGTCTCGGACATTTCTCCTTGTTTATGGTGAGTGTACATATATCTATCTATTACCGTGAGTTTTCTTTTTGTTCTTAGTTCCATTATTTCTGGCTTTCCATAGTTTTTAGGTGAAAATGTTATGTTGAATGGGATGCATTCTAGTTTCTACCTTTGCATTATGGTTCAAATACTTAGTTCATCAAGTACGCTGCAATATGACACACCCGTGTTGAGTGGATTGCTAGGGAGGGATAATTTATATCCTCCTTAGTCCTAGGTCGAATGTTTGATACCTGTGGTTTCAGTGGGGTGAAGCAGATTAAAAGGAGAATAAATAATCTGCAGTATCCTCTCTCTCGTTTTATTATTTTTATGTGATTTTTTATTTTTATTTTTTTCGCCCACCTTTCTCACTGTGAAGATGAACTTCTATCTAAAGACTGGACTCTTTTTCAGGTTGGTGTGGTGAGATACGCGACATTATTTTCTCTGACAACTCAAGTGTGACTGTGGTATACCGTGTTACAATACGAGGATCTGATGGAGAGGTATGGCTTTTTCCTTGTGCCGTGGTATTTTCTTGGAGTTAAATCAATGGCATAATTGATTAGGCTCATGTCATAACTTGGTTTCTTCTTCTTAGTCTACTTGTTTGGTTGAATACTTACTTCTAAATATTCCCACCCAGTTTACATATCTCTCCTGTCTGTTTAGAATTTTTCCAAAGTAGTGATGTTTCAAGAAGCTTAGCTTCTTTTCTTATTATTGCCTCCTTGGATAGTTTCTTAATAATTGCAGCATAATGGGTCTCAGTATATTTGAATTTTTGCTTTAATGGTCATTTATTTGGCTGGTACTCACCAGTAGTACAAAATCATAACCAGTAATGAATGATTGATTTTTTCTCCCATTTTTTCTTGTGGTGGCTGGGGGAGAGGGGAGATAAGAGTGGATTGAAGAAATTTTAATGTTTAAGCTGATCTAAATGGACTATAAGGGCTCAATTTAGACAATGGTTTAAATTGGAGGACCAAACTTGTTATCAATAGTTAATATTATTTCGGTTCAAATTTTGCGGATGCAATAGGTTTTTAGGTGGGATTATTCAATGAGGAAATGCAGCAGAGTTTGTTCCATCACTGCATATGTTGCACAGTAACATGAAAGTATGAAACCCCTAAGCTTGCACATCATGGACCTGTTTAATGAAGTTCTTTTAACCATTGATATTCATTTGAAACTTTATAGTTGCGAGGTTTTATATCTTCACGACTTTGCTTTGATATATTTGTGGAAGCATAAATTGTCATCCAACAATTTGTGTAGGCACACCGGGAGTCAACTGGGACTGTGTCATCCAGTGGCCAAATTGTAGATCCTGTTGCCGCCGCAGAGGAAATAGCATTTTGCAGAGCATGTGCTCGTTTTGGTCTAGGTTTATATCTCTATCATGATTAGAAAATTTCAATGAGATGTTGGAAAGGAATGTATACACAAATTGCATCATGTGTCTATCACACACCGGTCATTATGTATTTTTAACCCACTGGTTAGACTTTTAGTTTAGTCTTTGTGAAGTTCGGAGATGGGTACTTTACCATTCTGGTTCTAGGCTTTGCCTCTTTACTCCCGAACAACAATTGTCCGTAAAATCAGAAAACGCCCTATAAATTTGAATGCTTGTTGCGTTCAAATTGATTGAAAGATTTAAGGGAAACAAATTGCTACATGATGACCTTGTGAAACAAAATTCCTCCGATACATTCTGAAATATAAGGGTCAACCAATCAGGATAACTCTCAACTTGGTTGAAAAAAAATACTCAAAAACAAACTCAATTTTAACTAGGCTCCATAAAAATACCCCAAAAAAAAAAAAAAATCTTGATAGGTTAGACACTTACATGGATTTTTTTTAATGAATAATGATATTTTAGTGAAAATTCATATTAAAAAGTTATAATGATTAATATGATATATTTTTTAAAAATAAATTTATCTTTTATTATTTTGCCTATTTTAAAAAGTATGAAAAAACAATTTTATATATGTTACTATGAGTATTATTATAAATTTTTACTAAAAGTTTCATGGGTTTTTTTTAAAATAAATTTATAGTTTAGAAATTTACCCTTAAGTAATGGTATTTATGGTAAAAAATTATAATACAAGCTATTTATATACATTATTAAAACCCCAGGTAGATTGAGTTTAGTTTTTCTTTTATTTCACAAGGATCCAGATCAAGTGAACACAGGTGATCTGAAAGGAACAAAAAGTTAAAATTATTTATTATACTTTGAAAATGATAAATAATAGGAAATATATTTATCTTTTTATATTTACTACACTAATTATTATTTTTTTCTTATAATTTTTCACTATATGTTGAATTATTAGTTCATCAAATGAAAATCGACAAAATTTCCGACCATCAAACTATTGTCTTCTTTTTTCTTTTTTTTTTTGATTGTATAAATTTGGAACAAAGAGCGTTTGGAGGGAATTTATAAAGGGAGAACCAAATTGCTCCTTGTACTAATCAATTAGAATGTATTAATTATTCTAAATTCTTGATTAGGGCACGTAGGCACCTTGAAGCTTAAACTCGAAATTAATTTTATTAATTTGTAGATTCAAAAGTCAATATTTAATTAATTTAAATATTATAATTTAAAAAAAATATGTAATACAACCTAAATTGTAAGGTTGTACCTTTTCAGAATAATCTGAAAAGATACATCAATCAAAAACTCGTAACTTTTCAAAATAATGTAAAATGATACATTAGTTAAAGAGTTGTAACTTTTTTGAGTAAGTTGAAAATGTACATTAACTAAAAGTTGTGACTTTTGAGAAGTTCTCTTTGTTGGAATACAACTCTTCATCCTCTATAAATACTTTTTGTTTTCCATTCTTTGCAAAAATTCTAGATTTTTGTTGTTTAGAATTTATTTGTTTTTATTGTATTTTAAAGATAATTTGCTATAAACTCGAAAACAAATTATAGTTGTAGTGAGGGCAAATGAAACATTAAAAACAGTGATATTATACCTTAAAATTAATATAGTTTTGCAATTTTATATCTCAACAATATATATATATATATATTTTTTTTTGAAATAATCTCAACAATATTAAGATTTTATTTAATTATGAAGTCAACTTTTGAGTCTGCATTGAAAGTTATGATTTCAAGTGCTACGAAATTGGATCGGGTGAATGACACCATAATAAACTTCAATAGATGGAAAGACAAAATGAACGTAAGAGGGAGATTCAAGGGCCAAGGCAGATTATAAGAAGTAAGAGGAGGATAAACTGCTTTATTTATTTACTTATTTTTTTCAAAGAAAACATTCATTTATATAAACTTTGTTTTCAAAGTGGATTGATACAATAATGGTTTTCCAAATTTAGAACCCTCCTTAGCTCTTCTCGTTGGCCAAGGCTTACAATAATTTTTCTACAATCCTAAACTACTTTCTTAGAATCCAAGTGGCTTAACTAACCTTCCTAATTTTGAAAATTTACCTAAGCCACTCTATATCCTAAGTAGGAGCCATAATCTTTGCTAAAGTAACCACTGACCGATTTTACAAAACAGTCCTAGTTACACATTTCTTCCAATGTTCATTACATTATTGAATTCCATCCATTTATCTATAGCCCTATCAACTATTGTCTTTTCCTTCATCCATTCTCCCAAAAACAGCCATGCATTCCTGGATTTCCACAGCATCCACAACAGATAAACAGTTAGTTGGCTTCTTTCTTGCCCCATGAAAGTCTTTAAGTTGCTGCTGATCTGTTGCCACCACTCTTCAAAACTCCTCACTTCTAGTTCAGTGTTGTGCCATTGTACTGGAGCAATTTGCGAACAAAGTTTGGCTCTGGAGCAATTAAAAAGAGCATGTTCAAGACTCTCTTTTTCCTTCCCACACATTTGGCAGATTGTGTCTATGATCATCTTTCGCCTTTGAAGCGCTTTCTTTATTGGCAGAATGTCAAGGCAGCACCTCCATATGAAGTGTTTCAGCTTGGTTTTGATGTCCAACTTCCAACTGAATTTCCACATAGCATTTCTTAGCCTCTCACTGCTGCTAGATACAGCTCTATGTTGCTGGAATTTCTGTCCTTCCATGCTAAGTTGATATGCCGATTTCACTGTGAAGTAGCCTGTCGGATTATGTTGCCATAATAGCTGATCTTTGCTTCCTGCAGGTTCAATTGGTAAACCAATGATTTCTGTTGCCTCTTGCCTCTCAAACACATTAGAGATCAACTCTTTGTTCCAGCCTTGGTTCTCTTTTAGAAGAAGCTCATTTACCCACGTTACCTTCTCCATATTAGGATTGTTATGTTTCGGCTTAAAATCTTTGCTGCCTGGAAGCCAAGGAGACTCCTAGATCCAAATCGATTTACCATCTCCCACCTTGTACCTTGCTTCTTGCTGTAATAGGTACCTTGCTCTCATCCACCCTTTCCATAGCCATGAGTTATTCTTTTTGAGTTCCATCTTCAACAACCCTCCTTGAAGAAAATATTTTGCTTTGAGAATTTTGCTCATAAGAAGATGGGGTTGAGTGATTACTCTCCATAGTTGCTTTGCCAACAATGCTTCATTGAATCTTTGTACATCCTGGAAACCCAATCCTCTCTTGCATTTTGGTTCTGTGAGGCTTTTCCATGCTTTCCAATGAATTTTTTTCTTGTATTCCTCATTGTTTCCCCACCAAAACTTGGCTGTAATGCTACTAATATCTTTGCATACTGCCAAAGGAAGCTTAAAACATCCTATAATATATATTGGTAAAGCATTAATTACAGATTTAATCAAAACTTCCTTACCTGCTAGGCTTAGGAATCTTGTCTTCCAACTTTGGACTCTTTTTGTTACATTCTCCACCACATAGTTGAAGACTTCTCTTTTTGATCTTCCAATATGCATTGGTAGTCCCAAATATTTGGCTTTACGTTGTTTCTTCACTCTATCTAGCGCTTTGCAGATTGTATCCTTTAGAGTCATGGACACATTACTACTGAAAAATATAGCTAATTTCTCCATATTAACTAGTTGTCCAGAATGTGTGCTATATGTCTCCAACATTTCTTTCAATTTATGTACCTGTTCCATGTTAGCTTCACAGAAAAGTAACGAATCATCTGCAAAAAATAAATGTGTGATCATAGGGCTTTTTTTGCTCACTCTCATTCCATTATAATCCCCTCTTAGATTTGCTTGTTTAATTAAGTTTGAAAGAGCCTCAATCACAAGCAAAAAAAGATATGGTGATAAAGGATCACCTTGCCTAAGTCCTCTTGAGGTTTTAATATATCCACACTTTTCTCCATTTATATTGAAGGACATAGAAACTGTATTCACACATTGCATAATCCACTCTACAAAGGTTCTTGCAAAACCCATTCTCCTCATCACTTTTTTTAAAAAGTCTCATTCCACACGATCATATGCTTTAGCCATATCAATTTTTAATGCCACATACCCCTTCTTCTCTTTTTTCATTGAGTGGAGAGTATGAAAACATTCATATGCTACCACTACATTATCATATAATTGTCTGCTAAGAAGAAATGCAGCTTGATTAGGACTAATACAATCATGAAGGCACAATTTAAGTCTTTCAGTCAAAATTTTTGATATGATTTTATACACAACATTGCAAAGACTAATTGGCCTATATTGTGATATGGAAATTGGATTATGCACTTTCAGAATCAATGTGATTAATGTTTGATTTAACTGTCTTGACATTTTGCCTTTACAAAAGAAATCTTTGACAGTTACACATATATCATTTCCAACCACATGTCAAAATTTCTGAAAAAATAAAGGAGACATACTATCTGGACTTGGAGCTTTGTTTGGATTCATTTGGAACAATGCTGATTTGATTTCTGCATCTTCTACTGGTTTGATTAGGTTTATATTCATATTTTGTGTAACCGATGTAGGGATACCTTCCAAACCTTCTTGACCTCTTTGAGAATCATTAGATGTAAAGAGCTTTGCAAAAAAATCTGTGATCTCTTGTTGTATTTCTTCTTTCTTTTCCTTTACAGCCCCTTGCTCATTCACTAGTTTGTATATCCCATTGGTTTGCCTTCTTTGAACAGTGCTTGCATGGAAAAATTTGGTGTTCTTATCCCTCTCCTTTAGCCACTGTAATCTGGATTTTTGCTGCCAGAAAATTTCCCCTCATTGTAAGCTGTATCTAATTCTCTCTTTAATCTCCCCCATAGCAGCCAGTCCCTTGATCCCCCTTTTCTACTTAAAGTCTCCATCATCTCTTTAAGCTGTTTGATTTTCTTAGCTGCATTCTGATCATTTTGTTTGCTCCATTGTAGTAGATCCCTTTGGCATTTCTGAATTTTCCCACATACTAGGTACATTGCTGATCATCTTTTTGTATGTTGCCAACTTTCTCCTACTCTCTCCAATATCCCTTCCTTCATAATCCATCTTTTATCAAAAAGGAATCTTTTTTTAAACCTCTGTGTAGTAGGTTCAGTATCCATCATGATTAACTTGTGATCAGATGCTTGTTTATCCTTGTGATAGACTTTAGCATTCTAAAATTTCAGCATCCATTGGGGTGATACAAAGAATCTATCAAGTCTCTCATCTACATATCCTTTTCCCTCCCTATTATTTGCCTAGGTATATTTGTGTCCAACGAACCTCAAATCAACCATTTCCATCTTTCGGATAGAATCATTAAATTGCAAACAGCTTGTGCCTGATCTCCTTCTTCCTCCCTTTTTCTCCTCTGGATCAGTTATGTCGTTGAAGACTCTTCCCATGAACCACAACTCTCCCCATTTACTCTTTTCATTATCTAGGTACTGCCATTGCTCTTTCCTTCTTTCAGCTTCTGTAGATGCATATATAAAGACTGCCCACCATTTCCCTGCTTCTCCTTTTGTTTGGCATTCCAGTTGAATGGAAAATGAATTTGTTATGCAGCTCAGTATTTTTATTGAAGTAGCCCAGCAAACTAACAGGCCTCCACTCCTTCCTATTGGTTCCACAACTTCCCATCTATTATGTAACTTCAATCTTTTGCACACTATCTTTACAAATTTCTATTTTTGTTTTGTTTCTCAAATGAATAGTAGCTCTGGTCGATGGAAGTACACAGCCTCCCTCAACTGGAAAATTATAGAGGGCCCTCCCAAACCTATACAATTCCACACACATACTCTCATTGATCACTTTGAGACCATTTATGGCTGGTTTCTCTCACCTTGAACATATTGTCTACTTCCTGTTTCTGTTTTCTCATTCTCTTAATAAGCTTAGTTTCATCCCTTTCTGAATTCTCCTCTTGTTCTCCTCTAATCCTTTTGTCTCCTATTCTGAGCACACCTTGGAGTTTTGGTTCCTCTTTGTCCATTTTTTGGCCTGCTGTTCTTTCTGCTCGCTTCCATTTTCCCCTCTTGCTCTTTTTTGTAATCTCTTTTTCATCTATAACCTTTGCTTTTCTCTGACTGCTTTGCCTTCTATTCCTGCTGCCGACTTCTGTACTTTCTATTGGTATATTCACCAATGTATCATCCCCAGTACCTTGGAGCTTCTCTTTATCCTTTACCTGATTCAGATCTTCCTCCATTGCCACTACATGTATATCGTATTGCTCTTTTGTGGCTGAAGTACTTGTCTGTCCCGTGGCTTCCTGCCCTCTCTTCTCCTCTAGTGCTAAGTTCTCTCCACTCCTGTTCTTCTCCCTGGACCTGATTTCTATGCTCATTCCATTCTTTCCTAACTCTTCCCCTTGTCCCTCTCTTGCTTCTTTTGGTACTTCTTGCCCGATTTCCTTTCCATTTTGCCTTCCTTGTGTTTCTTCAGCCTCTGCTCCCCCTACTAAAGTCCTAAAAATGGTGTCAGTCCCTTTCTTTCTTTCTGCGTTCCCCTTATACCATTTTTCATTTTTCTCTTTTCTAACACTTGTGGCCTTTATCCAATCTCTATACTGCCCTTCCATTATATCCCCTCGCATTTGATCTTCTCGCCTGGTAATGCAGCCTTGCTCTTGATGTCCTACTTTTCCACAATAATGACAGAAACCTGCTAAGTGTTCATATTTGAATGGTGCCCAGACTGACCTGCTCTCTAGTCTTACAATTATCCCTCTCATTAGGGGTTTCTCTAGGTCCATTGTTACCAGCATTTTGATGTGTCTACCTTCTGTACTTCCACTCTCTGGTATGATAATATCTTGAACCTTCGAAAATACTGAACCTATGCGATATGCTGTCTGTTTAGTGAGCCAATGGAGGGGTACATTCCAGATTTGTACCCATATATCTACCTGTTGGAACTCCTTATCCTGCTGTGTGATATTTTCTGTCCATGCCCTCAAAATCAGATATTGTTGCTTGAACGTCCAACATTTCCCTTTCAGAACTCTCTTTTTATCTTCCTGATTTATGAAGACAAACTGAAAATAATTTGCTCCAATTTCCCTTATTTTTAATGGATTTGTGATTTGCCAAATCGCTTGCATAGTATGCTTCAGTCCTAAGAAATTTGCTTTTTTTCCTCCAAATATCTTGCCAATCAGACTTTTCTTGCCTTCCTCTTTACTTCCTACTACATCTCCTACTGTCAACGCCACTCCTCCTTCTTCATCCCTAGATAGTTTTAGCTTTTGAACCAACTCTTCCACCTCTTTTGTGCCTGCAAAACTTTCTTCACTGTCCATCCCGTATACTGTTGTTTGCCCTGGGCTCCCTTGAAGCTGTTTACGGTGACTGCTTTGTTGTTGTTCTTCTGCCCGTTCTCTGAATGCCGTGAGAAGGTCTGGCCTTTGGCTGTATTAACAGATGGGTAAGCTTAAGCTTTTAGCACTAATTTGCTGTTTAGAGTTGGTATTTTGTTTAGAGCCTCTGCGTTGTAGCCGTTGTTGACTGCAACGGTTTCCTTTCAGACACAAAGTAAAAATATCTTGAGAAAAGACTTCTGGTCCCTGTCAGCTAACAACTATTACTGTTACCCCTAATCCAAGTAATAACCTTGGCTTAAGACTAACTAAACCTTCTACCAAAGACTCTGTTACTCTCCCTATCCGAGAGAGTAACTGAACTTTCTCCCGAGAGAGAAAACCACTTTTCATAACCTGCTTTATAGAGGCCACATCTTGAGCACTCTTTTTGACAAACTGTATGATCCATTCACTACAATCGAATCAAGAAGAGAAATCTAGACAGCCTTGGAGTACAAGTATACTCCACAGAAACAGGGTGCAAATAAGTTTTTAATTAAGAAATATTTTGAGATTTGCGTAATTCAAGTTTTCATAAATTAAGAAAAAATCACCTCTATTCTATAAATGTGTGAGAAAAAAATACCACTAATGCATACGGATTTGGAACAACAAAATTATATAAATAATTGAGCACAAAAATTTGTACAAATAATTTTTAAGAAAAGTTTATTTTTGCAAATTTAATTTTTCATATTTAAAAGAAAATGATTTTTTTTTACAAATTTACCCAAAGATCAGAGAGATTATACTTGGAAGGCTCCTTGACGTGAAAGAAATGTGAAAAATGTAATAAATTATGTTGAAATGGTAGACAGTAATATTAAAATTGTAATAGGTCTTGTGAAAAATGAAACATAATGATGCTACAAATGTAATTAATTATGCCGTTCCTTTTTTCGTCCGAAATGCAGTCTAGGTCTGTAGGATAAGTATATACATGAAAGGACCAAAATTATTTTGTTCGATACAATACAAACACTCTAAAATTCAATTCAAAAAAATTCACTTTTTCATAAATCAGGTAATTCGAATTTTTGTAAATTTTTTAAAAGAATCACATCTATTCAAAAATATGTGTGAGAAAAAATACCACTCATGCATAAAGATACGAAACTACAAAGTACACACTTACATAAAAAGTCTATTTTTTACAATTTTTTTTTTAATTTTTCAGAAAAAAACTTGACATTTCCACGATTAACAGCCAACAATATCCACAATTAACTGCCTCTTTAAGTGACCACATGCTAAGTTCTTTTAGTTATCTCATTGAGCTTGCCAATGAAAATCTGTTCTACTTCTCGGCGAAGACTTTCCACATCCGCAGCATGCCCCCCGTGATTCTCTTCTCTTACCAAGTGCTGTAATTGCTGCCTTATCTTCTCTAAAGCTGCATCCAGCTCACAAACCTCCTGGAAAACTAATGCTGCCGCAGAACGTAACTTTAAAAGGTTTTTTATAGCATAAAGTACCTGCTATGCATTCAATTGTCAGCAAAGTAAGATTTGGCATGCAGAATAGCTCTCTACAGTGCAATCCCATCTCAATTCCAATTTTCATAAACATACTAGTAAAATATAAAACAAAATATTGTATACCGCCTGGTAGCCACAGGCAAGTTCACGTCAGATATATATAAAAAGGGGTGCAAAAAAGCACACAAGAATCTCAATTTTAGATTGCAATGTCTTCAATGGTACAACTTTCTACTCTCTTCAGCATTGTCAATAGCATCTGGAAAATGTAACCAACTTAATGAATGGAAATGACATTCTGTGTTATGAAAATCAGCACCATAAATCACTTAGCAGCTAGAAACCAAAAGATTAAGCTAAACAAATACCTTTTCCTGGAGATCAAGGTCCGCTGATGCAAGTAGATCAACCAGAGACCTCAGGAACAAAGGATTGCTGAAAAAGGGTGGCTCAGGATAATTAGGATTTTCTAGTTGAGACTCAGCCAGGTCAGCCACAATTAATACAGATTTCCTGTGTATTCTAATATCAATATTTGATTTGCTCAAAATATCCTGAAAGAGAAGACAGCATTGACATTAATGTTAGGACAAATAACTCTAAGCATGTGAGTACTTAACTAACATATTTACTCTCCACTATGATTACCTGAATAATAAAATCCCCAGCCTCAGCATAAAAAATTTCTTGCCCAACCAAGTTATTTCTGATCAAGGAAGAAATAGCAAATAATGCTTTAATGACTTCCTCAACAGATTTAGATTTCGTCATCTTCATCAGTTTTGAAAGTACACCAAGTTCCAAAAACTGAGAACCTCAATTGTATCAAAAACAGATGATGTTGTAAGAAATTATAAATACTCAAAAGCACAGCCCCAAACAAACACATATATGAAAATGAAACTACACCTGCTTCTGAACTACAGGGTTGTTTTGACAGGCTTTACCAAGAACCAATGCGGAAGTAGTCCTTATTTCCGGGTCAGGATGATTTAGCTCTTGCATAACCGCAGTAGTACCTCCAAGTTTGTTCAGATCTGCCAACCATATGTTCCCATTATGCATCCATTTTGTGGAACTTCCTCTACAATTGAAAAATTAACCGCATCTCCCCCACAAAAACCAAAAAATTGACAAAGGAAAAAAAAAAACCTCATAATTTGTAATTCCTTACAGAACAAGCTAAATGCCTTTTGGCCTATGACTTTTTAGTAAGAAAATACGGTGAAAGCAAAAATGCAGGAGATTGGGAATTAAAGAAAGACTTAGTCATCCAAGAACTTAAGCTGGTACATCATTAGCACAGCAGATGAAAATAATATACTCTCTCCGTCCTAAAAAAGGGGGCCAATTTTAAAAGTTTTTCTTTGTCCAAAAAAATTCACTTTTGAATAAAAATTTTGCAGTACCATTACTAAGTAATAATTATGTACATTCAAAATTAAAATGTGAGGACAAAAGTGGAAAATCATACACTTAGTGTATTATACCTTATAACTTAAAAAAGTTGTACACATCCAAAAGTGGAATTTTTTTTTTTTTTTTTTTTTTAATGGAAGGGGTAAGATTTTTCCTGAGATAATTCAGAACAAACTTTTGTTGTAACAAAATAATTTCAACTACATAAGCTTTAATTTCCAAATGACTCGGATCAATACCACTATTAATCAAAATTCGGTCTACAAAGGAAATTATCAAGGGATACGTAAAAGTTCTCATCCAAACATTTTCATTCAAGTATCAAGGGATACGTAATTCAATAAAAGCTATTATCATGTGACCTAAGGTCAAGAGTTGGAGTTGCAAAAACAACCTCTTATAGAACTATAAAGTAGGGTTGCGTAAATTAGGCCTTAGTGGCCTGATCCTTCTCAGAACATGAACTTCTATGCACTGAATTGCCCTTTTATCGAGGGAGACCCAAGAAATCTACAACAAAAACTCCTCACAATAATTAAAGTTTTCAAGATTCAGAACAAATAAGTACAACATTCGTGATTTTCATGCCACAGAGAAATTTCAACTCATAAAATTTAATAGAGTGTAAGTATGCTGTTTTCCCTTTTAATAAAGTAGTTCAAATAACAGCTACTCAAAAAACCAGCTCCTTTAGATATCAGAAGCCACGAAATCTTTAGCAGTAAAGTATACAATGAAAGTGGGTCTCAAACTGTAACTAAATCTTCAATTTTTTTCGCATGGGAAAAAATTGAAGCAAAATAACTATACAAGTTTCTTAAACGCATATAGCTTTCTAGATTTAGTTGGATGTATCTTATATCATGCAACGAAGTACCACATGGGCATTGTCCCAACAACAACTAAAGATTCAATTTATATAAATTTATGGCACTGAACTTGAACAAGTGCCAAATTAGGCTAATAATTCATGCTTTCATACCTCAAAAGAAAATCAAAACTTAAAAAATTTCACTATGTATTTTTGTGGTTTAGGGTAAACAATTATCCCAATAGAATATCAGCTTCAACCAATGTACCAGCAGGGAAATTCTATCTTCGCAATGTAAAAAATTGTTGACTAAAATAATAAGCTGCTAAGGGAACATGCATTGTGAAAAGCCCAAACAAGTAAGATCATATATTAAAAACAAACAAAGTCAAATCTTCCACAAAGAAATTTCGCAGCTGAAAGCATGTCAAATTTATGTCTAGCTCAGGAGTTAGCCAAGACAAAAGGGGTAAAAAAAATTACACACCATATGCATTATCTATTGGCTCAACCAGTAACGAGAGCTCCTGTAAAGCACGGAGATGATCCTCCCATGGCAAAGACGAATTATTTAAGTCATTGATTGCAATTCTCATGAGTTCTGCATCTGAAGGCATCTTCAACTTCTCAATCAGTTCCTGATAAACTAACAGACCTGTTAAGTAAAAGATGATAGAACTTCTAAAAACAAATCTGGTAAGTAATGCTAAACAAAGTGAAAAAAGAATCAATTCTACATCCAACTAAAAGTCTAAGATTGTATGACACAGTTTCTTTCAGGCTAACAGTAACAGGCATGCGAGCACACCTTTATCTCACGATGACGTTTCTTCAGCTCCTCAGGAGACGAGCGCTGGACATCTTCTGATACTTCCTTCAACTTGGAAGGATCCGAGTGCCCTGAGACAATAGCAGCCAAAAAACAAAAAAACCCAAAGGAATCGAATATGTTCATCCAATTATCACGTTGGCAAAAATTTCAAAGTAGCCTAATAATAGCATGTCCCACTGGCCAAACCATCCAGATTGGCCAAGAAAAAAAACACTCAAAGTCAGGCGAAAATGAAAACACTTATTAGGGGAGTACTGCTACCTATTGCCCACTGCAGCATTCCGTCGAGGGAAGAGAAGCCGCCGTCCTCCAAGTCCCTGTGATCCTCGTCATTCCAAATAGAAGAAGAATCTCCTGCGTCGGCTTTCGTTCCGAGATCTCCCTCTTCTTTCGTGGTTGACCAGTATAGGCCTTCCAAAGCGGGCTTGTTAAGAACTTCCCCGGGGGCTGCTCTTGCAATGGCCACCAATACTGATATTGCCATCGTTAATCCGACTGGGCAGATCAATCGCATCGTCGTCGCTCTGGCAGTCCACTCTATACAATTTACAGTATCTCGTCGTCGGATTTCGGTCGAATTTATCAACGAATAAAGAAGGAAAAACAAACTGTCAGGAACACAACGCCAGAAAATCACCAAGCTCCTCCTAGAAAATTAGCAACGAGTCAACAGATAGGAAGGCAATTGGAATCGGGTTTGGTACTTGGGTTTCGATTTTATAAAACGTGGAATCGGAATTGGAATAGATAGTTCGGTAGTGGTTTAACTTTTTCTTTAAAATATATATATATATATATATATATATATATATATATAAATAAACTATATTCTTTTCTTACCTTCATTTTCAATTTTAAATACAAGTTTTATTTTTTAAAATCTAAATTATATTTCTTTTACAAATTTTAAATTTAAATTATATTTTTAAAAATAAATTACAATATTCAAAATATAAATAAAAGTACCTATTTATAACTTTAATTTTTAATTGTAAATGCAAGTTATATTTTATTTATAACTTTTAAATTTAATTTATATTATTTTTATAAAAATTTACAACTTTAAAAATATAAATGAGTATGTTTTTTCTCACTTTCATTTTTAATTTTAAATGTAAATTATGTATATATATATATATATTTTAACTTTAAATTATATTTTCTTTATAACTTTTAAATTTAGAATAATTTTTAAAAAATTAAAACCAGAACCAAGTCGAGAATCAAAACAAAAGGCATAATATATAAAAATAGTTTGAACTTTGGCTCTTGTAACAATTTTAGCCGACCTTTCAATTTTAATAATAAAGATTAAACTTTTGATTTAGAATAATTATACTTTCAAAATTGATGACGCAATCAATCCAACAACCATTAAAGTTGAAAAAGATAAAAAGCCCTCCGATATAAAGCATATAGTTTAAAATTCTAAAATAAATTTTTAAAAGACAAAAAGACAAAATTTAAAGACAAAAATTTAATAAAATTATTTACACTATATAATAAATTTTTTTAAACTAAAAAAGTAAAATTTAAAAATAAAAATTTATTACAATTTAGAGACAAAAATGACAAAAAAAAAATTGAGGTTAAAAAACAAAGTATCTATAAAAAAAATTAAGGTTAAAAATTAAAGTATCATATAATAATTTTTTGTCTGTTTGCATTAAAATTTTTAACAAAATTTTACATAATTTTATTAAATTTTTTCTTTTAAAAAGTTAATAAAAAAATTTAAACTATATCAATTTTGTGTCATTTTTGTCTTTAAATTTTACTAAATTTTCATCTTTAATTTTTTTTTAGTTTAAAATTTTTTATTATATAGTGTAAATAATTTTATTAAATTTTTGTCTTTAAATTTTGTCTTTTTTGTCTTTTTAAAAATTTATTTTAGAATTTTAAACTATATACTTTATATCGGAGGGCTTTTTTGTCTTTTTTCCAACTTTAATGGTTGACTGGGTTGACCCATGTCATCAATTTTGACCGAGGCCATAATTGTTACAAATTGAAAAGTTCAGGTACTGTATTGTTAAAATTGAAAGGTCGGGCTAAAATTGTTACAAGAGCCAAAGTTCAGGCCATTTTTGTATATTATCCCAAAACAAAACTAGTCATAACGCTGATAAGTTTGGGTAGCCCAAAATAGTCAACCACTTTACTCTTTTCAATTTGGGTCATAACGGGATAAAAATATAAAGAAGGATAGTTTGGATATGGGTACAACCCATATTGACGAAAATACTAATTGGGTGATGATAGGCGTTATTTAGGAAATTTGCATATATAGCACAACCGCCTGTATAGTTGAAGAATAGCACAGTAAAAACTTCCTTGCGAATATAACAAGTCAACGCTCTCTAACCGCAGAAAAAGACTTAAATGACCCATTCGCTTTTTACCTAATGAGAAGAAACCCTCGCGCCTATTCGTTTCATTCTCACTCACTTATCATTCCACTTCTTCCGCATTCTCCATCGATTGAGAATTCTTATTGGGTGGTTAAATGATTGCATGGCATCTACTTTCAGATGACATCTTATGTGCCCAAACAATGACTTCATGGAAGGAAAATTCTTCTGGGTGGTTTATTGACTTCATGGTAATGGGCGGTTGAATTCCCACCATCGCTTTGTGATTTGTAATTCAGATGTTTTTTCTTTGCAAAATTTAGTCTTTCTCAATTTTTTCTTGAAATTGGTGATGGGTTGGCTTTGTTTGCTCAATTTTTTCTAATTTCTCCGATTCGTGATGATGATTGTGGTCATACCTGATTGTCAAATTAAGGGAACAAGGCGTTGGAAAATTTGATAACAAGAATGTTGTTGGGAATGAAAGCAAGGTGCTTGATAAAATGCCTCAACGAAGCTTGGAGTGAATCCCACCATCTTGAGCACAAGTGCTCGACATGTACTCAACATGTGCTTAACATGGTGCTCTACATAGTGTTCTACATGGTGCTCTACATGTGCTCGACATGTGTTCTGCAGTGCTCTACATTTTAGATAAATCTTTACATGTGCTCTACATGTGCTCGACAGTGCTCTACATTTTAGATAAATCAAGAAAACTGGATTTTTGGGGTCCAACCTGTATTGTCTTTTAAAACTTGAATAACTATTCTTTCATTTACTCCTTTGTAATCTTATTTTATTTGAATTTACTTATTCACTCTCATCTACTTTAATTTTTTTTTGTAGAATTTACAGTAGAAATTTTGTAAACCAAAATCATAAACATATACTAAACATATGCTTTTTACTTGTTTAATATTTATGTGCTTGTTTTTATGTGATGTAATATTTAGTATTGCTCTTATTAACAATATTAAATGTATTGACGCAGGGTTCAGCGAAGAGAAGAACTTGGGCTAAAATCAATTCTAAAAATAATAATAAAATTAAGATTAACGTCCAAGCTTATAAAGGCCTAAACCCAGTCCTACTAGGCTTAGGACACTTCAAATATCCAAAATTACAAGCTGCCCTTAAATTATAAAAATTCCTAAAAGATAATAAAATTCGAAAAAGAAAGAAAATACTAAAAAAATAGAAAACTCCCAGGCCCAGGCCCAGGCCCAGGCCCAGGCCCAGGCCCAGGCCCAGGCCCAGGCCCAGGCCCAGGCCCAGGCCCAGGCCCAGGCCCAGGCCCAGGCCCAGGCCCAGGCCCAGGCCCAGGCCCAGGCCCAGGCCCAGGCCCAGGCCCAGGCCCAGGCCCAGGCCCAGGCCCAGGCCCAGGCCCAGGCCCAGGCCTAGGCCCAGGCCCAGGCCCAGGCCCAGGCCCAGGCCCAGGCCCAGGCCCAGGCCCAGGCCCAGGCCCAGGCCCAGGCCCAGGCCCAGGCCCAGGCCCAGGCCCAGGCCCAGGCCCAGGCCCAGGCCCAGGCCCAGGCCCAGGCCCAGGCCCAGGCCCAGGCCCAGGCCCAGGCCCAGGCCCCAGGCCCAGGCCCAGGCCCAGGCCCAGGCCCAGGCCCAGGCCCAGGCCCAGGCCCAGGCCCAGGCCCAGGCCCAGGCCCAGGCCCAGGCCCAGGCCCAGGCCCAGGCCCAGGCCCAGGCCCAGGCCCAGGCCCAGGGCCCAGGCCCAGGCCCAGGCCCAGGCCCAGGCCCAGGCCCAGGCCCAGGCCCAGGCCCAGGCCCAGGCCCAGGCCCAGGCCCAGGCCCAGGCCCAGGCCCAGGCCCAGGCCCAGGCCCAGGCCCAGGCCCAGGCCCAGGCCCAGGCCCAGGCCCAGGCCCAGGCCCAGGCCCAGGCCCAGGCCCAGGCCCAGGCCCAGGCCCAGGCCCAGGCCCAGGCCCAGGCCCAGGCCCAGGCCCAGGCCCAGGCCCAGGCCCAGGCCCAGGCCCAGGCCCAGGCCCAGGCCCAGGCCCAGGCCCAGGCCCAGGCCCAGGCCCAGGCCCAGGCCCAGGCCCAGGCCCAGGCCCAGGCCCAGGCCCAGGCCCAGGCCCAGGCCCAGGCCCAGGCCCAGGCCCAGGCCCAGGCCCAGGCCCAGGCCCAGGCCCAGGCCCAGGCCCAGGGCCCAGGCCCAGGCCCAGGCCCAGGCCCAGGCCCAGGCCCAGGCCCAGGCCCAGGCCCAGGCCCAGGCCCAGGCCCAGGCCCAGGCCCAGGCCCAGGCCCAGGCCCAGGCCCAGGCCCAGGCCCAGGCCCAGGCCCAGGCCCAGGCCCAGGCCCAGGCCCAGGCCCAGGCCCAGGCCCAGGCCCAGGCCCAGGCCCAGGCCCAGGCCCAGGCCCAGGCCCAGGCCCAGGGCCCAGGCCCAGGCCCAGGCCCAGGCCCAGGCCCAGGCCCAGGCCCAGGCCCAGGCCCAGGCCCAGGCCCAGGCCCAGGCCCAGGCCCAGGCCCAGGCCCAGGCCCAGGCCCAGGCCCAGGCCCAGGCCCAGGCCCAGGCCCAGGCCCAGGCCCAGGCCCAGGCCCAGGCCCAGGCCCAGGCCCAGGCCCAGGCCCAGGCCCAGGCCCAGGCCCAGGCCCAGGCCCAGGCCCAGGCCCAGGCCCAGGCCCAGGCCCAGGCCCAGGCCCAGGCCCAGGCCCAGGCCCAGGCCCAGGCCCAGGCCCAGGCCCAGGCCCAGGCCCAGGCCCAGGCCCAGGCCCAGGCCCAGGCCCAGGCCCAGGCCCAGGCCCAGGCCCAGGCCCAGGCCCAGGCCCAGGCCCAGGCCCAGGCCCAGGCCCAGGCCCAGGCCCAGGCCCAGGCCCAGGCCCAGGCCCAGGCCCAGGCCCAGGCCCAGGCCCAGGCCCAGGCCCAGGCCCAGGCCCAGGCCCAGGCCCAGGCCCAGGCCCAGGCCCAGGCCCAGGCCCAGGCCCAGGCCCAGGCCCAGGCCCAGGGCCCAGGCCCAGGCCCAGGCCCAGGCCCAGGCCCAGGCCCAGGCCCAGGCCCAGGCCCAGGCCCAGGCCCAGGCCCAGGCCCAGGCCCAGGCCCAGGCCCAGGCCCAGGCCCAGGCCCAGGCCCAGGCCCAGGCCCAGGCCCAGGCCCAGGCCCAGGCCCAGGCCCAGGCCCAGGCCCAGGCCCAGGCCCAGGCCCAGGCCCAGGCCCAGGCCCAGGCCCAGGCCCAGGCCCAGGCCCAGGCCCAGGCCCAGGCCCAGGCCCAGGCCCAGGCCCAGGCCCAGGCCCAGGCCCAGGCCCAGGCCCAGGCCCAGGCCCAGGCCCAGGCCCAGGCCCAGGCCCAGGCCCAGGCCCAGGCCCAGGCCCAGGCCCAGGCCCAGGCCCAGGCCCAGGCCCAGGCCCAGGCCCAGGCCCAGGCCCAGGCCCAGGCCCAGGCCCAGGCCCAGGCCCAGGCCCAGGCCCAGGCCCAGGCCCAGGCCCAGGCCCAGGCCCAGGCCCAGGCCCAGGCCCAGGCCCAGGCCCAGGCCCAGGCCCAGGCCCAGGCCCAGGCCCAGGCCCAGGCCCAGGCCCAGGCCCAGGCCCAGGCCCAGGCCCAGGCCCAGGCCCAGGCCCAGGCCCAGGCCCAGGCCCAGGCCCAGGCCCAGGCCCAGGCCCAGGCCCAGGGCCCAGGCCCAGGCCCAGGCCCAGGCCCAGGCCCAGGCCCAGGCCCAGGCCCAGGCCCAGGCCCAGGCCCAGGCCCAGGCCCAGGCCCAGGCCCAGGCCCAGGCCCAGGCCCAGGCCCAGGCCCAGGCCCAGGCCCAGGCCCAGGCCCAGGCCCAGGCCCAGGCCCAGGCCCAGGCCCAGGCCCAGGCCCAGGCCCAGGCCCAGGCCCAGGCCCAGGCCCAGGCCCAGGCCCAGGCCCAGGCCCAGGCCCAGGCCCAGGCCCAGGCCCAGGCCCAGGCCCAGGCCCAGGCCCAGGCCCAGGCCCAGGCCCAGGCCCAGGCCCAGGCCCAGGCCCAGGCCCAGGGCCAGGCCCAGGCCCAGGCCCAGGCCCAGGCCCAGGCCCAGGCCCAGGCCCAGGCCCAGGCCCAGGCCCAGGCCCAGGCCCAGGCCCAGGCCCAGGCCCAGGCCCAGGCCCAGGCCCAGGCCCAGGCCCAGGCCCAGGCCCAGGCCCAGGCCCAGGCCCAGGCCCAGGCCCAGGCCCAGGCCCAGGCCCAGGCCCAGGCCCAGGCCCAGGCCCAGGCCCAGGCCCAGGCCCAGGCCCAGGCCCAGGCCCAGGCCCAGGCCCAGGCCCAGGCCCAGGCCCAGGCCCAGGCCCAGGCCCAGGCCCAGGCCCAGGCCCAGGCCCAGGCCCAGGCCCAGGCCCAGGCCCAGGCCCAGGCCCAGGCCCAGGCCCAGGCCCAGGCCCAGGCCCAGGCCCAGGCCCAGGCCCAGGCCCAGGCCCAGGCCCAGGCCCAGGCCCAGGCCCAGGCCCAGGCCCAGGCCCAGGCCCAGGCCCAGGCCCAGGCCCAGGCCCAGGCCCAGGCCCAGGCCCAGGCCCAGGCCCAGGCCCAGGCCCAGGCCCAGGCCCAGGGCCCAGGCCCAGGCCCAGGCCCAGGCCCAGGCCCAGGCCCAGGCCCAGGCCCAGGCCCAGGCCCAGGCCCAGGCCCAGGCCCAGGCCCAGGCCCAGGCCCAGGCCCAGGCCCAGGCCCAGGCCCAGGCCCAGGCCCAGGCCCAGGCCCAGGCCCAGGCCCAGGCCCAGGCCCAGGCCCAGGCCCAGGCCCAGGCCCAGGCCCAGGCCCAGGCCCAGGCCCAGGCCCAGGCCCAGGCCCAGGCCCAGGCCCAGGCCCAGGCCCAGGCCCAGGCCCAGGCCCAGGCCCAGGCCCAGGCCCAGGCCCAGGCCCAGGCCCAGGCCCAGGCCCAGGCCCAGGCCCAGGCCCAGGCCCAGGCCCAGGCCCAGGCCCAGGCCCAGGCCCAGGCCCAGGCCCAGGCCCAGGCCCAGGCCCAGGCCCAGGCCCAGGCCCAGGCCCAGGCCCAGGCCCAGGCCCAGGCCCAGGCCCAGGCCCAGGCCCAGGCCCAGGCCCAGGCCCAGGCCCAGGCCCAGGCCCAGGCCCAGGCCCAGGCCCAGGCCCAGGGCCCAGGCCCAGGCCCAGGCCCAGGCCCAGGCCCAGGCCCAGGCCCAGGCCCAGGCCCAGGCCCAGGCCCAGGCCCAGGCCCAGGCCCAGGCCCAGGCCCAGGCCCAGGCCCAGGCCCAGGCCCAGGCCCAGGCCCAGGCCCAGGCCCAGGCCCAGGCCCAGGCCCAGGCCCAGGCCCAGGCCCAGGCCCAGGCCCAGGCCCAGGCCCAGGCCCAGGCCCAGGCCCAGGCCCAGGCCCAGGCCCAGGCCCAGGCCCAGGCCCAGGCCCAGGCCCAGGCCCAGGCCCAGGCCCAGGCCCAGGCCCAGGCCCAGGCCCAGGCCCAGGCCCAGGCCCAGGCCCAGGCCCAGGCCCAGGCCCAGGCCCAGGCCCAGGCCCAGGCCCAGGCCCAGGCCCAGGCCCAGGCCCAGGCCCAGGCCCAGGCCCAGGCCCAGGCCCAGGCCCAGGCCCAGGCCCAGGCCCAGGCCCAGGCCCAGGCCCAGGCCCAGGCCCAGGCCCAGGCCCAGGCCCAGGCCCAGGCCCAGGCCCAGGCCCAGGCCCAGGCCCAGGCCCAGGCCCAGGCCCAGGCCCAGGCCCAGGCCCAGGCCCAGGCCCAGGCCCAGGCCCAGGCCCAGGCCCAGGCCCAGGCCCAGGCCCAGGCCCAGGCCCAGGCCCAGGCCCAGGCCCAGGCCCAGGCCCAGGCCCAGGCCCAGGCCCAGGCCCAGGCCCAGGCCCAGGCCCAGGCCCAGGCCCAGGCCCAGGCCCAGGCCCAGGCCCAGGCCCAGGCCCAGGCCCAGGCCCAGGCCCAGGCCCAGGCCCAGGCCCAGGCCCAGGCCCAGGCCCAGGCCCAGGCCCAGGCCCAGGCCCAGGCCCAGGCCCAGGCCCAGGCCCAGGCCCAGGCCCAGGCCCAGGCCCAGGCCCAGGCCCAGGCCCAGGCCCAGGCCCAGGCCCAGGCCCAGGCCCAGGCCCAGGCCCAGGCCCAGGCCCAGGCCCAGGCCCAGGCCCAGGCCCAGGCCCAGGCCCAGGCCCAGGCCCAGGCCCAGGCCCAGGCCCAGGCCCAGGCCCAGGCCCAGGCCCAGGCCCAGGCCCAGGCCCAGGCCCAGGCCCAGGCCCAGGCCCAGGCCCAGGCCCAGGCCCAGGCCCAGGCCCAGGCCCAGGGCCCAGGCCCAGGCCCAGGCCCAGGCCCAGGCCCAGGCCCAGGCCCAGGCCCAGGCCCAGGCCCAGGCCCAGGCCCAGGCCCAGGCCCAGGCCCAGGGCCCAGGCCCAGGCCCAGGCCCAGGCCCAGGCCCAGGCCCAGGCCCAGGCCCAGGCCCAGGCCCAGGCCCAGGCCCAGGCCCAGGCCCAGGCCCAGGCCCAGGCCCAGGCCCAGGCCCAGGCCCAGGCCCAGGCCCAGGCCCAGGCCCAGGCCCAGGCCCAGGCCCAGGCCCAGGCCCAGGCCCAGGCCCAGGCCTGTGGCCCAGGCCCAGGCCCAGGCCCAGGCCCAGGCCCAGGCCCAGGCCCAGGCCCAGGCCCAGGCCCAGGCCCAGGCCCAGGCCCAGGCCCAGGCCCAGGCCCAGGCCCAGGCCCAGGCCCAGGCCCAGGCCCAGGCCCAGGCCCAGGCCCAGGCCCAGGCCCAGGCCCAGGCCCAGGCCCAGGCCCAGGCCCAGGCCCAGGCCCAGGCCCAGGCCCAGGCCCAGGCCCAGGCCCAGGCCCAGGCCCAGGCCCAGGCCCAGGCCCAGGCCCAGGCCCAGGCCCAGGCCCAGGCCCAGGCCCAGGCCCAGGCCCAGGCCCAGGCCCAGGCCCAGGCCCAGGCCCAGGCCCAGGCCCAGGCCCAGGCCCAGGCCCAGGCCCAGGCCCAGGCCCAGGCCCAGGCCCAGGCCCAGGCCCAGGCCCAGGCCCAGGCCCAGGCCCAGGCCCAGGCCCAGGCCCAGGCCCAGGCCCAGGCCCAGGCCCAGGCCCAGGCCCAGGCCCAGGCCCAGGCCCAGGCCCAGGCCCAGGCCCAGGCCCAGGCCCAGGCCCAGGCCCAGGCCCAGGCCCAGGCCCAGGCCCAGGCCCAGGCCCAGGCCCAGGCCCAGGCCCAGGCCCAGGCCCAGGCCCAGGCCCAGGCCCAGGCCCAGGCCCAGGCCCAGGCCCAGGCCCAGGCCCAGGCCCAGGCCCAGGCCCAGGCCCAGGCCCAGGCCCAGGCCCCAGGCCCAGGCCCAGGCCCAGGCCCAGGCCCAGGCCCAGGCCCAGGCCCAGGCCCAGGCCCAGGCCCAGGCCCAGGCCCAGGCCCAGGCCCAGGCCCAGGCCCAGGCCCAGGCCCAGGCCCAGGCCCAGGCCCAGGCCCAGGCCCAGGCCCAGGCCCAGGCCCAGGCCCAGGCCCAGGCCTAGGCCCAGGCCCAGGCCCAGGCCCAGGCCCAGGCCCAGGCCCAGGCCCAGGCCCAGGCCCAGGCCCAGGCCCAGGCCCAGGCCCAGGCCCAGGCCCAGGCCCAGGCCCAGGCCCAGGCCCAGGCCCAGGCCCAGGCCCAGGCCCAGGCCCAGGCCCAGGCCCAGGCCCAGGCCCAGGCCCAGGCCCAGGCCCAGGCCCAGGCCCAGGCCCAGGCCCAGGCCCAGGCCCAGGCCCAGGCCCAGGCCCAGGCCCAGGCCCAGGCCCAGGCCCAGGCCCAGGCCCAGGCCCAGGCCCAGGCCCAGGCCCAGGCCCAGGCCCAGGCCCAGGCCCAGGCCCAGGCCCAGGCCCAGGCCCAGGCCCAGGCCCAGGCCCAGGCCCAGGCCCAGGCCCAGGCCCAGGCCCAGGCCCAGGCCCAGGCCCAGGCCCAGGCCCAGGCCCAGGCCCAGGCCCAGGCCCAGGCCCAGGCCCAGGCCCAGGCCCAGGCCCAGGCCCAGGCCCAGGCCCAGGCCCAGGCCCAGGCCCAGGCCCAGGCCCAGGCCCAGGCCCAGGCCCAGGCCCAGGCCCAGGCCCAGGCCCAGGCCCAGGCCCAGGCCCAGGCCCAGGCCCAGGCCCAGGCCCAGGCCCAGGCCCAGGCCCAGGCCCAGGCCCAGGCCCAGGCCCAGGCCCAGGCCCAGGCCCAGGCCCAGGCCCAGGCCCAGGCCCAGGCCCAGGCCCAGGCCCAGGCCCAGGCCCAGGCCCAGGCCCAGGCCCAGGCCCAGGCCCAGGCCCAGGCCCAGGCCCAGGCCCAGGCCCAGGCCCAGGGCCCAGGCCCAGGCCCAGGCCCAGGCCCAGGCCCAGGCCCAGGCCCAGGCCCAGGCCCAGGCCCAGGCCCAGGCCCAGGCCCAGGCCCAGGCCCAGGCCCAGGCCCAGGCCCAGGCCCAGGCCCAGGCCCAGGCCCAGGCCCAGGCCCAGGCCCAGGCCCAGGCCCAGGCCCAGGCCCAGGCCCAGGCCCAGGCCCAGGCCCAGGCCCAGGCCCAGGCCCAGGCCCAGGCCCAGGGCCCAGGCCCAGGCCCAGGCCCAGGCCCAGGCCCAGGCCCAGGCCCAGGCCCAGGCCCAGGCCCAGGCCCAGGCCCAGGCCCAGGCCCAGGCCCAGGCCCAGGCCCAGGCCCAGGCCCAGGCCCAGGCCCAGGCCCAGGCCCAGGCCCAGGCCCAGGCCCAGGCCCAGGCCCAGGCCCAGGCCCAGGGCCCAGGCCCAGGCCCAGGCCCAGGCCCAGGCCCAGGCCCAGGCCCAGGCCCAGGCCCAGGCCCAGGCCCAGGCCCAGGCCCAGGCCCAGGCCCAGGCCCAGGCCCAGGCCCAGGCCCAGGCCCAGGCCCAGGCCCAGGCCCAGGCCCAGGCCCAGGCCCAGGCCCAGGCCCAGGCCCAGGCCCAGGCCCAGGCCCAGGCCCAGGCCCAGGCCCAGGCCCAGGCCCAGGCCCAGGCCCAGGCCCAGGCCCAGGCCCAGGCCCAGGCCCAGGCCCAGGCCCAGGCCCAGGCCCAGGCCCAGGCCCAGGCCCAGGCCCAGGCCCAGGCCCAGGCCCAGGCCCAGGCCCAGGCCCAGGCCCAGGCCCAGGCCCAGGCCCAGGCCCAGGCCCAGGCCCAGGCCCAGGCCCAGGCCCAGGCCCAGGCCCAGGCCCAGGCCCAGGCCCAGGCCCAGGCCCAGGCCCAGGCCCAGGGCCCAGGCCCAGGCCCAGGCCCAGGCCCAGGCCCAGGCCCAGGCCCAGGCCCAGGCCCAGGCCCAGGCCCAGGCCCAGGCCCAGGCCCAGGCCCAGGCCCAGGCCCAGGCCCAGGCCCAGGCCCAGGCCCAGGCCCAGGCCCAGGCCCAGGCCCAGGCCCAGGCCCAGGCCCAGGCCCAGGCCCAGGCCCAGGCCCAGGCCCAGGCCCAGGCCCAGGCCCAGGCCCAGGCCCAGGCCCAGGCCCAGGCCCAGGCCCAGGCCCAGGCCCAGGCCCAGGCCCAGGCCCAGGCCCAGGCCCAGGCCCAGGCCCAGGCCCAGGCCCAGGCCCAGGCCCAGGCCCAGGCCCAGGCCCAGGCCCAGGCCCAGGCCCAGGCCCAGGCCCAGGCCCAGGCCCAGGCCCAGGCCCAGGCCCAGGCCCAGGCCCAGGCCCAGGCCCAGGCCCAGGCCCAGGCCCAGGCCCAGGCCCAGGCCCAGGCCCAGGCCCAGGCCCAGGCCCAGGCCCAGGCCCAGGCCCAGGCCCAGGCCCAGGCCCAGGCCCAGGCCCAGGCCCAGGCCCAGGCCCAGGCCCAGGCCCAGGCCCAGGCCCAGGCCCAGGCCCAGGCCCAGGCCCAGGCCCAGGCCCAGGCCCAGGCCCAGGCCCAGGCCCAGGCCCAGGCCCAGGCCCAGGCCCAGGCCCAGGCCCAGGCCCAGGCCCAGGCCCAGGCCTAGGCCCAGGCCCAGGCCCAGGCCCAGGCCCAGGCCCAGGCCCAGGCCCAGGCCCAGGCCCAGGCCCAGGCCCAGGCCCAGGCCCAGGCCCAGGCCCAGGCCCAGGCCCAGGCCCAGGCCCAGGCCCAGGCCCAGGCCCAGGCCCAGGCCCAGGCCCAGGCCCAGGCCCAGGCCCAGGCCCAGGCCCAGGCCCAGGCCCAGGCCCAGGCCCAGGCCCAGGCCCAGGCCCAGGCCCAGGCCCAGGCCCAGGCCCAGGCCCAGGCCCAGGCCCAGGCCCAGGCCCAGGCCCAGGCCCAGGCCCAGGCCCAGGCCCAGGCCCAGGCCCAGGCCCAGGCCCAGGCCCAGGCCCAGGCCCAGGCCCAGGCCCAGGCCCAGGCCCAGGCCCAGGCCCAGGCCCAGGCCCAGGCCCAGGCCCAGGGCCCAGGCCCAGGCCCAGGCCCAGGCCCAGGCCCAGGCCCAGGCCCAGGCCCAGGCCCAGGCCCAGGCCCAGGCCCAGGCCCAGGCCCAGGCCCAGGCCCAGGCCCAGGCCCAGGCCCAGGCCCAGGCCCAGGCCCAGGCCCAGGCCCAGGCCCAGGCCCAGGCCCAGGCCCAGGCCCAGGCCCAGGCCCAGGCCCAGGCCCAGGCCCAGGCCCAGGCCCAGGCCCAGGCCCAGGCCCAGGCCCAGGCCCAGGCCCAGGCCCAGGCCCAGGCCCAGGCCCAGGCCCAGGCCCAGGCCCAGGCCCAGGCCCAGGCCCAGGCCCAGGCCCAGGCCCAGGCCCAGGCCCAGGCCCAGGCCCAGGCCCAGGCCCAGGCCCAGGCCTAGGCCCAGGCCCAGGCCCAGGCCCAGGCCCAGGCCCAGGCCCAGGCCCAGGCCCAGGCCCAGGCCCAGGCCCAGGCCCAGGCCCAGGCCCAGGCCCAGGCCCAGGCCCAGGCCCAGGCCCAGGCCCAGGCCCAGGCCCAGGCCCAGGCCCAGGCCCAGGCCCAGGCCCAGGCCCAGGCCCAGGCCCAGGCCCAGGCCCAGGCCCAGGCCCAGGCCCAGGCCCAGGCCCAGGCCCAGGCCCAGGCCCAGGCCCAGGCCCAGGCCCAGGCCCAGGCCCAGGCCCAGGCCCAGGCCCAGGCCCAGGCCCAGGCCCAGGCCCAGGCCCAGGCCCAGGCCCAGGCCCAGGCCCAGGCCCAGGCCCAGGCCCAGGCCCAGGCCCAGGCCCAGGCCCAGGCCCAGGCCCAGGCCCAGGCCCAGGCCCAGGCCCAGGCCCAGGCCCAGGCCCAGGCCCAGGCCCAGGCCCAGGCCCAGGCCCAGGCCCAGGCCCAGGCCCAGGCCCAGGCCCAGGCCCAGGCCCAGGCCCAGGCCCAGGCCCAGGCCCAGGCCCAGGCCCAGGCCCAGGCCCAGGCCCAGGCCCAGGCCCAGGCCCAGGCCCAGGCCCAGGCCCAGGCCCAGGCCCAGGCCCAGGCCCAGGCCCAGGCCCAGGCCCAGGCCCAGGCCCAGGCCCAGGCCCAGGCCCAGGCCCAGGCCCAGGCCCAGGCCCAGGCCCAGGCCCAGGCCCAGGCCCAGGCCCAGGCCCAGGCCCAGGCCCAGGCCCAGGCCCAGGCCCAGGCCCAGGCCCAGGCCCAGGCCCAGGCCCAGGCCCAGGCCCAGGCCCAGGCCCAGGGCCCAGGCCCAGGCCCAGGCCCAGGCCCAGGCCCAGGCCCAGGCCCAGGCCCAGGCCCAGGCCCAGGCCCAGGCCCAGGCCCAGGCCCAGGCCCAGGCCCAGGCCCAGGCCCAGGCCCAGGCCCAGGCCCAGGCCCAGGCCCAGGCCCAGGCCCAGGCCCAGGCCCAGGCCCAGGCCCAGGCCCAGGCCCAGGCCCAGGCCCAGGCCCAGGCCCAGGCCCAGGCCCAGGCCCAGGCCCAGGCCCAGGCCCAGGCCCAGGCCCAGGCCCAGGCCCAGGCCCAGGCCCAGGCCCAGGCCCAGGCCCAGGCCCAGGCCCAGGCCCAGGCCCAGGGCCCAGGCCCAGGCCCAGGCCCAGGCCCAGGCCCAGGCCCAGGCCCAGGCCCAGGCCCAGGCCCAGGCCCAGGCCCAGGCCCAGGCCCAGGCCCAGGCCCAGGCCCAGGCCCAGGCCCAGGCCCAGGCCCAGGCCCAGGCCCAGGCCCAGGCCCAGGCCCAGGCCCAGGCCCAGGCCCAGGCCCAGGCCCAGGCCCAGGCCCAGGCCCAGGCCCAGGCCCAGGCCCAGGCCCAGGCCCAGGCCCAGGCCCAGGCCCAGGCCCAGGCCCAGGCCCAGGCCCAGGCCCAGGCCCAGGCCCAGGCCCAGGCCCAGGCCCAGGCCCAGGCCCAGGCCCAGGCCCAGGCCCAGGCCCAGGCCCAGGCCCAGGCCCAGGCCCAGGCCCAGGCCCAGGCCCAGGCCCAGGCCCAGGCCCAGGCCCAGGCCCAGGCCCAGGCCCAGGCCCAGGCCCAGGCCCAGGCCCAGGCCCAGGCCCAGGCCCAGGCCCAGGCCCAGGCCCAGGCCCAGGCCCAGGCCCAGGCCCAGGCCCAGGCCCAGGCCCAGGCCCAGGCCCAGGCCCAGGCCCAGGCCCAGGCCCAGGCCCAGGCCCAGGCCCAGGCCCAGGCCCAGGCCCAGGCCCAGGCCCAGGCCCAGGCCCAGGCCCAGGCCCAGGCCCAGGCCCAGGCCCAGGCCCAGGCCCAGGCCCAGGCCCAGGCCCAGGCCCAGGCCCAGGCCCAGGCCCAGGCCCAGGCCCAGGCCCAGGCCCAGGCCCAGGCCCAGGCCCAGGCCCAGGCCCAGGCCCAGGCCCAGGCCCAGGCCCAGGCCCAGGCCCAGGCCCAGGCCCAGGCCCAGGCCCAGGCCCAGGGCCCAGGCCCAGGCCCAGGCCCAGGCCCAGGCCCAGGCCCAGGCCCAGGCCCAGGCCCAGGCCCAGGCCCAGGCCCAGGCCCAGGCCCAGGCCCAGGCCCAGGCCCAGGCCCAGGCCCAGGCCCAGGCCCAGGCCCAGGCCCAGGCCCAGGCCCAGGCCCAGGCCCAGGGCCCAGGCCCAGGCCCAGGCCCAGGCCCAGGCCCAGGCCCAGGCCCAGGCCCAGGCCCAGGCCCAGGCCCAGGCCCAGGCCCAGGCCCAGGCCCAGGCCCAGGCCCAGGCCCAGGCCCAGGCCCAGGCCCAGGCCCAGGCCCAGGCCCAGGCCCAGGCCCAGGCCCAGGCCCAGGCCCAGGCCCAGGCCCAGGCCCAGGCCCAGGCCCAGGCCCAGGCCCAGGCCCAGGCCCAGGCCCAGGCCCAGGCCCAGGCCCAGGCCCAGGCCCAGGCCCAGGCCCAGGCCCAGGCCCAGGCCCAGGCCCAGGCCCAGGCCCAGGCCCAGGCCCAGGCCCAGGCCCAGGCCCAGGCCCAGGCCCAGGCCCAGGCCCAGGCCCAGGCCCAGGGCCCAGGCCCAGGCCCAGGCCCAGGCCCAGGCCCAGGCCCAGGCCCAGGCCCAGGCCCAGGCCCAGGCCCAGGCCCAGGCCCAGGCCCAGGCCCAGGCCCAGGCCCAGGCCCAGGCCCAGGCCCAGGCCCAGGCCCAGGCCCAGGCCCAGGCCCAGGCCCAGGCCCAGGCCCAGGCCCAGGCCCAGGCCCAGGCCCAGGCCCAGGCCCAGGCCCAGGCCCAGGCCCAGGCCCAGGCCCAGGCCCAGGCCCAGGCCCAGGCCCAGGCCCAGGCCCAGGCCCAGGCCCAGGCCCAGGCCCAGGCCCAGGCCCAGGCCCAGGCCCAGGCCCAGGCCCAGGCCCAGGCCCAGGCCCAGGCCCAGGCCCAGGCCCAGGCCCAGGCCCAGGCCCAGGCCCAGGCCCAGGCCCAGGCCCAGGCCCAGGCCCAGGCCCAGGCCCAGGCCCAGGCCCAGGCCCAGGCCCAGGCCCAGGCCCAGGCCCAGGCCCAGGCCCAGGCCCAGGCCCAGGCCCAGGCCCAGGCCCAGGCCCAGGCCCAGGCCCAGGCCCAGGCCCAGGCCCAGGCCCAGGCCCAGGCCCAGGCCCAGGCCCAGGCCCAGGCCCAGGCCCAGGCCCAGGCCCAGGCCCAGGCCCAGGCCCAGGCCCAGGCCCAGGCCCAGGCCCAGGCCCAGGCCCAGGCCCAGGCCCAGGCCCAGGCCCAGGCCCAGGCCCAGGCCCAGGCCCAGGCCCAGGCCCAGGCCCAGGGCCCAGGCCCAGGCCCAGGCCCAGGCCCAGGCCCAGGCCCAGGCCCAGGCCCAGGCCCAGGCCCAGGCCCAGGCCCAGGCCCAGGCCCAGGCCCAGGCCCAGGCCCAGGCCCAGGCCCAGGCCCAGGCCCAGGCCCAGGCCCAGGCCCAGGCCCAGGCCCAGGCCCAGGCCCAGGCCCAGGCCCAGGCCCAGGCCCAGGCCCAGGCCCAGGCCCAGGCCCAGGCCCAGGCCCAGGCCCAGGCCCAGGCCCAGGCCCAGGCCCAGGCCCAGGCCCAGGCCCAGGCCCAGGCCCAGGCCCAGGCCCAGGCCCAGGCCCAGGCCCAGGCCCAGGCCCAGGCCCAGGCCCAGGCCCAGGCCCAGGCCCAGGCCCAGGCCCAGGCCCAGGCCCAGGCCCAGGCCCAGGCCCAGGCCCAGGCCCAGGCCCAGGCCCAGGCCCAGGCCCAGGCCCAGGCCCAGGCCCAGGCCCAGGCCCAGGCCCAGGCCCAGGCCCAGGCCCAGGCCCAGGCCCAGGCCCAGGCCCAGGCCCAGGCCCAGGCCCAGGCCCAGGCCCAGGCCCAGGCCCAGGCCCAGGCCCAGGGCCCAGGCCCAGGCCCAGGCCCAGGCCCAGGCCCAGGCCCAGGCCCAGGCCCAGGCCCAGGCCCAGGCCCAGGCCCAGGCCCAGGCCCAGGCCCAGGCCCAGGCCCAGGCCCAGGCCCAGGCCCAGGCCCAGGCCCAGGCCCAGGCCCAGGCCCAGGCCCAGGCCCAGGCCCAGGCCCAGGCCCAGGCCCAGGCCCAGGCCCAGGCCCAGGCCCAGGCCCAGGCCCAGGCCTAGGCCCAGGCCCAGGCCCAGGCCCAGGCCCAGGCCCAGGCCCAGGCCCAGGCCCAGGCCCAGGCCCAGGCCCAGGCCCAGGCCCAGGCCCAGGCCCAGGCCCAGGCCCAGGCCCAGGCCCAGGCCCAGGCCCAGGCCCAGGCCCAGGCCCAGGCCCAGGCCCAGGCCCAGGCCCAGGCCCAGGCCCAGGCCCAGGCCCAGGCCCAGGCCCAGGCCCAGGCCCAGGCCCAGGCCCAGGCCCAGGCCCAGGCCCAGGCCCAGGCCCAGGCCCAGGCCAGGCCCAGGCCCAGGCCCAGGCCCAGGCCCAGGCCCAGGCCCAGGCCCAGGCCCAGGCCCAGGCCCAGGCCCAGGCCCAGGCCCAGGCCCAGGCCCAGGCCCAGGCCCAGGCCCAGGCCCAGGCCCAGGCCCAGGCCCAGGCCCAGGCCCAGGCCCAGGCCCAGGCCCAGGCCCAGGCCCAGGCCCAGGCCCAGGCCCAGGCCCAGGCCCAGGCCCAGGCCCAGGCCCAGGCCCAGGCCCAGGCCCAGGCCCAGGCCCAGGCCCAGGCCCAGGCCCAGGCCCAGGCCCAGGCCCAGGCCCAGGCCCAGGCCCAGGCCCAGGCCCAGGCCCAGGCCCAGGCCCAGGCCCAGGCCCAGGCCCAGGCCCAGGCCCAGGCCCAGGCCCAGGCCCAGGCCCAGGCCCAGGCCCAGGCCCAGGCCCAGGCCCAGGCCCAGGCCCAGGCCCAGGCCCAGGCCCAGGCCCAGGCCCAGGCCCAGGCCCAGGCCCAGGCCCAGGCCCAGGCCCAGGCCCAGGCCCAGGCCTAGGCCCAGGCCCAGGCCCAGGCCCAGGCCCAGGCCCAGGCCCAGGCCCAGGCCCAGGCCCAGGCCCAGGCCCAGGCCCAGGCCCAGGCCCAGGCCCAGGCCCAGGCCCAGGCCCAGGCCCAGGCCCAGGCCCAGGCCCAGGCCCAGGCCCAGGCCCAGGCCCAGGCCCAGGCCCAGGCCCAGGCCCAGGCCCAGGCCCAGGCCCAGGCCCAGGCCCAGGCCCAGGCCCAGGCCCAGGCCCAGGCCCAGGCCCAGGCCCAGGCCCAGGCCCAGGCCCAGGCCCAGGCCCAGGCCCAGGCCCAGGCCCAGGCCCAGGCCCAGGCCCAGGCCCAGGCCCAGGCCCAGGCCCAGGCCCAGGCCCAGGCCCAGGCCCAGGCCCAGGCCCAGGCCCAGGCCCAGGCCCAGGCCCAGGCCCAGGCCCAGGCCCAGGCCCAGGCCCAGGCCCAGGCCCAGGCCCAGGCCCAGGCCCAGGCCCAGGCCCAGGCCCAGGCCCAGGCCCAGGCCCAGGCCCAGGCCCAGGCCCAGGCCCAGGCCCAGGCCCAGGCCCAGGCCCAGGCCCAGGCCCAGGCCCAGGCCCAGGCCCAGGCCCAGGCCCAGGCCCAGGCCCAGGCCCAGGCCCAGGCCCAGGCCCAGGCCCAGGCCCAGGCCCAGGCCCAGGCCCAGGCCCAGGCCCAGGCCCAGGCCCAGGCCCAGGCCCAGGCCCAGGCCCAGGCCCAGGCCCAGGCCCAGGCCCAGGCCCAGGCCCAGGCCTAGGCCCAGGCCCAGGCCCAGGCCCAGGCCCAGGCCCAGGCCCAGGCCCAGGCCCAGGCCCAGGCCCAGGCCCAGGCCCAGGCCCAGGCCCAGGCCCAGGCCCAGGCCCAGGCCCAGGCCCAGGCCCAGGCCCAGGCCCAGGCCCAGGCCCAGGCCCAGGCCCAGGCCCAGGCCCAGGCCCAGGCCCAGGCCCAGGCCCAGGCCCAGGCCCAGGCCCAGGCCCAGGCCCAGGCCCAGGCCCAGGCCCAGGCCCAGGCCCAGGCCCAGGCCCAGGCCCAGGCCCAGGCCCAGGCCCAGGCCCAGGCCCAGGCCCAGGCCCAGGCCCAGGCCCAGGCCCAGGCCCAGGCCCAGGCCCAGGCCCAGGCCCAGGCCCAGGCCCAGGCCCAGGCCCAGGCCCAGGCCCAGGCCCAGGCCCAGGCCCAGGCCCAGGCCCAGGCCCAGGCCCAGGCCCAGGCCCAGGCCCAGGCCCAGGCCCAGGCCCAGGCCCAGGCCCAGGCCCAGGCCCAGGCCCAGGCCCAGGCCCAGGCCCAGGCCCAGGCCCAGGCCCAGGCCCAGGCCCAGGCCCAGGCCCAGGCCCAGGCCCAGGCCCAGGCCCAGGCCCAGGCCCAGGCCCAGGCCCAGGCCCAGGCCCAGGCCCAGGCCCAGGCCCAGGCCCAGGCCCAGGCCCAGGCCCAGGCCCAGGCCCAGGCCCAGGCCCAGGCCCAGGCCCAGGCCCAGGCCCAGGCCCAGGCCCAGGCCCAGGCCCAGGCCCAGGCCCAGGCCCAGGCCCAGGCCCAGGCCCAGGCCCAGGCCCAGGCCCAGGCCCAGGCCCAGGCCCAGGCCCAGGCCCAGGCCCAGGCCCAGGCCCAGGCCCAGGCCCAGGCCCAGGCCCAGGCCCAGGCCCAGGCCCAGGCCCAGGCCCAGGCCCAGGCCCAGGCCCAGGCCCAGGCCCAGGCCCAGGCCCAGGCCCAGGCCCAGGCCCAGGCCCAGGCCCAGGCCCAGGCCCAGGCCCAGGCCCAGGCCCAGGCCCAGGCCCAGGCCCAGGCCCAGGCCCAGGCCCAGGCCCAGGCCCAGGCCCAGGCCCAGGCCCAGGCCCAGGCCCAGGCCCAGGCCCAGGCCCAGGCCCAGGCCCAGGCCCAGGCCCAGGCCCAGGCCCAGGCCCAGGCCCAGGCCCAGGCCCAGGCCCAGGCCCAGGCCCAGGCCCAGGCCCAGGCCCAGGCCCAGGCCCAGGCCCAGGCCCAGGCCCAGGCCCAGGCCCAGGCCCAGGCCCAGGCCCAGGCCCAGGCCCAGGCCCAGGCCCAGGCCCAGGCCCAGGCCCAGGCCCAGGCCCAGGCCCAGGCCCAGGCCCAGGCCCAGGCCCAGGCCCAGGCCCAGGCCCAGGCCCAGGCCCAGGCCCAGGCCCAGGCCCAGGCCCAGGCCCAGGCCCAGGCCCAGGCCCAGGCCCAGGCCCAGGCCCAGGCCCAGGCCCAGGCCCAGGCCCAGGCCCAGGCCCAGGCCCAGGCCCAGGCCCAGGCCCAGGCCCAGGCCCAGGCCCAGGCCCAGGCCCAGGCCCAGGCCCAGGCCCAGGCCCAGGCCCAGGCCCAGGCCCAGGCCCAGGCCCAGGCCCAGGCCCAGGCCCAGGCCCAGGCCCAGGCCCAGGCCCAGGCCCAGGCCCAGGCCCAGGCCCAGGCCCAGGCCCAGGCCCAGGCCCAGGCCCAGGCCCAGGCCCAGGCCCAGGCCCAGGCCCAGGCCCAGGCCCAGGCCCAGGCCCAGGCCCAGGCCCAGGCCCAGGCCCAGGCCCAGGCCCAGGCCCAGGCCCAGGCCCAGGCCCAGGCCCAGGCCCAGGCCCAGGCCCAGGCCCAGGCCCAGGCCCAGGCCCAGGCCCAGGCCCAGGCCCAGGCCCAGGCCCAGGCCCAGGGCCCAGGCCCAGGCCCAGGCCCAGGCCCAGGCCCAGGCCCAGGCCCAGGCCCAGGCCCAGGCCCAGGCCCAGGCCCAGGCCCAGGCCCAGGCCCAGGCCCAGGCCCAGGCCCAGGCCCAGGCCCAGGCCCAGGCCCAGGCCCAGGCCCAGGCCCAGGCCCAGGCCCAGGCCCAGGCCCAGGCCCAGGCCCAGGCCCAGGCCCAGGCCCAGGCCCAGGCCCAGGCCCAGGCCCAGGCCCAGGCCCAGGCCCAGGCCCAGGCCCAGGCCCAGGCCCAGGCCCAGGCCCAGGCCCAGGCCCAGGCCCAGGCCCAGGCCCAGGCCCAGGCCCAGGCCCAGGCCCAGGCCCAGGCCCAGGCCCAGGCCCAGGCCCAGGCCCAGGCCCAGGCCCAGGCCCAGGCCCAGGCCCAGGCCCAGGCCCAGGCCCAGGCCCAGGCCCAGGCCCAGGCCCAGGCCCAGGCCCAGGCCCAGGTCAGGCCCAGGCCCAGGCCCAGGCCCAGGCCCAGGCCCAGGCCCAGGCCCAGGCCCAGGCCCAGGCCCAGGCCCAGGCCCAGGCCCAGGCCCAGGCCCAGGCCCAGGCCCAGGCCCAGGCCCAGGCCCAGGCCCAGGCCCAGGCCCAGGCCCAGGCCCAGGCCCAGGCCCAGGCCCAGGCCCAGGCCCAGGCCCAGGCCCAGGCCCAGGCCCAGGCCCAGGGCCCAGGCCCAGGCCCAGGCCCAGGCCCAGGCCCAGGCCCAGGCCCAGGCCCAGGCCCAGGCCCAGGCCCAGGCCCAGGCCCAGGCCCAGGCCCAGGCCCAGGCCCAGGCCCAGGCCCAGGCCCAGGCCCAGGCCCAGGCCCAGGCCCAGGCCCAGGCCCAGGCCCAGGCCCAGGCCCAGGCCCAGGCCCAGGCCCAGGCCCAGGCCCAGGCCCAGGCCCAGGCCCAGGCCCAGGCCCAGGCCCAGGCCCAGGCCCAGGCCCAGGCCCAGGCCCAGGCCCAGGCCCAGGCCCAGGCCCAGGCCCAGGCCCAGGCCCAGGCCCAGGCCTAGGCCCAGGCCCAGGCCCAGGCCCAGGCCCAGGCCCAGGCCCAGGCCCAGGCCCAGGCCCAGGCCCAGGCCCAGGCCCAGGCCCAGGCCCAGGCCCAGGCCCAGGCCCAGGCCCAGGCCCAGGCCCAGGCCCAGGCCCAGGCCCAGGCCCAGGCCCAGGCCCAGGCCCAGGCCCAGGCCCAGGCCCAGGCCCAGGCCCAGGCCCAGGCCCAGGCCCAGGCCCAGGCCCAGGCCCAGGCCCAGGCCCAGGCCCAGGCCCAGGCCCAGGCCCAGGCCCAGGCCCAGGCCCAGGCCCAGGCCCAGGCCCAGGCCCAGGCCCAGGCCCAGGCCCAGGCCCAGGCCCAGGCCCAGGCCCAGGCCCAGGCCCAGGCCCAGGCCCAGGCCCAGGCCCAGGCCCAGGCCCAGGCCCAGGCCCAGGCCCAGGCCCAGGCCCAGGCCCAGGCCCAGGCCCAGGCCCAGGCCCAGGCCCAGGCCCAGGCCCAGGCCCAGGCCCAGGCCCAGGCCCAGGCCCAGGCCCAGGCCCAGGCCCAGGCCCAGGCCCAGGCCCAGGCCCAGGCCCAGGCCCAGGCCCAGGCCCAGGCCCAGGCCCAGGCCCAGGCCCAGGCCCAGGCCCAGGCCCAGGCCCAGGCCCAGGCCAGGCCCAGGCCCAGGCCCAGGCCCAGGCCCAGGCCCAGGCCCAGGCCCAGGCCCAGGCCCAGGCCCAGGCCCAGGCCCAGGCCCAGGCCCAGGCCCAGGCCCAGGCCCAGGCCCAGGCCCAGGCCCAGGCCCAGGCCCAGGCCCAGGCCCAGGCCCAGGCCCAGGCCCAGGCCCAGGCCCAGGCCCAGGCCCAGGCCCAGGCCCAGGCCCAGGCCCAGGCCCAGGCCCAGGCCCAGGCCCAGGCCCAGGCCCAGGCCCAGGCCCAGGCCCAGGCCCAGGCCCAGGCCCAGGCCCAGGCCCAGGCCCAGGCCCAGGCCTGAGGCCCAGGCCCAGGCCCAGGCCCAGGCCCAGGCCCAGGCCCAGGCCCAGGCCCAGGCCCAGGCCCAGGCCCAGGCCCAGGCCCAGGCCCAGGCCCAGGCCCAGGCCCAGGCCCAGGCCCAGGCCCAGGCCCAGGCCCAGGCCCAGGCCCAGGCCCAGGCCCAGGCCCAGGCCCAGGCCCAGGCCCAGGCCCAGGCCCAGGCCCAGGCCCAGGCCCAGGCCCAGGCCCAGGCCCAGGCCCAGGCCCAGGCCCAGGCCCAGGCCCAGGCCCAGGCCCAGGCCCAGGCCCAGGCCCAGGCCCAGGCCCAGGCCCAGGCCCAGGCCCAGGCCCAGGCCCAGGCCCAGGCCCAGGCCCAGGCCCAGGCCCAGGCCCAGGCCCAGGCCCAGGCCCAGGCCCAGGCCCAGGCCCAGGCCCAGGCCCAGGCCCAGGCCCAGGCCCAGGCCCAGGCCCAGGCCCAGGCCCAGGCCCAGGCCCAGGCCCAGGCCCAGGCCCAGGCCCAGGCCCAGGCCCAGGCCCAGGCCCAGGCCCAGGCCCAGGCCCAGGCCCAGGCCCAGGCCCAGGCCCAGGCCCAGGCCCAGGCCCAGGCCCAGGCCCAGGCCCAGGCCCAGGCCCAGGCCCAGGCCCAGGCCCAGGCCCAGGCCCAGGCCCAGGCCCAGGCCCAGGCCCAGGCCCAGGCCCAGGCCCAGGCCCAGGCCCAGGCCCAGGGCCCAGGCCCAGGCCCAGGCCCAGGCCCAGGCCCAGGCCCAGGCCCAGGCCCAGGCCCCAGGCCCAGGCCCAGGCCCAGGCCCAGGCCCAGGCCCAGGCCCAGGCCCAGGCCCAGGCCCAGGCCCAGGCCCAGGCCCAGGCCCAGGCCCAGGCCCAGGCCCAGGCCCAGGCTCAGGCCCAGGCCCAGGCCCAGGCCCAGGCCCAGGCCCAGGCCCAGGCCCAGGCCCAGGCCCAGGCCCAGGCCCAGGCCCAGGCCCAGGCCCAGGCCCAGGCCCAGGCCCAGGCCCAGGCCCAGGCCCAGGCCCAGGCCCAGGCCCAGGCCCAGGCCCAGGCCCAGGCCCAGGCCCAGGCCCAGGCCCAGGCCCAGGCCCAGGCCCAGGCCCAGGCCCAGGCCCAGGCCCAGGCCCAGGCCCAGGCCCAGGCCCAGGCCCAGGCCCAGGCCCAGGCCCAGGCCCAGGCCCAGGCCCAGGCCCAGGCCCAGGCCCAGGCCCAGGCCCAGGCCCAGGCCCAGGCCCAGGCCCAGGCCCAGGCCCAGGCCCAGGCCCAGGCCCAGGCCCAGGCCCAGGCCCAGGCCCAGGCCCAGGCCCAGGCCCAGGCCCAGGCCCAGGCCCAGGCCCAGGCCCAGGCCCAGGCCCAGGCCCAGGCCCAGGCCCAGGCCCAGGCCCAGGCCCAGGCCCAGGCCCAGGCCCAGGCCCAGGCCCAGGCCCAGGCCAGGCCCAGGCCCAGGCCCAGGCCCAGGCCCAGGCCCAGGCCCAGGCCCAGGCCCAGGCCCAGGCCCAGGCCCAGGCCCAGGCCCAGGCCCAGGCCCAGGCCCAGGCCCAGGCCCAGGCCCAGGCCCAGGCCCAGGCCCAGGCCCAGGCCCAGGCCCAGGCCCAGGCCCAGGCCCAGGCCCAGGCCCAGGCCCAGGCCCAGGCCCAGGCCCAGGCCCAGGCCCAGGCCCAGGCCCAGGCCCAGGCCCAGGCCCAGGCCCAGGCCCAGGCCCAGGCCCAGGCCCAGGCCCAGGCCCAGGCCCAGGCCCAGGCCCAGGCCCAGGCCCAGGCCCAGGCCCAGGCCCAGGCCCAGGCCCAGGCCCAGGCCCAGGCCCAGGCCCAGGCCCAGGCCCAGGCCCAGGCCCAGGCCCAGGCCCAGGCCCAGGCCCAGGCCCAGGCCCAGGCCCAGGCCCAGGCCCAGGCCCAGGCCCAGGCCCAGGCCCAGGCCCAGGCCCAGGCCCAGGCCCAGGCCCAGGCCCAGGCCCAGGCCCAGGCCCAGGCCCAGGCCCAGGCCCAGGCCCAGGCCCAGGCCCAGGCCCAGGCCCAGGCCCAGGCCCAGGCCCAGGCCTGCCCAGGCCCAGGCCCAGGCCCAGGCCCAGGCCCAGGCCCAGGCCCAGGCCCAGGCCCAGGCCCAGGCCCAGGCCCAGGCCCAGGCCCAGGCCCAGGCCCAGGCCCAGGCCCAGGCCCAGGCCCAGGCCCAGGCCCAGGCCCAGGCCCAGGCCCAGGCCCAGGCCCAGGCCCAGGCCCAGGCCCAGGGCCCAGGCCCAGGCCCAGGCCCAGGCCCAGGCCCAGGCCCAGGCCCAGGCCCAGGCCCAGGCCCAGGCCCAGGCCCAGGCCCAGGCCCAGGCCCAGGCCCAGGCCCAGGCCCAGGCCCAGGCCCAGGCCCAGGCCCAGGCCCAGGCCCAGGCCCAGGCCCAGGCCCAGGCCCAGGCCCAGGCCCAGGCCCAGGCCCAGGCCCAGGCCTAGGCCCAGGCCCAGGCCCAGGCCCAGGCCCAGGCCCAGGCCCAGGCCCAGGCCCAGGCCCAGGCCCAGGCCCAGGCCCAGGCCCAGGCCCAGGCCCAGGCCCAGGCCCAGGCCCAGGCCCAGGCCCAGGCCCAGGCCCAGGCCCAGGCCCAGGCCCAGGCCCAGGCCCAGGCCCAGGCCCAGGCCCAGGCCCAGGCCCAGGCCCAGGCCCAGGCCCAGGCCCAGGCCCAGGCCCAGGCCCAGGCCCAGGCCCAGGCCCAGGCCCAGGCCCAGGCCCAGGCCCAGGCCCAGGCCCAGGCCCAGGCCCAGGCCCAGGCCCAGGCCCAGGCCCAGGCCCAGGCCCAGGCCCAGGCCCAGGCCCAGGCCCAGGCCCAGGCCCAGGCCCAGGCCCAGGCCCAGGCCCAGGCCCAGGCCCAGGCCCAGGCCCAGGCCCAGGCCCAGGCCCAGGCCCAGGCCCAGGCCCAGGCCCAGGCCCAGGCCCAGGCCCAGGCCCAGGCCCAGGCCCAGGCCCAGGCCCAGGCCCAGGCCCAGGCCCAGGCCCAGGCCCAGGCCCAGGCCCAGGCCCAGGCCCAGGCCCAGGCCCAGGCCCAGGCCCAGGCCCAGGCCCAGGCCCAGGCCCAGGCCCAGGCCCAGGCCCAGGCCCAGGCCCAGGCCCAGGCCCAGGCCCAGGCCCAGGCCCAGGCCCAGGCCCAGGCCCAGGCCCAGGCCCAGGCCCAGGCCCAGGCCCAGGCCCAGGCCCAGGCCCAGGCCCAGGCCCAGGCCCAGGCCCAGGCCCAGGCCCAGGCCTAGGCCCAGGCCCAGGCCCAGGCCCAGGCCCAGGCCCAGGCCCAGGCCCAGGCCCAGGCCCAGGCCCAGGCCCAGGCCCAGGCCCAGGCCCAGGCCCAGGCCCAGGCCCAGGCCCAGGCCCAGGCCCAGGCCCAGGCCCAGGCCCAGGCCCAGGCCCAGGCCCAGGCCCAGGCCCAGGCCCAGGCCCAGGCCCAGGCCCAGGCCCAGGCCCAGGCCCAGGCCCAGGCCCAGGCCCAGGCCCAGGCCCAGGCCCAGGCCCAGGCCCAGGCCCAGGCCCAGGCCCAGGCCCAGGCCCAGGCCCAGGCCCAGGCCCAGGCCCAGGCCCAGGCCCAGGCCCAGGCCCAGGCCCAGGCCCAGGCCCAGGCCCAGGCCCAGGCCCAGGCCTAGGCCCAGGCCCAGGCCCAGGCCCAGGCCCAGGCCCAGGCCCAGGCCCAGGCCCAGGCCCAGGCCCAGGCCCAGGCCCAGGCCCAGGCCCAGGCCCAGGCCCAGGCCCAGGCCCAGGCCCAGGCCCAGGCCCAGGCCCAGGCCCAGGCCCAGGCCCAGGCCCAGGCCCAGGCCCAGGCCCAGGCCCAGGCCCAGGCCCAGGCCCAGGCCCAGGCCCAGGCCCAGGCCCAGGCCCAGGCCCAGGCCCAGGCCCAGGCCCAGGCCCAGGCCCAGGCCCAGGCCCAGGCCCAGGCCCAGGCCCAGGCCCAGGCCCAGGCCCAGGCCCAGGCCCAGGCCCAGGCCCAGGCCCAGGCCCAGGCCCAGGCCCAGGCCCAGGCCCAGGCCCAGGCCCAGGCCCAGGCCCAGGCCCAGGCCCAGGCCCAGGCCCAGGCCCAGGCCCAGGCCCAGGCCCAGGCCCAGGCCCAGGCCCAGGCCCAGGCCCAGGCCCAGGCCCAGGCCCAGGCCCAGGCCCAGGCCCAGGCCCAGGCCCAGGCCCAGGCCCAGGCCCAGGCCCAGGCCCAGGCCCAGGCCCAGGCCCAGGCCCAGGCCCAGGCCCAGGCCCAGGCCCAGGCCCAGGCCCAGGCCCAGGCCTAGGCCCAGGCCCAGGCCCAGGCCCAGGCCCAGGCCCAGGCCCAGGCCCAGGCCCAGGCCCAGGCCCAGGCCCAGGCCCAGGCCCAGGCCCAGGCCCAGGCCCAGGCCCAGGCCCAGGCCCAGGCCCAGGCCCAGGCCCAGGCCCAGGCCCAGGCCCAGGCCCAGGCCCAGGCCCAGGCCCAGGCCCAGGCCCAGGCCCAGGCCCAGGCCCAGGCCCAGGCCCAGGCCCAGGCCCAGGCCCAGGCCCAGGCCCAGGCCCAGGCCTAGGCCCAGGCCCAGGCCCAGGCCCAGGCCCAGGCCCAGGCCCAGGCCCAGGCCCAGGCCCAGGCCCAGGCCCAGGCCCAGGCCCAGGCCCAGGCCCAGGCCCAGGCCCAGGCCCAGGCCCAGGCCCAGGCCCAGGCCCAGGCCCAGGCCCAGGCCCAGGCCCAGGCCCAGGCCCAGGCCCAGGCCCAGGCCCAGGCCCAGGCCCAGGCCCAGGCCCAGGCCCAGGCCCAGGCCCAGGCCCAGGCCCAGGCCCAGGCCCAGGCCCAGGCCCAGGCCCAGGCCCAGGCCCAGGCCCAGGCCCAGGCCCAGGCCCAGGCCCAGGCCCAGGCCCAGGCCCAGGCCCAGGCCCAGGCCCAGGCCCAGGCCCAGGCCCAGGCCCAGGCCCAGGCCCAGGCCCAGGCCCAGGCCCAGGCCCAGGCCCAGGCCCAGGCCCAGGCCCAGGCCCAGGCCCAGGCCCAGGCCCAGGCCCAGGCCCAGGCCCAGGCCCAGGCCCAGGCCCAGGCCCAGGCCCAGGCCCAGGCCCAGGCCCAGGCCCAGGCCCAGGCCCAGGCCCAGGCCCAGGCCCAGGCCCAGGCCCAGGCCCAGGCCCAGGCCCAGGCCCAGGCCCAGGCCCAGGCCCAGGCCCAGGCCCAGGCCCAGGCCCAGGCCCAGGCCCAGGCCCAGGCCCAGGCCCAGGCCCAGGCCCAGGCCCAGGCCCAGGCCCAGGCCCAGGCCCAGGCCCAGGCCCAGGCCCAGGCCCAGGCCCAGGCCCAGGCCCAGGCCCAGGCCCAGGCCCAGGCCCAGGCCCAGGCCCAGGCCCAGGCCCAGGCCCAGGCCCAGGCCCAGGCCCAGGCCCAGGCCCAGGCCCAGGCCCAGGCCCAGGCCCAGGCCCAGGCCCAGGCCCAGGCCCAGGCCCAGGCCCAGGCCCAGGCCCAGGCCCAGGCCCAGGCCCAGGCCCAGGCCCAGGCCCAGGCCCAGGCCCAGGCCCAGGCCCAGGCCCAGGCCCAGGCCCAGGCCCAGGCCCAGGCCCAGGCCCAGGCCCAGGCCCAGGCCCAGGCCCAGGCCCAGGCCCAGGCCCAGGCCCAGGCCCAGGCCCAGGCCCAGGCCCAGGCCCAGGCCCAGGCCCAGGCCCAGGCCCAGGCCCAGGCCCAGGCCCAGGCCCAGGCCCAGGCCCAGGCCCAGGCCCAGGCCCAGGCCCAGGCCCAGGCCCAGGCCCAGGCCCAGGCCCAGGCCCAGGCCCAGGCCCAGGCCCAGGCCCAGGCCCAGGCCCAGGCCCAGGCCCAGGCCCAGGCCCAGGCCCAGGCCCAGGCCCAGGCCCAGGCCCAGGCCCAGGCCCAGGCCCAGGCCCAGGGCCCAGGCCCAGGCCCAGGCCCAGGCCCAGGCCCAGGCCCAGGCCCAGGCCCAGGCCCAGGCCCAGGCCCAGGCCCAGGCCCAGGCCCAGGCCCAGGCCCAGGCCCAGGCCCAGGCCCAGGCCCAGGCCCAGGCCCAGGCCCAGGCCCAGGCCCAGGCCCAGGCCCAGGCCCAGGCCCAGGCCCAGGCCCAGGCCCAGGCCCAGGCCCAGGCCCAGGCCCAGGCCCAGGCCCAGGCCCAGGCCCAGGCCCAGGCCCAGGCCCAGGCCCAGGCCCAGGCCCAGGCCCAGGCCCAGGCCCAGGCCCAGGCCCAGGCCCAGGCCCAGGCCCAGGCCCAGGCCCAGGCCCAGGCCCAGGCCCAGGCCCAGGCCCAGGCCCAGGCCCAGGCCCAGGCCCAGGCCCAGGCCCAGGCCCAGGCCCAGGCCCAGGCCCAGGCCCAGGCCCAGGCCCAGGCCCAGGCCCAGGCCCAGGCCCAGGCCCAGGCCCAGGCCTAGGCCCAGGCCCAGGCCCAGGCCCAGGCCCAGGCCCAGGCCCAGGCCCAGGCCCAGGCCCAGGCCCAGGCCCAGGCCCAGGCCCAGGCCCAGGCCCAGGCCCAGGCCCAGGCCCAGGCCCAGGCCCAGGCCCAGGCCCAGGCCCAGGCCCAGGCCCAGGCCCAGGCCCAGGCCCAGGCCCAGGCCCAGGCCCAGGCCCAGGCCCAGGCCCAGGCCCAGGCCCAGGCCCAGGCCCAGGCCCAGGCCCAGGCCCAGGCCCAGGCCCAGGCCCAGGCCCAGGCCCAGGCCCAGGCCCAGGCCCAGGCCCAGGCCCAGGCCCAGGCCCAGGCCCAGGCCCAGGCCCAGGCCCAGGCCCAGGCCCAGGCCCAGGCCCAGGCCTAGGCCCAGGCCCAGGCCCAGGCCCAGGCCCAGGCCCAGGCCCAGGCCCAGGCCCAGGCCCAGGCCCAGGCCCAGGCCCAGGCCCAGGCCCAGGCCCAGGCCCAGGCCCAGGCCCAGGCCCAGGCCCAGGCCCAGGCCCAGGCCCAGGCCCAGGCCCAGGCCCAGGCCCAGGCCCAGGCCCAGGCCCAGGCCCAGGCCCAGGCCCAGGGCCCAGGCCCAGGCCCAGGCCCAGGCCCAGGCCCAGGCCCAGGCCCAGGCCCAGGCCCAGGCCCAGGCCCAGGCCCAGGCCCAGGCCCAGGCCCAGGCCCAGGCCCAGGCCCAGGCCCAGGCCCAGGCCCAGGCCCAGGCCCAGGCCCAGGCCCAGGCCCAGGCCCAGGCCCAGGCCCAGGCCCAGGCCCAGGCCCAGGCCCAGGCCCAGGCCCAGGCCCAGGCCCAGGCCCAGGCCCAGGCCCAGGCCAGGCCCAGGCCCAGGCCCAGGCCCAGGCCCAGGCCCAGGCCCAGGCCCAGGCCCAGGCCCAGGCCCAGGCCCAGGCCCAGGCCCAGGCCCAGGCCCAGGCCCAGGCCCAGGCCCAGGCCCAGGCCCAGGCCCAGGCCCAGGCCCAGGCCCAGGCCCAGGCCCAGGCCCAGGCCCAGGCCCAGGCCCAGGCCCAGGCCCAGGCCCAGGCCCAGGCCCAGGCCCAGGCCCAGGCCCAGGCCCAGGCCCAGGCCCAGGCCCAGGCCCAGGCCCAGGCCCAGGCCCAGGCCCAGGCCCAGGCCCAGGCCCAGGCCCAGGCCCAGGCCCAGGCCCAGGCCCAGGCCCAGGCCTCAGGCCCAGGCCCAGGCCCAGGCCCAGGCCCAGGCCCAGGCCCAGGCCCAGGCCCAGGCCCAGGCCCAGGCCCAGGCCCAGGCCCAGGCCCAGGCCCAGGCCCAGGCCCAGGCCCAGGCCCAGGCCCAGGCCCAGGCCCAGGCCCAGGCCCAGGCCCAGGCCCAGGCCCAGGCCCAGGCCCAGGCCCAGGCCCAGGCCCAGGCCCAGGCCCAGGCCCAGGCCCAGGCCCAGGCCCAGGCCCAGGCCCAGGCCCAGGCCCAGGCCCAGGCCCAGGCCCAGGCCCAGGCCCAGGCCCAGGCCCAGGCCCAGGCCCAGGCCCAGGCCCAGGCCCAGGCCCAGGCCCAGGCCCAGGCCCAGGCCCAGGCCCAGGCCCAGGCCCAGGCCCAGGCCCAGGCCCAGGCCCAGGCCCAGGCCCAGGCCCAGGCCCAGGCCCAGGCCCAGGCCCAGGCCCAGGCCCAGGCCCAGGCCCAGGCCCAGGCCCAGGCCCAGGCCCAGGCCCAGGCCCAGGCCCAGGCCCAGGCCCAGGCCCAGGCCCAGGCCCAGGCCCAGGCCCAGGCCCAGGCCCAGGCCCAGGCCCAGGCCCAGGCCCAGGCCCAGGCCCAGGCCCAGGCCCAGGCCCAGGCCCAGGCCCAGGCCCAGGCCCAGGCCCAGGCCCAGGCCCAGGCCCAGGCCCAGGCCCAGGCCCAGGCCCAGGCCCAGGCCCAGGCCCAGGCCCAGGCCCAGGCCCAGGCCCAGGCCCAGGCCCAGGCCCAGGCCCAGGCCCAGGCCCAGGCCCAGGCCCAGGCCCAGGCCCAGGCCCAGGCCCAGGCCCAGGCCCAGGCCCAGGCCCAGGCCCAGGCCCAGGCCCAGGGCCCAGGCCCAGGCCCAGGCCCAGGCCCAGGCCCAGGCCCAGGCCCAGGCCCAGGCCCAGGCCCAGGCCCAGGCCCAGGCCCAGGCCCAGGCCCAGGCCCAGGCCCAGGCCCAGGCCCAGGCCCAGGCCCAGGCCCAGGCCCAGGCCCAGGCCCAGGCCCAGGCCCAGGCCCAGGCCCAGGCCCAGGCCCAGGCCCAGGCCCAGGCCCAGGCCCAGGCCCAGGCCCAGGCCCAGGCCCAGGCCCAGGCCCAGGCCCAGGCCCAGGCCCAGGCCCAGGCCCAGGCCCAGGCCCAGGCCTAGGCCCAGGCCCAGGCCCAGGCCCAGGCCCAGGCCCAGGCCCAGGCCCAGGCCCAGGCCCAGGCCCAGGCCCAGGCCCAGGCCCAGGCCCAGGCCCAGGCCCAGGCCCAGGCCCAGGCCCAGGCCCAGGCCCAGGCCCAGGCCCAGGCCCAGGCCCAGGCCCAGGCCCAGGCCCAGGCCCAGGCCCAGGCCCAGGCCCAGGCCCAGGCCCAGGCCCAGGCCCAGGCCCAGGCCCAGGCCCAGGCCCAGGCCCAGGCCCAGGCCCAGGCCCAGGCCCAGGCCCAGGCCCAGGCCCAGGCCCAGGCCCAGGCCCAGGCCCAGGCCCAGGCCCAGGCCCAGGCCCAGGCCCAGGCCCAGGCCCAGGCCCAGGCCCAGGCCCAGGCCCAGGCCCAGGCCCAGGCCCAGGCCCAGGCCCAGGCCCAGGCCCAGGCCCAGGCCCAGGCCCAGGCCCAGGCCCAGGCCCAGGCCCAGGCCCAGGCCCAGGCCCAGGCCCAGGCCCAGGCCCAGGCCCAGGCCCAGGCCCAGGCCCAGGCCCAGGCCCAGGCCCAGGCCCAGGCCCAGGCCCAGGCCCAGGCCTAGGCCCAGGCCCAGGCCCAGGCCCAGGCCCAGGCCCAGGCCCAGGCCCAGGCCCAGGCCCAGGCCCAGGCCCAGGCCCAGGCCCAGGCCCAGGCCCAGGCCCAGGCCCAGGCCCAGGCCCAGGCCCAGGCCCAGGCCCAGGCCCAGGCCCAGGCCCAGGCCCAGGCCCAGGCCCAGGCCCAGGCCCAGGCCCAGGCCCAGGCCCAGGCCCAGGCCCAGGCCCAGGCCCAGGCCCAGGCCCAGGCCCAGGCCCAGGCCCAGGCCCAGGCCCAGGCCCAGGCCCAGGCCCAGGCCCAGGCCCAGGCCCAGGCCCAGGCCCAGGCCCAGGCCCAGGCCCAGGCCCAGGCCCAGGCCCAGGCCCAGGCCCAGGCCCAGGCCCAGGCCCAGGCCCAGGCCCAGGCCCAGGCCCAGGCCCAGGCCCAGGCCCAGGCCCAGGGCCCAGGCCCAGGCCCAGGCCCAGGCCCAGGCCCAGGCCCAGGCCCAGGCCCAGGCCCAGGCCCAGGCCCAGGCCCAGGCCCAGGCCCAGGCCCAGGCCCAGGCCCAGGCCCAGGCCCAGGCCCAGGCCCAGGCCCAGGCCCAGGCCCAGGCCCAGGCCCAGGCCCAGGCCCAGGCCCAGGCCCAGGCCCAGGCCCAGGCCCAGGCCCAGGCCCAGGCCCAGGCCCAGGCCCAGGCCCAGGCCCAGGCCCAGGCCCAGGCCCAGGCCCAGGCCCAGGCCCAGGCCCAGGCCCAGGCCCAGGCCCAGGCCCAGGCCCAGGCCCAGGCCCAGGCCCAGGCCCAGGCCCAGGCCCAGGCCCAGGCCCAGGCCCAGGCCCAGGCCCAGGCCCAGGCCCAGGCCCAGGCCCAGGCCCAGGCCCAGGCCCAGGCCCAGGCCCAGGCCCAGGCCCAGGCCCAGGCCCAGGCCCAGGCCCAGGCCCAGGCCCAGGCCCAGGCCCAGGCCCAGGCCCAGGCCCAGGCCCAGGCCCAGGCCCAGGCCCAGGCCCAGGCCCAGGCCCAGGCCCAGGCCCAGGCCCAGGCCCAGGCCCAGGCCCAGGCCCAGGCCCAGGCCCAGGCCCAGGCCCAGGCCCAGGCCCAGGCCCAGGCCCAGGCCCAGGCCCAGGCCCAGGCCCAGGCCCAGGCCCAGGCCCAGGCCCAGGCCCAGGCCCAGGCCCAGGGCCCAGGCCCAGGCCCAGGCCCAGGCCCAGGCCCAGGCCCAGGCCCAGGCCCAGGCCCAGGCCCAGGCCCAGGCCCAGGCCCAGGCCCAGGCCCAGGCCCAGGCCCAGGCCCAGGCCCAGGCCCAGGCCCAGGCCCAGGCCCAGGCCCAGGCCCAGGCCCAGGCCCAGGCCCAGGCCCAGGCCCAGGCCCAGGCCCAGGCCCAGGCCCAGGCCCAGGCCCAGGCCCAGGCCCAGGCCCAGGCCCAGGCCCAGGCCCAGGCCCAGGCCTAGGCCCAGGCCCAGGCCCAGGCCCAGGCCCAGGCCCAGGCCCAGGCCCAGGCCCAGGCCCAGGCCCAGGCCCAGGCCCAGGCCCAGGCCCAGGCCAGGCCCAGGCCCAGGCCCAGGCCCAGGCCCAGGCCCAGGCCCAGGCCCAGGCCCAGGCCCAGGCCCAGGCCCAGGCCCAGGCCCAGGCCCAGGCCCAGGCCCAGGCCCAGGCCCAGGCCCAGGCCCAGGCCCAGGCCCAGGCCCAGGCCCAGGCCCAGGCCCAGGCCCAGGCCCAGGCCCAGGCCCAGGCCCAGGCCCAGGCCCAGGCCCAGGCCCAGGCCCAGGCCCAGGCCCAGGCCCAGGCCCAGGCCCAGGCCCAGGCCCAGGCCCAGGCCCAGGCCCAGGCCCAGGCCCAGGCCCAGGCCCAGGCCCAGGCCCAGGCCCAGGCCCAGGCCCAGGCCCAGGCCCAGGCCCAGGCCCAGGCCCAGGCCCAGGCCCAGGCCCAGGCCCAGGCCCAGGCCCAGGCCCAGGCCCAGGCCCAGGCCCAGGCCCAGGCCCAGGCCCAGGCCCAGGCCCAGGCCCAGGCCCAGGCCCAGGCCCAGGCCCAGGCCCAGGCCCAGGCCCAGGCCCAGGCCCAGGCCCAGGCCCAGGCCCAGGCCCAGGCCCAGGCCCAGGCCCAGGCCCAGGCCCAGGCCCAGGCCCAGGCCCAGGCCCAGGCCCAGGCCCAGGCCCAGGCCCAGGCCCAGGCCCAGGCCCAGGCCCAGGCCCAGGCCCAGGCCCAGGCCCAGGCCCAGGCCCAGGCCCAGGCCCAGGCCCAGGCCCAGGCCCAGGCCCAGGCCCAGGCCCAGGCCCAGGCCCAGGCCCAGGCCCAGGCCCAGGCCCAGGCCCAGGCCCAGGCCCAGGCCCAGGCCCAGGCCCAGGCCCAGGCCCAGGCCCAGGCCCAGGCCCAGGCCCAGGCCCAGGCCCAGGCCTAGGCCCAGGCCCAGGCCCAGGCCCAGGCCCAGGCCCAGGCCCAGGCCCAGGCCCAGGCCCAGGCCCAGGCCCAGGCCCAGGCCCAGGCCCAGGCCCAGGCCCAGGCCCAGGCCCAGGCCCAGGCCCAGGCCCAGGCCCAGGCCCAGGCCCAGGCCCAGGCCCAGGCCCAGGCCCAGGCCCAGGCCCAGGCCCAGGCCCAGGCCCAGGCCCAGGCCCAGGCCCAGGCCCAGGCCCAGGCCCAGGCCCAGGCCCAGGCCCAGGCCCAGGCCCAGGCCCAGGCCCAGGCCCAGGCCCAGGCCCAGGCCCAGGCCCAGGCCCAGGCCCAGGCCCAGGCCCAGGCCCAGGCCCAGGCCCAGGCCCAGGCCCAGGCCCAGGCCCAGGGCCCAGGCCCAGGCCCAGGCCCAGGCCCAGGCCCAGGCCCAGGCCCAGGCCCAGGCCCAGGCCCAGGCCCAGGCCCAGGCCCAGGCCCAGGCCCAGGCCCAGGCCCAGGCCCAGGCCCAGGCCCAGGCCCAGGCCCAGGCCCAGGCCCAGGCCCAGGCCCAGGCCCAGGCCCAGGCCCAGGCCCAGGCCCAGGCCCAGGCCCAGGCCCAGGCCCAGGCCCAGGCCCAGGCCCAGGCCCAGGCCCAGGCCCAGGCCCAGGCCCAGGCCCAGGCCCAGGCCCAGGCCCAGGCCCAGGCCCAGGCCCAGGCCCAGGCCCAGGCCCAGGCCCAGGCCCAGGGCCCAGGCCCAGGCCCAGGCCCAGGCCCAGGCCCAGGCCCAGGCCCAGGCCCAGGCCCAGGCCCAGGCCCAGGCCCAGGCCCAGGCCCAGGCCCAGGCCCAGGCCCAGGCCCAGGCCCAGGCCCAGGCCCAGGCCCAGGCCCAGGCCCAGGCCCAGGCCCAGGCCCAGGCCCAGGCCCAGGCCCAGGCCCAGGCCCAGGCCCAGGCCCAGGCCCAGGCCCAGGCCCAGGCCCAGGCCCAGGCCCAGGCCCAGGCCCAGGCCCAGGCCCAGGCCCAGGCCCAGGCCCAGGCCCAGGCCCAGGCCCAGGCCCAGGCCCAGGCCCAGGCCCAGGCCCAGGCCCAGGCCCAGGCCCAGGCCCAGGCCCAGGCCCAGGCCCAGGCCCAGGCCCAGGCCCAGGCCCAGGCCCAGGCCCAGGCCCAGGCCCAGGCCCAGGGCCCAGGCCCAGGCCCAGGCCCAGGCCCAGGCCCAGGCCCAGGCCCAGGCCCAGGCCCAGGCCCAGGCCCAGGCCCAGGCCCAGGCCCAGGCCCAGGCCCAGGCCCAGGCCCAGGCCCAGGCCCAGGCCCAGGCCCAGGCCCAGGCCCAGGCCCAGGCCCAGGCCCAGGCCCAGGCCCAGGCCCAGGCCCAGGCCCAGGCCCAGGCCCAGGCCCAGGCCCAGGCCCAGGCCCAGGCCCAGGCCCAGGCCCAGGCCCAGGCCCAGGCCCAGGCCCAGGCCCAGGCCCAGGCCCAGGCCCAGGCCCAGGCCCAGGCCCAGGCCCAGGCCCAGGCCCAGGCCCAGGCCCAGGCCCAGGCCCAGGCCCAGGCCCAGGCCCAGGCCCAGGCCCAGGCCCAGGCCCAGGCCCAGGCCCAGGCCCAGGCCCAGGCCCAGGCCCAGGCCCAGGCCCAGGCCCAGGCCCAGGCCCAGGCCCAGGCCCAGGCCCAGGCCCAGGCCCAGGCCCAGGCCCAGGCCCAGGCCCAGGCCCAGGCCCAGGCCCAGGCCCAGGCCCAGGCCCAGGCCCAGGGCCCAGGCCCAGGCCCAGGCCCAGGCCCAGGCCCAGGCCCAGGCCCAGGCCCAGGCCCAGGCCCAGGCCCAGGCCCAGGCCCAGGCCCAGGCCCAGGCCCAGGCCCAGGCCCAGGCCCAGGCCCAGGCCCAGGCCCAGGCCCAGGCCCAGGCCCAGGCCCAGGCCCAGGCCCAGGCCCAGGCCCAGGCCCAGGCCCAGGCCCAGGCCCAGGCCCAGGCCTAGGCCCAGGCCCAGGCCCAGGCCCAGGCCCAGGCCCAGGCCCAGGCCCAGGCCCAGGCCCAGGCCCAGGCCCAGGCCCAGGCCCAGGCCCAGGCCCAGGCCCAGGCCCAGGCCCAGGCCCAGGCCCAGGCCCAGGCCCAGGCCCAGGCCCAGGCCCAGGCCCAGGCCCAGGCCCAGGCCCAGGCCCAGGCCCAGGCCCAGGCCCAGGCCCAGGCCCAGGCCCAGGCCCAGGCCCAGGCCCAGGCCCAGGCCCAGGCCCAGGCCCAGGCCCAGGCCCAGGCCCAGGCCCAGGCCCAGGCCCAGGCCCAGGCCCAGGCCCAGGCCCAGGCCCAGGCCCAGGCCCAGGCCCAGGCCCAGGCCCAGGCCCAGGCCCAGGCCCAGGCCCAGGCCCAGGCCCAGGCCCAGGCCCAGGCCCAGGCCCAGGCCCAGGCCCAGGCCCAGGCCCAGGCCCAGGCCCAGGCCCAGGCCCAGGCCCAGGCCCAGGCCCAGGCCCAGGCCCAGGCCCAGGCCCAGGCCCAGGCCCAGGCCCAGGCCCAGGCCCAGGCCCAGGCCCAGGCCCAGGCCCAGGCCCAGGCCCAGGCCCAGGCCCAGGCCCAGGCCCAGGCCCAGGGCCCAGGCCCAGGCCCAGGCCCAGGCCCAGGCCCAGGCCCAGGCCCAGGCCCAGGCCCAGGCCCAGGCCCAGGCCCAGGCCCAGGCCCAGGCCCAGGCCCAGGCCCAGGCCCAGGCCCAGGCCCAGGCCCAGGCCCAGGCCCAGGCCCAGGCCCAGGCCCAGGCCCAGGCCCAGGCCCAGGCCCAGGCCCAGGCCCAGGCCCAGGCCCAGGCCCAGGCCCAGGCCCAGGCCCAGGCCCAGGCCCAGGCCCAGGCCCAGGCCCAGGCCCAGGCCCAGGCCCAGGCCCAGGCCCAGGCCCAGGCCCAGGCCCAGGCCCAGGCCCAGGCCCAGGCCCAGGCCCAGGCCCAGGCCCAGGCCCAGGCCCAGGCCCAGGCCCAGGCCCAGGCCCAGGCCCAGGCCCAGGCCCAGGCCCAGGCCCAGGCCCAGGCCCAGGCCCAGGCCCAGGCCCAGGCCCAGGCCCAGGCCCAGGCCCAGGCCCAGGCCCAGGCCCAGGCCCCAGGCCCAGGCCCAGGCCCAGGCCCAGGCCCAGGCCCAGGCCCAGGCCCAGGCCCAGGCCCAGGCCCAGGCCCAGGCCCAGGCCCAGGCCCAGGCCCAGGCCCAGGCCCAGGCCCAGGCCCAGGCCCAGGCCCAGGCCCAGGCCCAGGCCCAGGCCCAGGCCCAGGCCCAGGCCCAGGCCCAGGCCCAGGCCCAGGCCCAGGCCCAGGCCCAGGCCCAGGCCCAGGCCCAGGCCCAGGCCCAGGCCCAGGCCCAGGCCCAGGCCCAGGCCCAGGCCCAGGCCCAGGCCCAGGCCCAGGCCCAGGCCCAGGCCCAGGCCCAGGCCCAGGCCCAGGCCCAGGCCCAGGCCCAGGCCCAGGCCCAGGGCCCAGGCCCAGGCCCAGGCCCAGGCCCAGGCCCAGGCCCAGGCCCAGGCCCAGGCCCAGGCCCAGGCCCAGGCCCAGGCCCAGGCCCAGGCCCAGGCCCAGGCCCAGGCCCAGGCCCAGGCCCAGGCCCAGGCCCAGGCCCAGGCCCAGGCCCAGGCCCAGGCCCAGGCCCAGGCCCAGGCCCAGGCCCAGGCCCAGGCCCAGGCCCAGGCCCAGGCCCAGGCCCAGGCCCAGGCCCAGGCCCAGGCCCAGGCCCAGGCCCAGGCCCAGGCCCAGGCCTAGGCCCAGGCCCAGGCCCAGGCCCAGGCCCAGGCCCAGGCCCAGGCCCAGGCCCAGGCCCAGGCCCAGGCCCAGGCCCAGGCCCAGGCCCAGGCCCAGGCCCAGGCCCAGGCCCAGGCCCAGGCCCAGGCCCAGGCCCAGGCCCAGGCCCAGGCCCAGGCCCAGGCCCAGGCCCAGGCCCAGGCCCAGGCCCAGGCCCAGGCCCAGGCCCAGGCCCAGGCCCAGGCCCAGGCCCAGGCCCAGGCCCAGGCCCAGGCCCAGGCCCAGGCCCAGGCCCAGGCCCAGGCCCAGGCCCAGGCCCAGGCCCAGGCCCAGGCCCAGGCCCAGGCCCAGGCCCAGGCCCAGGCCCAGGCCCAGGCCCAGGCCCAGGCCCAGGCCCAGGCCCAGGCCCAGGCCCAGGCCCAGGCCCAGGCCCAGGCCCAGGCCCAGGCCCAGGCCCAGGCCCAGGCCCAGGCCCAGGCCCAGGCCCAGGCCCAGGCCCAGGCCCAGGCCCAGGCCCAGGCCCAGGCCCAGGCCCAGGCCCAGGCCCAGGCCCAGGCCCAGGCCCAGGCCCAGGCCCAGGCCCAGGCCCAGGCCCAGGCCCAGGCCCAGGCCCAGGCCCAGGCCCAGGCCCAGGCCCAGGCCCAGGCCCAGGCCCAGGCCCAGGCCCAGGCCCAGGCCCAGGCCCAGGCCCAGGCCCAGGCCCAGGCCCAGGCCCAGGCCCAGGCCCAGGCCCAGGCCCAGGCCCAGGGCCCAGGCCCAGGCCCAGGCCCAGGCCCAGGCCCAGGCCCAGGCCCAGGCCCAGGCCCAGGCCCAGGCCCAGGGCCCAGGCCCAGGCCCAGGCCCAGGCCCAGGCCCAGGCCCAGGCCCAGGCCCAGGCCCAGGCCCAGGCCCAGGCCCAGGCCCAGGCCCAGGCCCAGGCCCAGGCCCAGGCCCAGGCCCAGGCCCAGGCCCAGGCCTAGGCCCAGGCCCAGGCCCAGGCCCAGGCCCAGGCCCAGGCCCAGGCCCAGGCCCAGGCCCAGGCCCAGGCCCAGGCCCAGGCCCAGGCCCAGGCCCAGGCCCAGGCCCAGGCCCAGGCCCAGGCCCAGGCCCAGGCCCAGGCCCAGGCCCAGGCCCAGGCCCAGGCCCAGGCCCAGGCCCAGGCCCAGGCCCAGGCCCAGGCCCAGGCCCAGGCCCAGGCCCAGGCCCAGGCCCAGGCCCAGGCCCAGGCCCAGGCCCAGGCCCAGGCCCAGGCCCAGGCCCAGGCCCAGGCCCAGGCCCAGGCCCAGGCCCAGGCCCAGGCCCAGGCCCAGGCCCAGGCCCAGGCCCAGGCCCAGGCCCAGGCCCAGGCCCAGGCCCAGGCCCAGGCCCAGGCCCAGGCCCAGGCCCAGGCCCAGGCCCAGGCCCAGGCCAGGCCCAGGCCCAGGCCCAGGCCCAGGCCCAGGCCCAGGCCCAGGCCCAGGCCCAGGCCCAGGCCCAGGCCCAGGCCCAGGCCCAGGCCCAGGCCCAGGCCCAGGCCCAGGCCCAGGCCCAGGCCCAGGCCCAGGCCCAGGCCCAGGCCCAGGCCCAGGCCCAGGCCCAGGCCCAGGCCCAGGCCCAGGCCCAGGCCCAGGCCCAGGCCCAGGCCCAGGCCCAGGCCCAGGCCCAGGCCCAGGCCCAGGCCCAGGCCCAGGCCCAGGCCCAGGCCCAGGCCCAGGCCCAGGCCCAGGCCCAGGCCCAGGCCCAGGCCCAGGCCCAGGCCCAGGCCCAGGCCCAGGCCCAGGCCCAGGCCCAGGCCCAGGCCCAGGCCCAGGCCCAGGCCCAGGCCCAGGCCCAGGCCCAGGCCCAGGCCCAGGCCCAGGCCCAGGCCTAGGCCCAGGCCCAGGCCCAGGCCCAGGCCCAGGCCCAGGCCCAGGCCCAGGCCCAGGCCCAGGCCCAGGCCCAGGCCCAGGCCCAGGCCCAGGCCCAGGCCCAGGCCCAGGCCCAGGCCCAGGCCCAGGCCCAGGCCCAGGCCCAGGCCCAGGCCCAGGCCCAGGCCCAGGCCCAGGCCCAGGCCCAGGCCCAGGCCCAGGCCCAGGCCCAGGCCCAGGCCCAGGCCCAGGCCCAGGCCCAGGCCCAGGCCCAGGCCCAGGCCCAGGCCCAGGCCCAGGCCGCCCAGGCCCAGGCCCAGGCCCAGGCCCAGGCCCAGGCCCAGGCCCAGGCCCAGGCCCAGGCCCAGGCCCAGGCCCAGGCCCAGGCCCAGGCCCAGGCCCAGGCCCAGGCCCAGGCCCAGGCCCAGGCCCAGGCCCAGGCCCAGGCCCAGGCCCAGGCCCAGGCCCAGGCCCAGGCCCAGGCCCAGGCCCAGGCCCAGGCCCAGGCCCAGGCCCAGGCCCAGGCCCAGGCCCAGGCCCAGGCCCAGGCCCAGGCCCAGGCCCAGGCCCAGGCCCAGGCCCAGGCCCAGGCCCAGGCCCAGGCCCAGGCCCAGGCCCAGGCCCAGGCCCAGGCCCAGGCCCAGGCCCAGGCCCAGGCCCAGGCCCAGGCCCAGGCCCAGGCCCAGGCCCAGGCCCAGGCCCAGGCCCAGGCCCAGGCCCAGGCCCAGGCCCAGGCCCAGGCCCAGGCCCAGGCCCAGGCCCAGGCCCAGGCCCAGGCCCAGGCCCAGGCCCAGGCCCAGGCCCAGGCCCAGGCCCAGGCCCAGGCCCAGGCCCAGGCCCAGGCCCAGGCCCAGGCCCCAGGCCCAGGCCCAGGCCCAGGCCCAGGCCCAGGCCCAGGCCCAGGCCCAGGCCCAGGCCCAGGCCCAGGCCCAGGCCCAGGCCTAGGCCCAGGCCCAGGCCCAGGCCCAGGCCCAGGCCCAGGCCCAGGCCCAGGCCCAGGCCCAGGCCCAGGCCCAGGCCCAGGCCCAGGCCCAGGCCCAGGCCCAGGCCCAGGCCCAGGCCCAGGCCCAGGCCCAGGCCCAGGCCCAGGCCCAGGCCCAGGCCCAGGCCCAGGCCCAGGCCCAGGCCCAGGCCCAGGCCCAGGCCCAGGCCCAGGCCCAGGCCCAGGCCCAGGCCCAGGCCCAGGCCCAGGCCCAGGCCCAGGCCCAGGCCCAGGCCCAGGCCCAGGCCCAGGCCCAGGCCCAGGCCCAGGCCCAGGCCCAGGCCCAGGCCCAGGCCCAGGCCCAGGCCCAGGCCCAGGCCCAGGCCCAGGCCCAGGCCCAGGCCCAGGCCCAGGCCCAGGCCCAGGCCCAGGCCCAGGCCCAGGCCCAGGCCCAGGCCCAGGCCCAGGCCCAGGCCCAGGCCCAGGCCCAGGCCCAGGCCCAGGCCCAGGCCCAGGCCCAGGCCCAGGCCCAGGCCCAGGCCCAGGCCCAGGCCCAGGCCCCAGGCCCAGGCCCAGGCCCAGGCCCAGGCCCAGGCCCAGGCCCAGGCCCAGGCCCAGGCCCAGGCCCAGGCCCAGGCCCAGGCCCAGGCCCAGGCCCAGGCCCAGGCCCAGGCCCAGGCCCAGGCCCAGGCCCAGGCCCAGGCCCAGGCCCAGGCCTAGGCCCAGGCCCAGGCCCAGGCCCAGGCCCAGGCCCAGGCCCAGGCCCAGGCCCAGGCCCAGGCCCAGGCCCAGGCCCAGGCCCAGGCCCAGGCCCAGGCCCAGGCCCAGGCCCAGGCCCAGGCCCAGGCCCAGGCCCAGGCCCAGGCCCAGGCCCAGGCCCAGGCCCAGGCCCAGGCCCAGGCCCAGGCCCAGGCCCAGGCCCAGGCCCAGGCCCAGGCCCAGGCCCAGGCCCAGGCCCAGGCCCAGGCCCAGGCCCCAGGCCCAGGCCCAGGCCCAGGCCCAGGCCCAGGCCCAGGCCCAGGCCCAGGCCCAGGCCCAGGCCCAGGCCCAGGCCCAGGCCCAGGCCCAGGCCCAGGCCCAGGCCCAGGCCCAGGCCCAGGCCCAGGCCCAGGCCCAGGCCCAGGCCCAGGCCCAGGCCCAGGCCCAGGCCCAGGCCCAGGCCCAGGCCCAGGCCCAGGCCCAGGCCCAGGCCCAGGCCCAGGCCCAGGCCCAGGCCCAGGCCCAGGCCCAGGCCCAGGCCCAGGCCCAGGCCCAGGCCCAGGCCCAGGCCCAGGCCCAGGCCCAGGCCCAGGCCCAGGCCCAGGCCCAGGCCCAGGCCCAGGCCCAGGCCCAGGCCCAGGCCCAGGCCCAGGCCCAGGCCCAGGCCCAGGCCCAGGCCCAGGCCCAGGCCCAGGCCCAGGCCCAGGCCCAGGCCCAGGCCCAGGCCCAGGCCCAGGCCCAGGCCCAGGCCCAGGCCCAGGCCCAGGCCCAGGCCCAGGCCCAGGCCCAGGCCCAGGCCCAGGCCCAGGCCCAGGCCCAGGCCCAGGCCCAGGCCCAGGCCCAGGCCCAGGCCCAGGCCCAGGCCCAGGCCCAGGCCCAGGCCCAGGCCCAGGCCCAGGCCCAGGCCCAGGCCCAGGCCCAGGCCCAGGCCCAGGCCCAGGCCCAGGCCCAGGCCCAGGCCCAGGCCCAGGCCCAGGCCCAGGCCCAGGCCCAGGCCCAGGCCCAGGCCCAGGCCCAGGCCCAGGCCCAGGCCCAGGCCCAGGCCCAGGCCCAGGCCCAGGCCCAGGCCCAGGCCCAGGCCCAGGCCCAGGCCCAGGCCCAGGCCCAGGCCCAGGCCCAGGCCCAGGCCCAGGCCCAGGCCCAGGCCCAGGCCCAGGCCCAGGCCCAGGCCCAGGCCCAGGCCCAGGCCCAGGCCCAGGCCCAGGCCCAGGCCCAGGCCCAGGCCCAGGCCCAGGCCCAGGCCCAGGCCCAGGCCCAGGCCCAGGCCCAGGCCCAGGCCCAGGCCCAGGCCCAGGCCCAGGCCCAGGCCCAGGCCCAGGCCCAGGCCCAGGCCCAGGCCCAGGCCCAGGCCCAGGCCCAGGCCCAGGCCCAGGCCCAGGCCCAGGCCCAGGCCCAGGCCCAGGCCCAGGCCCAGGCCCAGGCCCAGGCCCAGGCCCAGGCCCAGGCCCAGGCCCAGGCCCAGGCCCAGGCCCAGGCCCAGGCCCAGGCCCAGGCCCAGGCCCAGGCCCAGGCCCAGGCCCAGGCCCAGGCCCAGGCCCAGGCCCAGGCCCAGGCCCAGGCCCAGGCCCAGGCCCAGGCCCAGGCCCAGGCCCAGGCCCAGGCCCAGGCCCAGGCCCAGGCCCAGGCCCAGGCCCAGGCCCAGGCCCAGGCCCAGGCCCAGGCCCAGGCCCAGGCCCAGGCCCAGGCCCAGGCCCAGGCCCAGGCCCAGGCCCAGGCCCAGGCCCAGGCCCAGGCCCAGGCCCAGGCCCAGGCCCAGGCCCAGGCCCAGGCCCAGGCCCAGGCCCAGGCCCAGGCCCAGGCCCAGGCCCAGGCCCAGGCCCAGGCCCAGGCCCAGGCCCAGGCCCAGGCCCAGGCCCAGGCCCAGGCCCAGGCCCAGGCCCAGGCCCAGGCCCAGGCCCAGGCCCAGGCCCAGGCCCAGGCCCAGGCCCAGGCCCAGGCCCAGGCCCAGGCCCAGGCCCAGGCCCAGGCCCAGGCCCAGGCCCAGGCCCAGGCCCAGGCCCAGGCCCAGGCCCAGGCCCAGGCCCAGGCCCAGGCCCAGGCCCAGGCCCAGGCCCAGGCCCAGGCCCAGGCCCAGGCCCAGGCCCAGGCCCAGGCCCAGGCCCAGGCCCAGGCCCAGGCCCAGGCCCAGGCCCAGGCCCAGGCCCAGGCCCAGGCCCAGGCCCAGGCCCAGGCCCAGGCCCAGGCCCAGGCCCAGGCCCAGGCCCAGGCCCAGGCCCAGGCCTAGGCCCAGGCCCAGGCCCAGGCCCAGGCCCAGGCCCAGGCCCAGGCCCAGGCCCAGGCCCAGGCCCAGGCCCAGGCCCAGGCCCAGGCCCAGGCCCAGGCCCAGGCCCAGGCCCAGGCCCAGGCCCAGGCCCAGGCCCAGGCCCAGGCCCAGGCCCAGGCCCAGGCCCAGGCCCAGGCCCAGGCCCAGGCCCAGGCCCAGGCCCAGGCCCAGGCCCAGGCCCAGGCCCAGGCCCAGGCCCAGGCTCAGGCCCAGGCCCAGGCCCAGGCCCAGGCCCAGGCCCAGGCCCAGGCCCAGGCCCAGGCCCAGGCCCAGGCCCAGGCCCAGGCCCAGGCCCAGGCCCAGGCCCAGGCCCAGGCCCAGGCCCAGGCCCAGGCCCAGGCCCAGGCCCAGGCCCAGGCCCAGGCCCAGGCCCAGGCCCAGGCCCAGGCCCAGGCCCAGGCCCAGGCCCAGGCCCAGGCCCAGGCCCAGGCCCAGGCCCAGGCCCAGGGCCCAGGCCCAGGCCCAGGCCCAGGCCCAGGCCCAGGCCCAGGCCCAGGCCCAGGCCCAGGCCCAGGCCCAGGCCCAGGCCCAGGCCCAGGCCCAGGCCCAGGCCCAGGCCCAGGCCCAGGCCCAGGCCCAGGCCCAGGCCCAGGCCCAGGCCCAGGCCCAGGCCCAGGCCCAGGCCCAGGCCCAGGCCCAGGCCCAGGCCCAGGCCCAGGCCCAGGCCCAGGCCCAGGCCCAGGCCCAGGCCCAGGCCCAGGCCCAGGCCCAGGCCCAGGCCCAGGCCCAGGCCCAGGCCCAGGCCCAGGCCCAGGCCCAGGCCCAGGCCCAGGCCCAGGCCCAGGCCCAGGCCCAGGCCCAGGCCCAGGCCCAGGCCCAGGCCCAGGCCCAGGCCCAGGCCCAGGCCCAGGCCCAGGCCCAGGCCCAGGCCCAGGCCCAGGCCCAGGCCCAGGCCCAGGCCCAGGCCCAGGCCCAGGCCCAGGCCCAGGCCCAGGCCCAGGCCCAGGCCCAGGCCCAGGCCCAGGCCCAGGCCCAGGCCCAGGCCCAGGCCCAGGCCCAGGCCCAGGCCCAGGCCCAGGCCCAGGCCCAGGCCCAGGCCCAGGCCCAGGCCCAGGCCCAGGCCCAGGCCCAGGCCCAGGCCCAGGCCCAGGCCCAGGCCCAGGCCCAGGCCCAGGCCCAGGCCCAGGCCCAGGCCCAGGCCCAGGCCCAGGCCCAGGCCCAGGCCCAGGCCCAGGCCCAGGCCCAGGCCCAGGC